>CAJNDT010002580.1:462690-835862 GCA_905221615.1 Symbiodinium sp. CCMP2592
TCGAGAACACATTTTGAATCCAGCTCTGCATGCTAGCTCAACGCCGCATGTCCTGCAAGGGTCGCCATCTTTCACAAGACAGTGTCCAACCACGAACCCTTACGCAGAACAGAAGCCGCAACTGTTATCAGAGCAGAACCGCTGTCTTTCGCAAGACAGCGTCCAACAGCGTGCTCCTGCCCACCCCTCGACACTTTGTGCCACCAGCGAGGATGCCACGGCTGCAGGTCAAAGCACATCTACTTATATGTTCTGTCCGTCTACACGTCCCACTGCATCTCTTGCATGTCTGCGAAGCAGAAACCAGAGCTGATTCCTGTACGTGTCCGGCATGCCCAGCAAAACCACGAACAGGAACTTCACAGAACTCAGCCGACTGATGACCTCGCAGTATCGAATCGCCAGCCGTCTAGCATCCGCCAGCGGTATACGTTCATATTCAAACGACCATGACAGAACATTCTCGCAGATCCAAACCATACACTCGCGTCCGGGCACCTCCCCATCCCTCGCAAGCAATTGAAGCAAGAGCTCCGTATCCACTGGATTCACGTCTCTTTGCAACTTGCATCGGAGCATGTCGCATTGTTGAACCAAGGTTACCTTTTGTGAGGTTGTTATACACTGGTCTTGTACGCCTGCTTCCACAATCTCAAAAGCAGAGGACCCGCGTCTGCGATGCCTGGTTTCGAACTGCCGCAGCAGCCCCTGCAATTGCTGCGCGGACAATGCCCGCTGTGCTTGCCACCCTGCTGCCAGGTTCATCGTGACACATCCCAACACCAAGTCGAGACAAACTTCATAAAATTCTTCTCCACCTACAAGGCTGCCAGCCGTTTCGGCAGTGGCAGCGACTGGATCCTCATCCGAACCCGCGGACCCTTCCGCCCCGGAAACATGCGTTGCGTTCATTGCTGCAACTAGGTGACAACACGCCCAACTAGCGCGCTATTTACCTGTAATCTTGAGAACGCGCACACACACGCACACTGGAAGATCTGCATATATGCCCAAGCGTGAACACAACTAGCTCTCTCTCCCGCGAACGTGGTTTTGCTCCCGCTCTGCATGCTAGCTCAACGCCGCATGTCCTGCAAGGGTCGCCATCTTTCACCAGACAGTGTCCAACCACGAACCCTTGCGCAGAACAGAAGCCACAACTGTTATCAGAGCAGGGCCGCTGTCTTTCGCAAGACAACGTCCAACAGCGGGCTCCTGCGAGACGAAGGTGCATAGAAAAAAAATAGCATCTGCGGGCGGCTCTTGCCCACTAGCCGTCTGCACTTTGTTGGAGCAGAAGCTCGAAGCCACGTGTCCTGGCAGGGTCGCGATCTTTTACAGGACAGTGTCCAACCCTAAGCCCCTGCGCAGAACACAAGCCGCAACTGTTATCCGAGCAGGGCCGCGGTCTTTCGCAAGACAACGTCCAACAGCGGGCTCCCGCGAGACAAAGCTGCATCAAACTGCATCCACAGGCCGGCTCTTGCCAACCACCCGTCTGCGCTTTGTGGGTGCAGTACTTTCAGTAGCTGGGCTGACGTCGACGCCAACGATGCGCTGGACGTATTGATTTCCATACCAGCCGAGATTTCTAATGTACTTTTCGGCATCTCGCATACTTGTCTTGGACATTTCTTCAAACTCCCGCATTCTCCGAACGAGCGTGTCGTTGTGCTCGTGCAGATAGCCTTCGAAACAGCGTCGGTCCGGCAAACCGACTATGGTCAGATCCGTCAGCTTCCTCGCGCGCGACATCATGACGTAGAGCGCCAAAGCATAGTCAGACTCCTTCATCCAAGATGGTTGTGTCAAAAAGGCCACCAGTCCATGTTTGGCGGTTATCCCTTGCATCCCGAAGTGCGTGAGGACTTCTCTCGGCGCCAAAGGAATCTAGCGCAGCCAAATAACCAAAACAAAAAAAAAAAGAGAAAGGTTACATCATGATATGATGTAATCACAACCCGACACCCACCAGCGCACACAATCCCGTGCCTGCTTGCGCACCACTCTGAATTTCGGGTCCTTGCCAACCTGGACCGCAAACCCATTGCTGTCGGCCACCGGCCGAACGAAGAAATGACCTTTCGGAACGCCCGACGCTGGAGGCAGCTGCAGTTCTTGGTATTCCTTGTCGTCTACTTCCACAAGCACACCCAACGGCTGGTAGCGCAGCACGACGCAAGCTGCCCCAGCGTCGACCTGGGGTTCCAGCGGATGCAGCTCGATGCGTCGAACGACGCAAGGCAACTCCCTGGTGAGAAGTGGCTCGGGCAAAATACATGAAATACGAACCTTCATGCCAACGAACAACGGGCACATGCCCATGAGATATCCAGTCTTCGTCATGTTCACGACTTTGAGCGCAGCGCTGGCTTCGTCGGGCGTGAGGTTGCGACCTCCGGTGGGCTTGTCGATCGCCTGCACGAAGTAGAGCTGCTGATGCGCAGCGCGAGCTTCCAAAGTAGACCGTACGTGCTGCAAACGACCAACTTGCTCCCAAGCCAATCCGCCCCAGTATGCAGACAGGAAGTCTTCCACTGCTAACGTGTCGGGCTGTAACACTCGCGATTGCAGCGCCAGCCAGAGGTCGTCAGGCAAGCTGGTGCCCTGCCGCATGTGTCCGAGAATACGAACCAAGGCCTGCCCGGATGCGCAGTCCGAAAACCGCCCGGTCCCCGTGAAGTGGACGACGATGCGTGCAGAGTTCTTGAAAAGCAAACGTCCGAGCTCCGAGTTATTGCTGTCCTGCGACTTCCAAGACATGCAAAACAAGGCACTAGCAACATAAACAAGGGTTCCAATTTTTGAAAAAAAAAAACCTTTTCCTGTGATTTGGGATCAACTTCTTCTTCGCTCTCGGACTGCGCCGTGTCCACGGCGGACACTGCTTCCTTCCCTTCGCAAAGACTTCTCTTTCCTGCTGGCCGAATTTGCAGGAAGTCCCCCAGCTGTATGCCGACGGGCATGCGACCGAACCATTCCTCCAGGTAGCGGGTAGTGTCCAAAGCCAACGTATCTGCACGCTGTAAAGCAAAACGATAGCCGGCTGCATGATAAACATCGGGCGGTGTCATCGACAGCTCGTCATAGACCTTGCGTTCCAAACAAAAAAATCCTTACACCACCATGAACAATCCCAACGACAACAAAAGACGAATGGTTCACAAGCCAAGCACGGCGGCGACGGCCGTTACGATTCGCCTCTCCAAAGCATCTTCTTTGTTTTTTTGGGCTCGAAGAGACCGACGGTCCAAACAGATATTGGGATTGACGTTAGCCAACTTGTGTAGCGTGCGCGCTTCTCTTCCGAGCAGCCGCACAGCAGCGTGCGTGGGCGCACCTGCCAGGAACCCATCTTCACCGAAAAAGCGTCGAAAGAGTGGTCGTATAACTTGGGTGTAAGCCCATGTTTTGCCGCTCCCTCCCGCACCCAGCCAGAGACAGTTCACGCAGGCATTACGCTTGCCATCAGCCTTGCAAATGCTGCTGTTCGTTCTCTTTGCCCACATGTCGTCCACGGCACACACTACAGGAGCCACAGCGCGGATCTGCTGATCATTCAGTGTGTGCTCCTGCCACCAGGTCAATATAATTATGAATCTCTCTCTCTCTCTCTCTCTCTCTCTCTCTCTATATATATATATACACACACCATCACTGCCTACTCAGGGTCGAAGCTCTGCGTCGATTGCAAGGGCTTTCTCATTGCACATGTATGCACCACATGAAAGGATGGACATGTTGCAGATTGTTGCAGCATCTTACCATACCGAGCACCGCTCTTTACCTGCCTCGATGACTGACTCTCTAACGCGAATTTTAAACTCTTCGCTACTAATGCTTGCGAGGCAATTGTCTTCGGCTCGTACCTCAATCAGCTTCAAGGCATACTCGCTGGGACGCAAATCTTGTGCATTCAACTCCGCCAGAAAGGGATCCACTGCCAGCTCCGGCTCCGATGCCTGATCATCTTCCTCCTCATCTCCCATCTCGCATTCCTCATCTCCCACGTGACCCGCCGCTTCGCCTGCCACTTCGCCTGCATCGACTGCTGGCCACGAAACTAGGACACGAGGAGCAAATCCACTAAACAGAAACGTCGGTTTTGTCTCACCGAACCTCCCGCGACCTTATCCAAATAGCGATGCTGCTGCTCAAAGACCGCTTTGGCATCAGACTGAAACCAAATTTTGCGTGTGCCGGCCGCACCGAAAGCCTGGCCGGAAGTTGTCGCTTTTACGTCTGGCAAGCCGCCGAGGCCTTCAACGACATGCTTCAAGCATTGAAGCGCTTCCTTCGTTTTGTTCTGGCGTCCCGCCATTGCACTCTTCCACTCCTTCTCGCGGAACAGAACTTCGGCCAGATGATCCAAAGACACAGCGTGCTCGGCACATTCCGCGCGCTCGATGGCATCCTCGTGCTCCAGGTCATCATCTACAGAGGCCCCCTCGATGTCCATGGGCCCGGAACCGTCCTGTTGTCATCCACACACGCCAAACAAACGCACACACACACACACACACACACACATACACACACACACACACACACACACACACACACACACACACACGCACACACGCACACACGCACACCAAAATGAGGGGGAACCCAATGCATGTCCTCGCCTGCTCCCCTTCCTCATCGGCTTTGGAAACGTAGGCAAAGCGCTCTGCCCTACGTTGGCTGCTGCTGATTTGTCTCGCAGAATGGTGCAAAGAAACTCGCTCCAGCCAGGTGTCCTGAACGTGACACATGTGTTCCAGGGGAGTGAGTTGAGTGTAGTGAAATCCGCAGGGGATGTCCAGAAAGCAACAGATCCGTTCATGAACTCGCGGGAGGTCGTGAAAAGCATTGCTTCGATTTGGAAACTTGCCCCAACACGTGAAAAGCATTGCTTCGATTTGGAAACATCTTGCCCCAACACCACATGAGGAAGTACGGGAAGTACCCGCAGTTCGGAAGATCGAGAACCTCGCCAGATCCACAACCCGGCTCCGGCTCCGGCTCAGCAGCTGAATTTCGCAAGACGGCGTCCTCCAAGTTGCTGCCGCCGACAGCTGGACTTCGCAAGACAGCGTCCTCCGAACCGCCGGCACCGTTATGCGGATGCTGGCCGTCCTGCTCATCCTCCTCGACCTTCGGCATCGGAAACCACTCTCGCACACCGACGAGATCCCTGACATACGGCAGTGCAACACCACCCAAAAGCCTCTCCTGAGCAGAAGCTTTGCGCAGCTTCATGCAGGCTCGCCAGTGGCGCCATACCGGGGAAAAGCGACATCGCACGAAACCTTCTTGTTCTCGCGGCTCCAGAACATGACACTGGAAACACTTCCAAGACTCATTGCAATGCTCCTCGCCTGCACAGCGAGGAAACGGAAAAGAGAGCCCGAGCATGCAGCAGGCGAGCTTCTCCTTCTCTCCAGCTGCAGGCCAATGTAAATCCATGGGCACGACGACGTTGTCGTCGGCACCTCGAAGCTCCTGCCGCAGACGTACATGTCTATACACATCACAAGCATGGAACGCGACATGGACTTGACGCTGATGCATGTCGGCTGACCTGCAAAGAAGACGCATATTGCCCGTAGTGCGCATCGAACGGGAAATACCGCACGAAGTCCACTCTCCCAGCCTTGCTGCGAGGCACACGCCGCACGTAGCGAGAGTAGTTGACCAAGGACATGCATGCCAATACAGCACTGGGCCCGCGATGCACGTAATCGTCCTTTTGGTTGTAGGCCACGGGCTGCGACTGTCGGCGGCCCTTGCCAAGGGGGTTCCCGACATCATCGTCTTCTACCTCCGCCACCTCCTGCAACGGAACCTCGCCTGTGGCTTCCGGGTTGTCTCCGCCTCCAAAGCAACAACGCGCAAATCAGGCCGCCCTTCGGAAAATGCATCCAGCGCCACCTGACGACCCTTCATCATGGCGTACGGGACGAAACGGAAGAACATGTTGTACCCGCTGTAGCTCACAAGCTGCTCCTGTTGAAACAACAGTTGATACGCCATCTCGCCGTTGGACTTAGCAACGCAGCGCTGCATGCCGAAAGCCAGACGGCGCAAGATGCTCAACGCACGAGCTTGTGTGACTTGAGACCGCGCAGCAGGCTCGGCTGGCTCGGCCTCCGCAGCATCACCTTGCTCTTGACGCCGACGTTCGGTTTCTTCCTGCTCCAAGCGTTGAATTCCAGCAAAGAGTTCGGGCAGCAGTGATCGGGAAACCTCGAACTTTTTCGCGGCATACTCGCCAGTGTAAAATTGGACATCCTTCCATCGGCAAAGACTTCGACACGATGTGAGGAAACATTTCTATCGCATTACCCGCTTAATCTTATACGAAGTAATGAGTAAAAAGCGACCGTCCTGCATATCTCGAAACATGTCAACGAGCAGACGCTGTAAACAGGTATCCAGTAACTCGTGCTCCCCGTCGGCATGCAGTGTCTGCAGATCATACTCGCAAAGACATCGTCCGAGATACTTCACATCCACGTTGCATCTCATGCAAACCTGTGCCGTGGGATTCGACATGCCCTCGGCGGGGTGATCTCTCTGAGGCTGGAAAACGTGCGGGGACTCGTTTTTCGCTGCTTCTTGCTGTGGCAATGCATCGTGGTCACGAGGGAGAGCAGCGAACCCGGCTTGGGGAACTCGAGGCCAGCCCTTGTAACATTTGAGACGCACCTTCTCCTCGCCCTCGTCATTCCTCTCAGTCGTCAGTTCCAAGTGAAAGCAGCCGAAGCGACATCCACGCTTGCCCTTGGCAGACTTCCTGAGCTGCTACCCACGCCGACACGTGCTACGTTGCAAACAAGCACACACACACACACACGCACACCATAACACACAAAAGACATCGCTCACACAAACACACCCACACACACGCACACGTGCGGACAGGAAACTTCTTGAAACAAGACTTCGTGCACTTGTGAAAGTGGTTTTGAATGACCAGACGCCGATAGTCCTTGCACAGCTGCTGCGACCACTCGGAACCAGACAGTGCATCTTCCTTGCGGCAGCGGCGAAGATATGCCGGTCTCAGCGAATTATAGCAGCCCGTCAATCGCAAAGGTGCCTGGTCGGTACTCTCCGTGGCCGCAAGCTCATGCCCGTCCGGCTCCTTCTCTCCCAAAGGAGCCCCCGCATACTGATTGCCCGCAGACGCCTTTAGGCGCTCGCCAAGAGGCAGGGGCGCGGCATCGACGGACAGCTGGGCAGCCAAAGCAAGCTGGCTGTCATATCGAATGCGGCTTGCGGCCTCCAAGACTTTCTCGCGCCAACGTTGGAGCTCGGTCACGACCTCACCTCGCGCAGCCCTGGCCATCATGGAGCGCAGACGACTGCCCAGGTCGTGGCCCAACAGAACGATCAAGATGTGGGGATGCATCGAACCTCGTCCTTGAGTCTCCAGAGGGCCGCAGAAAGCGGCAATGTCACCGAAGCAACCTGGGAAAGTCGATGCCGCGAAACCATCTTCGTAGAGCTGAGCCTTTCCTGCACGAAAACTCGCTCGAGTAAAGGGTGGCAACGTTCCCAGCACCTCTTCGAAAAACAAAGTCATCATGAGATCGAAAAACCTCGCCTGCGACACGGGATCGGCTGCCAACATACGCCTCATGGCGGCCAAGGACGGCAGCGAGGGCTCTTCCAAGTCCCATCGCAGATCGACGTCGAAGTTTTCGACCTTCCCTTCCGCGCCTTGAAGGTGCAGCTGCAGCAGCAAAGAAGCACGGGAATCCGCCAAATTCGGCGTCACGAAGACGTGAGAAGTCCCGTAGTGCCAACCAGCCGCATGGCCTCGAAGTCGAATTTGACTGCGGTGTCCTTCCGTGCCCAAGACGTTCGCGCTCGCCTGCAGCACGCTGCCAAGCGCGCGCTTCAACGACACGTCAACATCCGGCGACCGCAATAACTCGCGAATGTCGGCCTTCTCGCCGTGCAGGGCCATGGCCTGCAGCAGCTGTTCCGTGGTCACCGACGCAATCTTCGCACAGTGTCGACTGAAACCACTCCGCTTCACGTAGGCTTTCGATGTCCGCATAAGAGAAAGTCTGCGGTTCACATCGTACATGACAGGCAAGAGCTGCTCCTGCTGCGAGCCCCTTCACTTTCACAAATCCGCCAGCTTTCGCAAGACAGCGTCCACTGGCGGAATTATTTAATGTCGATTCTTAACTCCAAACCCCGTCTTGAATGTAACACTGCCAGGACACGGACATACTACTTTCACATATCCGCTAGCCGGCGGAAATATTTAATATCCATTCTTAACTCCGAACCCGGTCTTGAATGTAACACTGCCAGGACACGGACATACTCCACCGAGGAAGGGCCGGCGAAGCAATCGTGTCGCCATAAACCAGCTCTTCTCGAAGCAACAAATACCGAAATACCTCGCCCGCCTCCATGCCCGTCTCGCGCCTGACGAACGGAACGCCGTCCCCCCAAGGAAAAAGCTCCGGGAACGCCATCGCCCAGGTGGCCGGCTGAAACATGTTCATCGGTTCGTCACGAGAAGGTACCACGAGCTTTTGCGGCCGCACTTCAAACATCTGCTTCTGGGCTCGTCGCTCCTGCTCCACACCCTTGGCCATCGACTGCACCTTTTGAACACGGCGCAGCACTGCCCGCTCCTGCTGGCCCTCGCGCCCCAACAAGCCCACAGCATGCGGCCGATCCGGATCCACCTCGTTCTGCACCCGGCTGCGAAGGACGGATTCCGCATCCGTGTAATATTGCGGAGGCCTGCGACGACATAGTTCTTCTACATCGCTACACACTCGCAACCAGCGATTGCCGTCATCCGACTGATCGTTCAATCCAACGATGCTGGATACCAGATGGCCAGAATCCGAATCAGCACCTGAACTTCGCAAGACGGCGTCCTCCAAGTTGCTGGCGCCGGCAGCTGGACTTCGCAAGACAGCGTCCTCCGAACCGCCGGCGCCGCGACCAGGATCCGGATCAGCAACTGAACTTCGCAAGACAGCGTCCTCCAAGTTGCTGGCGCCGGCAGCTGGACTTCGCAAGACAGCGTCCTCCGAACTGCCGGCGCCACGGCCAGGATCCGGATCAGCAACTGAACTTCGCAAGACAGCGTCCTCCAAGTTGCTGACGCCGGCAGTTGGACTTCGCAAGACAGCGTCCTCCGAGCTGCCGGGGCCGCGATCCAGATTCTGTTCGTCTGGCTCGCCCTCCTCATCTTGGCCTTGCGCATCGGCCGGGCCCTTTTGCAAAAGTTCGCGGGCCAAGTAACTGTCAGCGGCCGTTTCCAAAACGCAGCCTTCCAGTGCGTCGACGTCGTCACCAGGAGTTAGGCCGGCCTCCAGCGCGACCGACCTGTAGTAAGGCGACGTCTCGCGCAGCTTCTCAACAGCGGCAACATACTCCTCTCTGGGAGCTTGCAAAAGCTTGCTGGACCGCAGTTCCTGCTTCTTCTGCCCAACCAAAACGAACAAGATGCTCTCGGCCATGTCTTGGTCTTTGGGAGGCAGAGTAGCCTGGATGGCGCTAGGCCCAGCCTGCGGCAGGAAGATCGTGTTACCGATGTATCCCTTCTGCCTCTCGTCTCGCGGCAGTGACAAAGGTTGCAAGACGGTCACCTGCATGCAAACCCGCACGATGGGAAGCAGCCGTTTTGTTCCAGCCGAGAGGTTGCTGAGCTCGGGCAATACGCGTCCGATCCAAAGGTCGTTGGCCAGCGCATGCCTGGGAAGCGTGAGAATACTGCTCTTCAAACTCCTGCGACAGTCTCTGCAAACCGTACAGGGGTCCGTGAAAGATGCCGGCATGCGGCGGCGATGCAGCAGCAGAAACTCGCCTTCAATGTACGGATGCTCCACAGCAGAGGCCTTCAGTTCGGAAAGAGCTATCTGCGGCCAGCGCTCCGCATACCGAGCGACGCCCAACAATCGGCAAAGACGGTGCTGCTGATTCGGGGCCAGCGTCTCGGCGCCGGCAGGTACCTCGATTGTCGACGCATCTTCATCCGGCCTCTGAAAGAGAACCATGGAAAACAACTCGTTCATCCAGAAACGGCGAGCGCACACCACGCAGCCTCCTTCCGCTCGGCCACCGTCCATTTCAAGAGGGCATCGCAGCTCCTCGTCGAAATTGGCAGCGATTGCACGCTGACGACTCATCCCAGGCACCTGACTGTGATCGTTCCTAACACGTTATTACGCACGTCGACCCTTTACCGTAACCGAAAGCAAGAAGGCGCAGCATGCGACAAGAAGCCATCGGACCGGCATGCTCCACCATCGCCAGGATTTTCTTGCGGTATTCAACGAAGGCGAGCTCCACATCCAGCGGCCGCACGAGATGAGTGTCCACGACGTGTTGCTTCAGCTCCGATTGCTTCCGGCAACTGAAGTCGCATAAGCGGCAGCAACACCGTTCGCACGTCACCGAGGCATCGTCCGAAAAAGTCTGGAGCAGGCGACGAGCTACCGCCTCGCTTACGGCAGGTACGCTCCGAGAGCAATTCAGCAGCACAGCGACGCGATCCAGCTTCAAAGGCAACGACACCTCGGAGTCTCGCAAGATCCCGAGCGCTTGCCGCCCCGCCTCGTCCGCGTTCCGAAGCAAGTCTTCCACGGGCAAGAAACGTTGCTTCATACGCCTGCCCTCACACCACCCGGGGACGGCGAACAGCACTGCCCGCTCCACGGCCGAACGCCAGAGAATGCCGTCTAGCGCCTCCGAGCCATCACCAAGGCAGTCAAGTGCCAGCCAGCACAACGGATCGAAATCCGGCGGATAAGCCTTTCTCATGGCCCGGGCCCTCGCAGTGGCACCGTCAGGGTAGTACGCTTCAACACCCTTGGCCAGGACTGGATTCTCCTCTCGCGAAGGCAAACGGTAACACCCTTCAGTCGTCTGCCAGTCCAGAAGCTGATTCCGCAAGGTGAGCGTGTCTTTATCTATGCCTTGCTCGCTAGCCCTGGCTGCCGACACTGTGTTAGGATTGTGCAAGTCACGAATGCCGATGCCAGCCAGCGGGTGCAACAGCTCCGTCACCAAAAACCAAGCAAATTGCGACCAGTCTTCAGACTTCCGCACGTCCCCGAAGGTCTGGTACCAGTACAAAGGTTCGTCCGGCTGTGCTTGTCGCTCCCACCCATACCGACGCATCAGCCCCCGAAGCAGTGTGGTATCGGCCCGATCGAACTTGCGAGTGCGAAACTTGTGCTGGATAATGCTCAGGACAGCCTGCCAGGACCCGATGAAACAAACATGAGCGAGAAACGCACAGCAACGCGTGCGCACATGAAGCTACAGTCCAACTTAATCCTCATTATGTCCATGACCCCATGCACGATCACGTCCCAGACTCTCTATGTTTCGGGACGGCTTCGCACGGGTTGCCTCCAACACCTCTTGGCGATCTTCGTACCCGTCCGTTGCACACGCTCGCGGCTCCGCCTCGAGGTTGGCCAGATACCAGAGCCGGCGAGCAACGTCCACGGGGTCCACTCGCTCGAGGCAATCTGCAAGACGCCACCAACCTGTTTCCCGAACTCACACGCACAACGCACGACAGCAACACGGCATCCAAGACATTACACGAAGATCGTGATTTGCGATAATGCTCGCCTGTCCGCTGATCCACGTGATCTTCCAACACGGCTGCAAGAAGACAATGCTGCATGGAAGAAGTCAGACACGGCACAGTCGCGTCTCTCAAGCCGGCAACAGCAACCTCCCACGTAGAACTCACTTCTCGAGACAGCGCCGTGTCGACCTGTGACCAATGCTGCAGACTGTCCAGAATCTTTTGCGCAAGTAGATCTCTCTCCGAATCGGAAGACAGATGTCTCGCGGAAAATGATTCTACCGTAATGTCCAACGAGTACGCAGCCGCGGATTGGCGCACGTTGGCATCCTCGAAGATGTCGCAAGCAGCTGCAACCACCGCTTCAGCATCCTGTGCTCCGGCTCTGCGAACCGCGTAGAGGGATCTCCACATTAGGTACTTGATGTCACCGTCTGCACTCGGAACGCGCAGGGGGCACAACGCCATGACAATCCGCTGAATCAAGACCTGCTTGCTCACGTCCTCAAACGCCACACCCAGATCTTCGGCCACTCGCTGCATACAGGGTCCATCGGCCCGCAAGGGCAAGACACGAAGCCGCGCCCGAATTCGAGGTGGTGCCTTTTCCCCGAGCTCTCCTGCCAAGCGCCGCAAGCCATCTGCCGTGAAGAGGTCCTCGATATTCACCTGTAAGCACTGAAACAAACAGACACACACACACACACACACATGCACGCACACGCCCCCCTTCCCCCCGTCATACCTCCTCCTGGATGATGCCCAGCGACAAAGCTTCCAACAGATCCGCTTTGGAAAGCGTGTGCCCGGCGCGGTGTCGTCGCACACTCGCAACGACACAGAGCCCAACCAGCTCATCCTTGCCGTGCTTGTCCAGCTCGCCGCGGAGCCAGGCTTCGCCCTGCTCGGCATAACCCGTGCGCAGCTCGAGCAGCCTTTGCTGCGACGCCGCTTCATCGGCCTGACACCAAGAACTGCTTCACTGCAGAGCACTAAACATCCCACCCGACGACGACGCTGACAGCTCACTGCAACCGAAGCTGACATGGACAATCCTAAAAAACGCCGCTTCCCCATGAAGCCTGCTCCCCGGCAATGCTCTGTGATAGAGCTTTCGACAACTCCGGCTTGGTAAGCGTGCACCCGGCACGGTGTCGTTGCAAACCCGCAGCGACACAGAGCCCAACCAGCTCATCCTTGCCGTGCTTCCCCAACTCGCCGCGGAGCCAGGCTTCGCCCTGCTCGGCATAACCCGTGCGCAGCTCGAGCAGCCTTTGCTGCGACGCCGCTTCATCGGCCTGACACCAAGAACTGCTTCACTGCAGAGCACTAAACATCCCACCCGACGACGACGCTGACAGCTCACTGCAACCGAAGCTGACATGGACAATCCTAAAAAACGCCGCTTCCCCATGAAGCCTGCTCCCCGGCAATGCTCTGTGATAGAGCTTTCGACAACTCCGGCTTGGTAAGCGTGCACCCGGCACGGTGTCGTTGCAAACCCGCAGCGACACAGAGCCCAACCAGCTCATCCTTGCCGTGCTTCCCCAACTCGCCGCGGAGCCAGGCTTCGCCCTGCTCGGCATAACCCGTGCGCAGCTCGAGCAGCCTTTGCTGCGACGCCGCTTCATCGGCCTGACACCAAGAACTGCTTCACTGCAGAGCACTAAACATCCCACCCGACGACGACGCTGACAGCTCACTGCAACCGAAGCTGACATGGACAATCCTAAAAAACGCCGCTTCCCCATGAAGCCTGCTCCCCGGCAATGCTCTGTGATAGAGCTTTCGACAACTCCGGCTTGGTAAGCGTGCACCCGGCACGGTGTCGTTGCAAACCCGCAGCGACACAGAGCCCAACCAGCTCATCCTTGCCGTGCTTCCCCAACTCGCCGCGGAGCCAGGCTTCGCCCTGCTCGGCATAACCCGTGCGCAGCTCGAGCAGCCTTTGCTGCGACGCCGCTTCATCGGCCTGACACCAAGAACTGCTTCATTGCAGAGCACTAAACATCCCACCCGACGACGACGCTGACAGCTCACTGCAACCGAAGCTGACATGGACAATCCTAAAAAACGCCGCTTCCCCATGAAGCCTGCTCCCCGGCAATGCTCTGTGATAGAGCTTTCGACAACTCCGGCTTGGTAAGCGTGCACCCGGCACGGTGTCGTTGCAAACCCGCAGCGACACAGAGCCCAACCAGCTCCGCCCGACTCTGCTTCCCCAACTCGCCGCGGAGCCAGGCTTCGCCCTGCTCGGCATAACCCGTGCGCAGCTCGAGCAGCCTTTGCTGCGACGCCGCTTCATCGGCCTGACACCAAGACCTGCTTCACTGCAGCGCACTAAACATCCCACCCGACGACGACGCTGACAGCTCACTGCAACCGAAGCTGACATGGACAATCCTAAAAAACGCCGCTTCCCCATGAAGCCTGCTCCCCGGCAATGCTCTGTGATAGAGCTTTCGACAACTCCAGCTTGGTAAGCGTGCACCCGGCACGGTGTCGTTGCAAACCCGCAGCGACACAGAGCCCAACCAGCTCCGCCCGACTCTGCTTCCCCAACTCGCCGCGGAGCCAGGCTTCGCCCTGCTCGGCATAACCCGCGCGCAGCTCCTGCAGCTTTCGCTGCGACGCAGGTTCATCGGCCTGACAGCAAGAACTACTTCACTGCAAAGCACAATACATCCCACCTGACAACGACACTGACGCCTCACTGCAACCGAAGCTGACATGGACAATCCTCAAGAACGCCGCTTCCCCATGAAGCCTGCTCCCCGGCAATGCTCTGTGATAGAGCATCCAACAGCTCCGCTCTGGTAAGCGTGTGCCCGGCAGACTTCTGTTGCACACCCGCAGCGACACAGAGCCCACGCAGGTCCTGCCGGTTTTGCTTGTCCAGCTCGGTGCGGAGCCAGTCTTCGCCCTGCTGGGCATAACCGGCGCGGAACTTCTGCAACCGCGAATCCATCGGATGGAAGAAGGCGTCCACGCCGGCCCTTTCGCAAGACAGCGTCGAGGCAAGCAAAACACTGTCCCAAGTATGTTCAAATGCAAAAGTGTCTGCACCGACCCTTTCGCAAGACAGCGTCGAGGCGGGCAAACAACTGTCCTAAGTATGGTCAGCTGAGACGATGAGAATAAGCTGAGAATAATCTCCACACCGGCCCTTTCGCAAGACAGCGTCAAGGCAGGCAAGGAAGCGTACTAGGTGTAGTAAGATGCTGCAATGTGTGCAAAATACTGCAACGCGTTTTCCCTTTCTTCCCCTTCTTCTGCCTTTCGAGCCAATCGAGGCAGGCAAACGTGCAAGGAGAAAGCCTTTACAGAGCAGCAAGAAACTCCGAGCCTGCAGAAGTCATCGGCCAGGCAGCCTGCGAGTCGAACGTGTGCAAGGAGAAAGCCTCTACAAAGCAGGAGGAAGCTCCGAGCCTGCAGGTCATCGACCGGGCAGCCTGCGAGTCAAACGTGTGCAAGGAGAAAGCCTCTACAAAGCAGGAAGAAGCTCCGAGCCTGCAGGTCATCGACCAGGCAGCCTGCGAGTCAAACGTGTGCAAGGAGAAAGACTCTACAAAGCAGGAAGAAGCTCCGAGCCTGCAGGTCATCGGCCAGGCAGCGGCGCGTTGCGCCGTCGCAAGACAGCGTACGCGCCGTACAGGCGCATGAATATATGTCTATCTATCTATATATCTATTATCTATCTATCTATCTATCTATATATGGATAGATAGAAAGATAGATAGAGATATATATATATATATGTGCGTATATTATCGATATATGCATCTGCCAATCCCTCTGAAGGGTTGCCAATTGCACCTCGCAGAGATGCAAGTTCCTGCAATCGACCACGCCGCTCCCTGTGGAGAGTTGCACGGCGGAAAAGATACAAGTAGTAGTTTGCACACACGTTTCAACCCTGGACCACGCCAATCCATGCAGAGGGTTACACGCAGCGCCCAAAGACCATGCAACAGTACCTGCACACCTTCCGATTAGAACATTCGAGGAAGCTAATCCCTCTCAATGAAGGATTGCGCGGGGCACCGCACAATGTGTAACTTTACCTTGCGTTCGACCACTCGACCACGCCAATCCCTGTGAGGGGTTGCAAAATTCATTTCAATGCTCATCAAAAATTGCAACTTTACCTCGCGTTCGAACACTCCACCACGCCAATCCTTGTGAAGGGTTGCAAAATTCATTTCAATGCTCATCAAAAATTGCAACTTTACCTCGCGTTCAACCACTCGACCACGCCAATCCCTGTGAGGGGTTGCAAAATTCATCTCAATGCTCATCAAAAGTTGCAACTTTACCTCGCGTTCGAACACTCCACCACGCCAATCCTTGTGAAGGGTTGCAAAATTCATTTCAATGCAAATCAAAAAATGCAACTTTACCTCGCGTTCGAACACCCGACCACGCCAATCCTTGTGAAGGGTTGCAAAATTCATTTCAATGCAAATCAAAAAATGCAACTTTACCTCGCGTTCGAACACCCGACCACGCCAATCCCTGTGAAGGGTTGCAAAATGCAAATCCCTGTGAAGGGTTGCAAAAAAAATTGAACTGCACCCAAACCCTGTGAAGGGTTGCGCGGCGCCCGCAAGAAGGGTAACTTTACCTCGCGTTTGAACGCCCGAGGAGGCGAATCCCTGTGAAGGGTTGCGCGGCGCCCGCAAGAAGTGTAACTTTACCTCGCGTTTGAACGCCCGAGGCAGCGAATCCCTGGGAAGGGTTGCGCGGTGCGCCTAAAATGTGTCACTTTACCCAGCGTTTGAACGCCCGAGAGTTCCAATCCCTGTGAAGGGTTGCGCCGGGCGCCTAAAATGTGTAACTTTACCTCGCGTTTGAACGCCCGAGGCAGCGAATCCCTGGGAAGGGTTGCGCCGGGCGCCTAAAATGTGTAACTTTACCTCGCGTTTGAACGCCCGAGGAGGCGAATCCCTGGGAAGGGTGCGAAGCGCACCGCAAAATGTGTAACTTTACTTCGTTTGAACGCCCGAGGAGGCGAATCCTTGTGAAGGGTTGCGCCGGGCGCCTAAAATGTGTAACTTTACCTCGCGTTTGAACGCCCGAGGCAGCGAATCCCTGGGAAGGGTTGCGCCGGGCGCCTAAAATGTGTCACTTTACCTAGCGTTTGAACGCCCGAGGCAGCGAATCCCTGGGAAGGGTTGCATTCCCGATGGACCCCGACGGTGCCACCCCCGCCAATATTAAGAAATATTAAGATACCGAGATGTAGAGAGTAAGTCATAAGTCATAGAGAGTAAGTCATAAGTCATAGTAAGTCATAGATGCATAGAGAGTCAGTCATAAGTAAGTAAGTATAGTAAGTATAAGTAAGCAAGTCAAGTAAGTAAGTAAGTAAGTATAGAGATAGCATAACATAGAGTCCAGTGTCAAGTGTCAAGTAAGTAAGTAGTAAGTAAGATTGAAGTAAGTAAGTAAGTAAGTCGTAAGCATAACATAGAGTCAAGTATCAAGTGTAGAGTCAAGTATCATAGAGTCAAGTGTCAAGTGTAGAGAGTCAGTCATAAGGGTCAAGTAAGTAAGTAAGTATCAAGTGTAGAGTCAAGTATCAAGTGTAGAGTGTAGAGTAAAGTATGGAATCAAGTGAGTTGATTCTATGTCTGTCATCTATGTACTCAGCTGCGGCGTTCCACACGGAAGAACCCTTCGCGATGCTTTCGGGAAAAGAGAGCGGAGACGGAGAAGGAGAAGTTTGGTGAAGAGTTTTCCTGGAGTAGAAGAGAGAACGATGGGGCGCAGATCTTTAGGCTTGCAAGGGGTTTTGGTTTTTGGCAAAAAAACAACTTGTGATTTGAGCCAGGACGCCGGAATAGGCCGGGTCCCTTGCAAAACCGAATTAAAAAAGTTTCGAAAGCTGGCTTCGAGGGGAGACTGAAGGATGGAATACATGAGCTCGTAAGGCACTCCATCGGCGCCACTGCTCTTGCCGGCCTTAGTTGTTCCGAGGACGTCCTGCAGTTCCTTAGTGGAGAAGGGAGATGCGTTAGGGAGTTCCCCCACAGCTTCGCGATACATCGTCAGGGGAAAGTCGCGTGGCCGGGGGTCAGCAGGTGTATACTTGGCTTTGTAGAACGTCTTAAGGTCCTGAGAGGCCCTAAGCTCGCCTCCTGCTCGCATCATGTAGCCTCCCTGGGCTGCCTTAGTGCTCTGTCTGCGTTTGAAGAATGACACCGCGTGGTAGTCTCCCTTCGATCCTCTCTCGAGAAGGGTTGAGAACCAAGACTTCTTAGCGATGGATCGCGCAGTGGCGATGTTGTGGGCCAGTTTCCTGGCTTCGGCTCCGGTAGCGCGCCTGCGGGCTGCGATCATATCCTTAATTTCAGGTCCATCCCTATATCGAAGTGAACTCGGGCGGAAACATACCTTAGCCGCTAGACTCTCGAGGGTCTTCTCATCAAGGTCCAGACTGTGCAGTTCAAGTTGTTCCTGCAGGGCTACGCAGAAATCGGGGGCCGATTGAAGGTTTACACGCCACTTACCGCATTTGGTAGAGTGCCGGGCATACCTGGAAAAACGAGAGGACGACTTGGTAGAGGCATGCTTGAGCCCCGCCGTGCAGCAGCGGTGATCGGTCCTGAGCAAGTCGTCCGACCCCACCAGAACCTCCGACAGCACAAGAGTCTGCAAGCCCTGGGAAAACAGCACGTAGTCTATTCGCGAGTTCGCCCCCCGGGTATTGGACCAGGTGTGCAGGTCGGGGTGCGTTCGGAGTAGCCCAAACTGGTGCATAAACCCATCCAACATCAGACGTCTATCATCATTCTCTGAAGCCGCAAGAGAAGTCAAATCAAGATTAAGATCCGCCAGAATGGTGGTCGTGTCATGCATCCGAATCCCATCTAACAGATCTCGAAGCTGATGCAGCTGCTCCTGCCAGATCTGTGAGCAGTCGGCCCTTTGTCGATGGGGCAGATGCAAACTAATTACGAATTCCTTGCAACCAGAATGCTTAATTACAACTGCAAGACCTGTCAAAAAGAGGCTTGACCTGAATTACATGCTGCAACGAGTCGAGAGGAATGCCGACTACGGTGCCATGAAAACTCTGGGGGGGGAAGCAGGAGAAAACGGCATAGGAAGAGGAACCAAGGCGAGCTTCGTCCTGTTCCCAGCCCGAGTGGGCGAGTTCTTTCAAGCCACCCACTTCCTGAAATGCAAAAAAGTCAATTCCCTCACCACCCAGCAAATCCCAGCAACCCGAAACGTCTTCGAGTGTTTTTCCCCGAAGATTCCAGGTACGCATGTACGTGACATGTGCATGGCAGGGTGCGCGCCCCTACGGGCGCTTGGTGATGCGGTTGTCCCAGAGCTCCTGAAGACCGGTCGAAGCCAGTCCTGTCGCCTTAGTGAAAGCGGCCCCCTTGATGTACCATCCTGAGTGGTTTCCCCGAGCATCGGCCAGGGGAAAATCCTCATCCTGGAGGGGTTCGGGGGAATCAGGAGACCCCAGCACGTTGATGTTGCCAACAAAAAGCTTACCCCGCCAGTCAATCTCGGATAGGCGTTTCGTGAACCCCTGCGCAAAGGTCAGTTGGTCAACGAACTCTTTAACGGAGACGATAGCACGGATCTACGGTCCTCCGGGGTCCTGTGTCGCTGTATCCATATTTCCCTACACTCCTGGCCAGGGATGTTGCTCAGAAACTTCTTGGATTTCAACTTGTCGACAACCTGCGTTTGAAAGGCTCTCTGTTGGGGGACTGTTGTGCAATTATCGGGGAATTGCAGGGAAACACGAACGTGCGAGGTGCGGGAATATGGGCTCCAAATGTCAAGCCAGGCTTTCTCGAGTTTCATGGCTTCGAAGACTGCTTTCGCCTCTTCCACTGCCTCATCTCTTCTTGCATCCTCCCAGCCTCCGATCGCAAGCTGAAGCTCTTCCTCAATATTCCTCTCACTGCGGGGGCTGTTGCCTCTGGGGGAAGGGGGGGCTCTCTGTGGCGTCGGCGACCTCGAAGCTGCACGCAAGTCTCTCACTTCCCTTTCGAGAGCAGAAATTCGAAGATGGTGGGCCTCTCCTCGCTCGGTGTGCTCTTTGAGAACTGCGTCGTGAGTGTCAAGACGAACTTTGTGGTTCTGCAATTCGGAAGTAAAATGAACCATTTCACGGTGCATGTCTAGGTGCCTGACGTTCATATCCGAGACATCCTGCTTGAGAGGCTCAAGTTGGGTGAGGAGCCTGCCCTCCAAGGCCGCTACCCAGGGGGGTGTGTCCTGGTCGTAGGGCGTAGCTCTCTCTCTCTCTCTCTCTCTCTGTCCCTCCGAGAACGAAAGCCTGCAGGTGTCGAGAGGGGAACTGCGCCGCGCAACTCATCATCATTGTCTTCTTTCTTAACCGACGTGGTATCTTTATCAAGATCAAAGAACTCAGGACCTCCTCGTTTGCCAAGACTGCCAAAACCCGGTGCGTCGAGTCTGGCCAGTTTTGCGGGGGGGGGCTTTCGAGTAGAGGATTCACTCCCGGAGCTCTCTCTGTCGCTCTTTTTGACCAAGAGGCTTTCCAAGGCACTGGCGTGATGTCCGACAGTGATAGCCGGGGGTCCTGGGATATGCTCCTCCAGCGACTCTCTGGAACCGTGACAGTGGCTCCTGGCAGGAACCGGTACCGGTCCGCACGGCGGCTCTCCGATTCCTCCTCCAGCAGTAGTTACCGAAGCAGGGGAGGCAGTGTCAGTTTCCCTCTTATCTTCGTGGTCGCCTTCATCGTCAACTTCAATGCTTTGATTCAACATAACCCCTACTCGCTCAGATTCAAGCTCTCTGGCCCCGAAACCGAAAGGAACCGTTGTAGCTTGGCTCAAGGACACAGGTGGAGGGGGAACCTCTCCTGCGAGGGCCGAGTGTCCCGAAATCATCTTTTCAGTCTCACGAGAAGACAGGCCCTGTTTTCGGAGAGGAGGGAGGGAAAAGAGCGAGCGGAGTCAGAAGAGGGGGAGAAAGCCGGTTGCTGTCAGGCCAGGCTCGAGCCGAAATCTTGAGCCAAAATGTAATAGTGATAGTAATAGTAAAAGTAGTAGCAGTGTAGTAGGAGTAGGAGTAGCCGGAGTGGGAGTGGGAGTGGGAGTAGGAGCAGGAGTAGTAGGAGTAGGAGTCAGAGTCGGAGCAAGAGGAGGAGTAGCAGGAGCAGAAGGAGAGTGGTCGCCGTCGTAGCAAACAGTAGTACTACTAGAAGTTTTTGTCACCCACACTCTACTACTAGTCGTAGCATGTGGCCACTACTACCGGTGCTGCTACCACTCCTACAACTGCTAGCAGTAGCAGTCGTGGTACCAGCAGTAGTAGTAGTAGTCGTCGTAGTAGTAGTAGTAGCAGCAGTAGCAGTAGCAGTAGCAGTAGTAGTTAGCATTTTATTGGCTCCCGCATGGCAGCCTATATGGTAGGTATTCCGCAGTATAAGTGGGCGTAGTAGTCGCCGTCGCAGTAGCAGTGGCAGTGGTAGCAGCCGTGGTCGTCGTCCTCGTCGCAATCATTGTGGTAGTAGCAGTAGCAGTAGCGGTAGCAGTGGCAGTGGCAGTAGCAGTGGCAGTGGCAGTAGCAATAGCAGTACCACCACCACTACTACTACTACTACTACTACTCCTGCTGCTGCTGCCCCTGCTAACAGACGCGACGTGGCACGAACCGCATCATGGTTGGGGCATGGGTGCACTGGTAAGATGGATGTCGTCATGCTTGGAGCATGGATGCAGTGGTAAGATGGACATCATCATGCTCGGGGCATGGATACATGGGTAACATTCACCTCATCATTCATCAGTCTTCAGGTACGGATGCTTTGTCTCAAAGGACGCGCTGATAGCATGGACGTCATCATTGCTTGGGCGTGGGTGCTTTGTCTCGCAAAGGACGCTCGGGTAGCATGGACGTTATCATCCTGCGAGCATGCAGCCTCACGGGATGCACTGGCAGCGTGGATGTTACCATCGTACAAGCAGGGCTGCTCTGTTCCAGGGGATGCACCGGCAGCTGGCAACATGGACACGATAGCCGTTCGGGCAAGGACACTGCGTCCCAAGAATGCACTGGTAGCATAAATGACGAGTAGCGACGATGATATCGTCCGGGCATGGATGTCTGGCACCATGGACGTCGTCGTGGTTGGGCCCTGGACGGACAGGCGGCCTTGCTGCGGGCACTGCGAGCCTGGGCCCTGCTGCGCCCTGTCAAACACCCCCTCGATTTCGTCACCACCAGATTACCGACAGCAACAGCCGCCACCACCGCAACAACTACAACTACAACCACAGCAACAATCGCGGCAACAACAGCAACAGCAACCGCCACAAACACTAAGAGCACCAGCACCACAACAACCACAACACCACAACAATCGCAACCACAACGACAAACACCACCACAATGCATCATATCCACAGCTGTGGCGAGAACCACAACCACAACGACGAGGACGACAACGGAATCCACACAGCTCGAGCCTGGACAGAAGCCCATCGGAACCAATTCGCTTCCAGACTCGCCCTTTCCCAATGATAAGGCAATGAGCGCAACAGAGATGAGGACAAGGAAGCCCTCCGTTTTGCCACCTTGGTCGGAGACTTGTTCGTTTGGGCTTTGAAGCATGCAGGCAGTCAAGCCTCAGCACATGCCACCGTGCAGACAATACGTTTGACCGCAGAGATTGCTAGTAGGTTTCGTGTCTCCTGGCGACACTGATGCCACAGTTCCTCGCGCCCGGTGCTCCCCAACTTACCTTTCTTGGTGACACCCAAGCATGTGGACCTTGCCCGCCCTCCTCTAGGGTTCGTAGAGCTTGACCAAAATCAAATCTTTGGATTCTCAGGCTGGTGCCGCAGTGGGTTCTGGCTCAAAGAAACAAACGGCAGTGACCCTGGCAGCCTGCTTTTGTTTCAGTTATACCAAACCTTCTTCAATTCTCGCGGAAAGGAGCCGGGAAATCCGCTTGTGTGTGTGTGTGTGCTGGTGTGGATGAAGCATCCTAACCACCGATTGGGGCAGGCGAGGTAATATGGGTCAAGATGCAGGTGAGTGAGGAACGGAAAGGCTGGTTTTGCTAGGAGGTGACGTGGGGCAGTGTAGGCCTCGCACTGTCACCAACCTTGTGCAAACCCTAAGCCGCTGAGCCGTGGAAACAAGATGATGCGGGTTCATCCCAGACTCGGGTGACTGGGCAGCAGGAAAGAGAACAGGAATCCCACCTTCTGTAGCCGGATCCTGGAACAAAAGCTTCAAGATGCGCATCTTCTTCCGGCTGGCGATGAACCAGCAGCTCACACATCCTCCAGGGCATCTCCGATAGAAAAAACGACTACTGACTTTGGCACTTTGGGATTGCGAACAGTTTCCCAGCCTAACAGGACGCCCAGCGCCAGGGTTGCGACCAGGCGAAGGAAGTTTGCCAGAAGAATGGTCCCTAACGGGGTAGGAGCCTGGTGGGCCGGCGACGCCAGGCCTGTGAGAACCCCAAAGGCGGTCAGGGCGAACGAGGCCTCACAGGGAGTACTATGTCTCGTAACGTGCCACTGCGATGCAGATCACTCACCTCCAAGGGAGCCCATGCAAAGACCAGCCGCGGCAACGGATGATCCGGGAATGTCTGGGAGAACTCCTGCCACAGGCAGCGGTCCGAAACCACCTGCACTCCCTCACACCGTCTCGCCAACACGGTAGCTGCTACTGTACTAGCCGGTGGCAGCAGTGCTCGCAAACCAGCCTTCATTTTGGGGATGACCAGCCCGTCACCCATCGCGACAAGGACACTACCGAGCACCATCCCCTCGACCGGAGTGTATTCCAGCACCTTGGACACGACTGCATTTTGGGTCGGAACTTCATGTGCATCTCAAGCACCCCAGGCCCAAACCCAGCCCCCAGCAGCAAGCAAGCCAGACAGCGCTGTCCCGCGAGACTTCGCTGTCTTATGACCGCGAAAATCACCCACTTGCACCACACTATTGACTATTATAATGTATTTACCGGATATGTAATGTAAGCATGTAGGTACACAAAGATGTAGGTATATAGGTATTCATGTATGCCCTTTTTGTTCACGCCACTCTTGGTCACTGAGGACTGAGCTTTGTAAGCATACACAGCAATTCCAATCAGTTCGCAACTTGCAGGCAGCAATGCCATCCTTTGTTGCAGAAAGTCAGGCGCCATGCAATCTCGCGATGCTTCCAAGGTAGTTTGCTCGAGACATACATCGTGGTATCACTGGGGCATCATACTACCCAGCATGTTCGAGTGCAGCAGAGTGGCACAAAGATGTGTGCTTGCAAGTCTTTGGACCGAATCTCCAAGCCGGCAATGAGAAGCACTAGAAAAAACGAGAGCCTGGCGAACAAAGAACGCTTGCACTGCTTCTGATGTTCCACAGGCTGCAAGCATTGCAGACAGCATGGCACGGCCCCAACATCACGGTGCCCACCCTTGCAGCTCATCTCGGGCGAAGAAAAGGTCACTCTGGAAGAAGTGTTGGAATATAAAGCCGCTTAGCATCACTCCTGGCACGCGGAGTGAGCCAAGCTTAGTTGCGCAGCCGAAACGACGACATGGACGGGGCAAGGGCATGCAAAGCAACATGCACTCTACCAGCCTACCGATGCTGGCAAGCCCACGAAGACGAAAAAGGCCCTGATGAGGCACCTGACCGACCACAGCCTAGAGTGCTTCCACGCGCCCCAACCCGCACTTCTGCAGCTGGCCATCACTTAGCAGAGCAGCATCTCAACCAGGACAACTGATTCTGGAATCTGAGCTGGAGGCACCCGACTAGAAGGATGTATGCGAGCCCCAGGGCCACCGGGTATTCGTAGGTGGCCGTCTGCATCGTTGGGAACGACGCAGCAGCTCGGGACACAACTCAAACCATTCAAGGCTGCCGGGTTTCAACGTGTAATTGCTAGTTCTGCCTGATCATTCAGGTAATGTTATGAGTTCTGATCGCTGTCAGAATCAAAGGGTTGTTCTGCAAGGTGTCGTCTCGGTGCATGTCTTGTCGTCCGCACAATCTCTGCTTAAGCTTTGGCACCATCAGCGTACGTCGCAAGAAGTGTACTACACATGGCGCATTGCCGAAGAAGCGGTGCGCCGCACATGCTGTGCATTTTACTGCTGAAGGTGGGATGCTGCCGAGCTATCGCCAGCTCTCAGCGATCATTGCCATGTGAGAAGGGAGCTTACGACAGGACACGAGCTTTAGCGTCCACGGACAGCCCTCCCCACATGGCATTTTAAGCTTAGAAGTGCAGCTCTGAAGCCAGCACAAGGCCACATGAGGGCTGGATATGCATTCGCAGTTTTTGCGTGCATATGGAACGCAGAGGCAGCACATGCCTGTAGTTTCGAGGGTCTGACTTTTGCAAGTCCCCTGCAACACGCTCGACCGACCAGGTACCCTTCTCAGAATTGCAGAACTCGGCTGGATCATGGCTGAAACAAGACCCCAGAGATCGCCCTGCTAAGATCCGACGGTGTGTGGAGCTCGCTTGCCTCGGAAGGCTGCAAGTGCCGGACAGTACTGTGCATGTTGAACTTAGCCTTGCACATGCAGCCCATGCTTCGACCACCAGAAGCGCGACCTGAGACCAAGGGTTTGAAAGTTACTGCCGGGGTTTGGTCCCGCGACGGAACATGCTTAGTCAACGGGAAACTGTTCTGACAAGATAGGCTGTTTCATGCTGTTTCACAAGCTGAAGCCGCCACCGCGCACACCACCAGGGCAGTGCTCTGTGAAGGTACCTCCACCATTCCACACTCATGAACATCGGCACCGTGCATTCTCCACATGAACCGACACATACACCCGGGTCACGCGAAGAAGAACGGCGAGTGCAAATGCATTCTGCGGCACGCGGTAGAGGCTGTAGACGAGTGTCCCTTAGGGCTGTTCTGCTGTGCAGCGATATGCCGCAGACTGTGCACCTGTATCAAAACACGTAGCTACGAGTATAGATTCAAACATTTGGCCTGACGTGACTTCAACCGCGCCACTCACCCTGTCGGGCACCACGTGGCTCTTCACAGTGCTGATGCACGGGAAATAGATCCCCACGCACAACTCGAACAGCGCGAAAGCAGCCTGAGCACCAAAGTTCTGACAGGACACGACAGGACCAGACGACCAGAAGCGGCGGTCATAGTCAGAGGTGTAAGCCCACAAGATGCTAAGAAGGGCCTCATGAACTCTGCATAGATTTCTATCCGGGAAGCCAAAGCCAGCAGCACCGACTGTGTTTTGGCCGCGTAGGCTGCTGCCAGCAATGTCAGTGCCGCGATTGTCAGCAGCGGCTGCAGCAGCCGCTCTGGGCTCCTTGGGCCAAGTGCGATTGGGATCCACTCGGCATTTGCTCGTCGTGCCTGAACTTCTTTCGAAAGCCTCTGAATACAGCAGAGCACAAGTTCTCTTCAGCAAGGCTTAGCTGACTACTCCAAGGCACCATGCGGCTGACCTGATACGCAGAGAACACACTCGAGCTTTGAGGCTTTTCGAAAGGCACAGTCGTGACAGGAAGAGGAGTGAATAAGGCCCAAGCAAGGCATTGAAGCACCAGGAGCCGCAAGCGCAGGAGGCCCTCAAGAAAAACCCGTGCACTCAGCACTCACAGGCATCCCATGAGGGATGCCCGAGGACTTTCTTGATTCGGGACACCAGGCAGATAGCGTCAGATATCTGAAGCTTCAGAGGCACAGCTCAGGATCCGGCATGAACAATGAGAAAACTAACCTGGGCAAAGAGAGGGTTCTGGGAGAGCTTCGAACCAGGAGCCACCAGATCTTCAGCAATGCTCGTCATGGCCGGATTGAGCCAGTCTCTGATATTTCCACATAACCAGTAGCTTGTTTCCGCATGCAAGTTGGTCCGGAGTCCAATGCTGAATGCAACCGCGGCTGACAGACTTATGAGTCGGCTCGAGAGAGACACGGACAGAGAGAGAGAGAGAGAGAGACAGACAGACAGACAGACAGACAGGCAGGCAGGCCGGCAGGCAGGCAGGCAGGCAGACAGACAGACAGACAGACAGACAGACAGGCAGACAGAGACAGTGACAGAGACAGACGGAGGTACTAGCTGCGACCAGACCATAAACTTCACAAACCCAAACAAGCTCCCGTTGCTACAAGCGCACGACTACTGACAACATCTTTGCACAGGTTGCAGCCAAAGAACCCCAAATGTGGAGCCAGATTCGGCGTACCGTTGAGGACCACAGGCGTCCAACTAAACACGAACACCTTCGATAACATGACGGCATGCAGAACCCACTTCGCATCCCAAGAGCTTCTTGACATGCAAAGCCAGATGCATCCCAGGCGCGAACAAAGCTCCTTCAAAGGCAGCTGTCACTGCTCCACACCGGATCACCCATGGGTCGGCCATGACTGCCTGAGATTTGGTGTCAGTTCTACCTGCCTGGAGCAGCATCGTAGGGAGACGGCTCCGCCGACAGGCAGCAGAAATCAAACAGCCTAAGACCTGAAAGTCTAGGAGGAAGTTTACTGTCGCAGGTTGCCCTCGGCCCACCAAGTTCGACCAGCAACCTTCAAGACTCATCCAGATCTTGCAGGGATTTGCCAGGGCACAGCACGAACCTGACGCAGACCTTCCGCCCAACAACCCACAGCTTCCCGGACAGCTGCCTGGAGACCTCTGTCAGATTGCGTTCCCAAAAGTTACAGTTCAGCCGGTGGCAGGATGCACAAACTATAGGGCTAGCGCGCTGGAAAAAACGAGACCGTTGCGGTCTGGCAGACGGCCCTCAGCTGCGAAATCTACCAAGGCCGCGCTCAAACAAGCAGAAGCACCATGAATCGGCTTTGGGATGTATGCCTCACACTCCCAGACCGCTGACGTCGCTGTCCGATCTCTCTTGACTCGACCCTAGCCGAGGGTCGGAGAGCGCCCCACGGCTTCGTTTCTCCTTCTGCGCGCTCGCGACTCCGAGGCTGCCAGAGGACCTTGGACGGATCCTCTACTTCTGAGCATGCTATTGAGTATGATGTTTCTGCGTTGTGCCGAAGACTTGCCGAAGTCTTCCTGCTATCGTTTATCACGACGATCTGTACTAGGACTAATCTCAGTGACCGATCATTAGCACTGCAACAAAAGCTGCTGTGGACACAGCAATTGCTGCTAGCGGTGCGGTCATGGCGACTATGACCGTGACTTGTTGAAACTCTTGTAATTCAGATGGGGCGACAAGGAGCTTCTAACCGGGCCGCAGGGCACGGAAACATGGTGTGAGTAGCAGGGCAACAGAACAGAGTGTGGCTTCCAGCACTGCGGCGCATCCTCCCCGCTGTTAGTACGAGCGATGTCGCAATCCAAGCATTCTCAATGCTACAGGTATCGTGGTACCTAATTTGATGATACTGGCTTTGGTCATGATTTCGCTAGCACCTTTCTTTTGTCATGTCTATATATGCCTATGAGACTGCACTCGTGTCGCGTTACGACAGCCATCCTTGGGTTGGTTTCAGGCTTGCAGTTGGACTTGGCCAGGGTGCGGAGATAAGGATGGCGCCCATCACACAGAAGCCGGCTGCCAGATCAAAGGCTGCAGCCGGACCTCCCCAGGCCTCAGCCCAAGTGAAGGCTAAGACGCGCGTGCGCGCATGGCATAAGCCAAGAGTGAGCAGTGAGCCGAGAGTCCAAGCTCGTCTGCAGCTTCCAGGCCTCGAGCCTGAAATCCCCATGCCTCGGTCACAGCGATCGTAAACAGCTGACTCGCTCTGGACGGTTTGACGGTACATCATGAATTGAACAAAGTATCAGTCAACGACATCGATGCGAAAAGTGAGGAACAGACAACAAGACGGAACGCTTCGAGGGGTCAGATTCCCAAGCAGATTCTGTGGAATCGACAACTTTCCAACTTGCGGCCGTCAACGCTAACTATGTGAGCACGAGCAACGGCAACTGCAAGGGGAAGAATCGCAACAACAAGAGAAAACAAGAACGACCGCGCCACAGCCAAGAGGAAAACAACCACATCAATCACCACGACTGCACTAGAAATGGTAGGTCTTGAAATTCCGAACGGTCACATTGCAAAGAGGCACGCTGCTGGAAGAGCGCTGACAACAGCATTGCCCACAATGCCGGAGAGAACCGCAATGAGCCAGCTGCCTGACCACATGCCTCAGGATCGAATCGGGAATTGGCACATCCGCTTGTTGGAAACCTTCTGGGCCATCCTGGGCCACGGTAATTAATTCACTCACGAAGCATGCCAGAAGCAAGCATGGCCCATGGTTTTACATACCATCGTCATTATCAACACCAGAGCAGTGTCCCGGCTTAACACCACAGGGACGGTGCATGGTGTGTTGCACCAGAAGTGCAAACGACACGCCCGGGGCATGTTTGACATCGGGCAGACTTTGAGCCCGTCCGGGTCGTCCAGCCTTAAAGAGCGTCTGCAAGATCCACCGGACTGTGGTTTAGAGTGAAACGTGAGCTGCGAGTCACTGGGCTTTCCTAGCCGCTTGGACAGGAAGCCACACCGCAGGCCGCCCTGCGGGGACTCCGGCGGGGACCGCCGTGGGGTACAGAGGCCGCGGCTGTGGCTGTGCAGCGGCAGGCCGCCGTTGTGCGGGTCCAGTTACCGAACTTTGCTGTGTCTTTGGGGAGGAGGACATGGACAGCACGTCCTTCAAAGAGTCAACACCCACCGGGCCCAAGTTTGGAGAAGTCTCGGCAAAGAAGTTGGCCAAGTCAGAGGAAGCTTCGGCCAACCGCTTTCGCGCCTCGTCGACTGCGGTGCTGCCATCAGGCGTAGTCTTCAAGCACGCAGCAGACGCATTCAACATGCTGCTGCTCAGACGGGAAAGGGTGTCGAACAAGTCGAGCACAAGAAGCAAGTTGGTCTTGGAGAGGTCCAGAATGCCTTTGATGGAATCTGGCGTGTGATCTGCCGGAAAGGACGCCTGGTTCACGCGCACGGCATTCGACGCTTGCGGGGGCACTCCACCGAGCTGAGAGTGGAGCATCAGGGCACTGCTCAGTTCGCTAACCTGCTGTCTCAGCCGCTGGTTCTCGTCTTCAAGCCTCTCGTTCTGTCTTCGTATGCCCTGCGGTCCAAAAGTGATTGGCGCACCCGGGTCGATCATGTTCTTGGGGCTTGCGGAGATGATGCTCTCTCGCAAGCTGTCGTAGCGCTGCCTGAGCTCTGCCAACTCGCTGGGGCCCTGCTCTGACCAAGGATGGTTGAATTCATCCAGATCAAAGTTCTCAGGGTCCTCCGAGTGTGCTTGCCACACCTCCTGCATGATCTGTAAGCGGGAGCAGAACTTTTCGAAGGTCCAGTTGTACAGAACCTCCACCTCATCCATCCCCACCCCACCAGCTCCAGATGAAAACTGCTCCAAGAGGATCTCACTCGAATGCAAGGATGCGCGTCGCGCACTAACCGCAGAGGCTTTTGCTTTCGCTTGGCTGGGAGACATCTGCCGCACTAGTCGGACCGAAAGTTCTGGGCACAAGGAGCGGCCGTAACCCAAGGCCAAGATAGGTGCGATGGTGCACAGCTCAAACCTTGGAGGTATGCCGAATCATACAACTTGACAACTGCACGGACCCAAACAGTGATCATCAACTTTCGCCGAAGGACCTGAGGTTTGTCTGTCCACCCGGCTTGACCTCAGCGGTGATCTGATTGGCCTCTTCCACCATTGTTGCCGCCTCCGGGTGGTCGCACTTTCGCTGGAAGGGTTAGGACTGCTGCGCTCTACGACAAGATCACAGATTGGGATGCAGAGGCTCCAACTTGCCTTCTGGGCCATGAGCATGAACTCTTGCACAGAGGTTGCTCCATCGCTGTCCTCAGCTTGCAACATGCTCGAGGTCAGAAGCAATGACCAAAGTCCATGAAGACCTGGATTTGCAACACTTCGCAGCCTTGCCACCATAGGCTCAAGAGATTGAAGAACAATGCCACAAAAGCTGCCAACAACGATTGAAAAAAACCCGGACTGCCGAAGTCACAACATTCTCTGACAACTGAAGTGGACACTGGGTGGCAAGGTTGTGGCTCTTGAGCTCGGACATGTACTTCAAAGCCATCTGGAGCTGGCCTGGTTGTTCGGCCCGGTCCTTCCCCAGGATCTCCAGGATAAGCGACTCCTGCCATTGCAAGGACAGGCTGACTCACGTCCTCTGGGCACAATGAAAACAGTTCGCCCCTAGTTCTCGTTGCGTGGTCTTCGTTGTCTATGTCTGCTTTGTTGTTCTGTCTGCTTGTCGTTTCTTCTCTTTGACAAGGGACTCGACCTCTGCCCTGACTGCCCGGCTCCGCCCACTGTGTGAACGAGGCGCCTACACTGACTCCACGCTTCGTCTTTAACCATACCATAAGACTGCTACTCGCACCCAGGCCGTTCAGGCCCGTCAGGTTCTTGGAACCTACTCCGCTCCTGCTGCGATGGTCGCACTGCTTTGTCTGCAGGAAGGGAATTGATGTCGCTTCCAGGCTCGGTAAAAGCCTCCACTGCAAACTTCCAAGCGCCAGGGAAAGACAGGAGCCGAGGTGCCGCAGCATTTGTGCTGCACTAAGCCCCCGGCATACAGCATGACGGAGCGTCCCAGGACAACGCAGTCCAAATGCTGGAGCTCCACGTCTTGGAGCGACTTCAGCTGAATACCATTAACCTCTTCAAAACCAAAGCAAGCAAGCAAGAAGCTAACGGTACCTGGTGGCTTGCTGGTGGATTGCACACTCGGTACATTACGGCTGTTTGTGTGTACGCATGGCCTCGATACTGGAGATCGTGCCGTCCACACGCTTGTTCGGATGCCACTCCTCGTCACTGCTGCTACTGCTCCTGTCAATGGCCCAGGATGAGTGAAGACGTCAGCCTACATGGCCAGGCCCTTGTACCCATGACATGTGCATAGTCTTTCATAGTCTGTTCGATAGGTCGAGGGCACTCCCTGATCCGAGACCCTGAGGCCTCAGTCACATCACTCCTCTCTCTCTCTCTCTCTCTCTCTCTCTTTCTCTCTTCCAGGTGGGAGGTAGGGGCAGCATCCAGGCCCCTACCCCGTGCGGTCCGCACACCCGCAACTCTTGGCGGGAATGGCCCCTCCCTGGGCTTTTTCCAAGGAGGGCTCGGCTGTACGAACGCAGAAAAGGTTGTTCCCCCTTGCAGGTGATCACAAACTCACTCGCACACGATGACAACATGCAACTACAACATGACAGGCAAGGTGGACTGTTTGTGGTGGTCGTCTTGACATTACCCACTGCAGGTTGGAGACAGGCAGGACACAGTGTGTGGCGGCATATCCCCCTACAAGTGTGACAAACAGAAGTAAATCTAGGTCAGCGCCCATCATATGCAGAAGGTACCATATCCCCCTGTATCCTCCGTCTGCCGCAAAAGGTACAAAGGCTTGGGGACTACACACATGCAGGTAGTGAAAAGCCGGGAGGTTCATCGGGCCCCAACAACTGCAAGTGCATTACCAGAATGAGGCACACGCCGTAGGTTAACAGTGCAGTCACTCGGAGAACTCCCCGGTTTGTTGGGTTCCTCGTCTGAAACAGGACTAAGTCGGTGCTGCTGTTCAGCTGTACAACGCTTCACTCACTGCCCCTCACGCCTTTTGCGTTTCAGTGGTGGACGTTCCGGCGCCGCCCCCGCAGGGTGCTGTTTCGTGGTGGGCGTCGGCCCACCAGCTCGCTGGGTCGAGGAGGCGCAGTGTTCCCCTCTCTGAGCTGCATCCGGTGCTCTTGCTACACGTAGCAAGGTCTGGGAGATCGAGGTTATCGCCCCCATCGGTGGCCAAGCTGAGGTAGAAGAGGAAGCTGGAGCAGTTCCCCCGACAACGTTCCTGCCAGGCTTAGTCACTCTGACGCTGCGCGCCTGATGGGAAATGCTCTTCCCCGTCACGACCATCTGCCGTTCTTTCTTTTCCTTCAACCTCTTCGCAAAAAGCTCTGCTGCCTGGGTGACCTCGTCCGGCATCACAGCGGGCGAAGGTTCCTCCTCCACTGGAACTGTCTCCTCCCCCACTGCGGAGTCCAACTGCTGCTCTGCTGCTGTCCTCTCGTCCTCCGGCGCCTTTGGCTTTGGCGTACTGTGCTCTTCCCCCGCGCCTGTGGTGGCAGTGGTGCCGTCGGTGGGCACTCCCCACATTCTGCACAGATCGCGGGACATATCCCCGAAGACAGCCTCGATGGCCGTCCTCGAAGGCCACGCTGGCCCCCCCACTTCAGTTGTTGCATCGTCCTCCTCTGGCAAAGGTGGCGTAACAGGTTGTCTAAGGTCGCCTGCCCATTGCAAATCGCGCTCACTGCCTGACTCGAGGCAGTCTGGTGAAATCGCGGGCATGTCACCTGCGGGATCGCTCCAGTCGGGCTCTGGCGAGCCTCCCCCATCAAGGGGTTGCAGGACCACTTCCCCTTGTACTCGAGCTTGCGGAGGAGGCGACTTCCCTTTTAGAGCCTCTTGGTGCGGTCCTTGTCCTTGTCGTGGTACTGCGTGGGGTTCCGCTCTCCCCCCTCTTTCGGAGCTCTCAAGAACATTGGTGGTGGAACTGGTCTCCTCCGCCTCGCTCTCATCGATCTGCGAAGCTTCCCCCCGGCCATGGGGCGTGGCTGCGGCGGCCTCCCCCGCAGAAGTGGCAGGTGGGGTCTCATCTCGGTACTGGAGGCGGCCGTTGTTGCCACCGCTCCCCCAACTTGTATCTTCCGTCTGCCGGCCGGCACGCCATAGTATTTGCAGCCTGGCGCCTTTCTGTTGTGGGCTGTATGTTTGCCCGTGTTGGTGCTGTTGCAGAGGTAACACTGTTCTACCTCCGCGTCGCGCTCTGCCATGGCAGCACTCTACGGACCTGTCTCCCGCTACGTCCGGGTTCTCTCCAAGCGCGGCAGCAGCTGCAGGTGTTTGCCTCTGCGTCCGGCTGGTTCACGAACTTGACTCACAGCAGCACTGTCTTGCAGCATGAAGCGGCCTCACTTTCTGTCTTGCGTCTCTGTCACTGTCTGTCTGTTGTTGCTTGTCGCACCCTATGTGTTGTTTTGTCGCCGTGCTTTATGCGGTGAAGTGAAGATAGTGGTGGTGTTGGTTGTGATGTCCCCCCCGATGGCATGGCAGCCTCCCCTCTCCTTTTGGTCTGCTCCTTAGTCGTCATTAGGCTGTGAGTGCCACGGCAGTGGGCGGCCCACGTCTGCCATTGGGAAGTAAGTTGTCTTGGATGGCTTGCTGTTTGCCTGTAGCCCACGGCACATCAAATTTGGTCACGAAGGTTTGCGAGAGATCTTGCCACCGCTTGCGATCCTGTGCAACCTCCCCCCCAATGTGTTCCTGCTATGGCCTCGATTGCTCGCTCAACGTCAGACTCCGGGTTGAAGTGTCCATGCGTGACTCTTTGTTTGCGTGGTTTGCTGTGTTCTCGCCAGCAAGGCATGTTCTTCCAATTCACCATAGCGTTCACTTCCTCCCCCCTCGGGCCATACGTCCCCACAGCGTCCAGATGCGACGCAGGATGCAGGATGTAGGTGGACCACCTTTCTCCCCCCATGCGGTGGAGGTGTACACGTGCTGCTCTGAGGCTCCTGGTGTGCCACGTGGCCCATTGCTCGGCCCGCTGCTGCATTTGTAGCGAATTTGCTGCTTTGAGGAGTCTGTGTTAAAGAGTGCGGAGTTCCGCACCAGGGTGGTGGTATGTGCAGTCCAGCGTGTGTTGATGTGGGTCCGTGCCATAAGGATTTTCTTGTGTGCTCATCTCCGCAATCAGGGCTGCCGTTTGCTCGCCGAATGTGATGGGGGAGCCGAGCGCTGCAATGGCCGTTTTGTGCTGGGCACACGCCACCACTTCCCCCCCTAGCGTGAAACTGCCCCTCCTGTTGGCTTGCTGTAGAGAATGGGTGTTTTTGTAGGGTGGATCTTCAGGCCATCTTCTCCAAGTTCCCCTTCAAGCGAGGTGAGGATTTTTGGAGGTGGTCCTTGTCTTGGCTCCACAGTAGGTATCATCCAGAAAGGAGCCCTCTGTGCGCGGGGGGTGGTGGTCCTCCTTTGGAGTCCGGTGTTTGTTCCCCGGCTGTCTCAACTGCTTGTTGGAGATCTCTTGCAACAATGGCTCCGAATAGGTCAGGGGAGTCTGGGAAACCTTGTCGGATCCCATTGGTTTGTGGGATGGGAGTGATGCTGTCCCCCACCGCAACATTCAAGGAGCGGGTGCGCCGATGCTCAGCCACAGGAGTGCTTCCCATGGCATGCCTCCACCGCCCTCGGGAACAGGGCAACGTGATGAAGGAACCCCCCCAACTCTTGCTGCGACGAGTTCGCTGATGCTGTGTTGCCAAACACTGTCAAAGGCTTTGCGGATGTCAAGTTTTACCAACCACAACCCAACCCCCAGTCTCGTGCCATTTGTGTGACTCTTCTGATTGTTGCGACCAGTTCCACCCCTTGTCTGCCTTTGCGTGCCCATTGCAAGGAGGCGCCCAATCGCAAAAGGTCTCCCGCTCTCAAAAATAAAAGTTGCGCCAGCCATTTGAGAGAAGGGTTGAACTGAGGGTTATTGGATGCATATCCCCCCAGTGCAGCGGCTGGGGGACCTTGGGGAGGAGAACTGTGATGCCTTTGTCCACACTCTCCGGAACTGTCGCAACATAGAAGATGTCGTTGAGAACGTATAAAATCTTGTCCCCCCAGAAAGAGTCTGCCAACAGTGCTTCGGCAGCTTCATGTGAAATCCCATCGGGTCCTGTGCTCTTGTTCTTGGCCCATGTGTGGGAGGTGTGCTCAAGTTCCTGGCGCAGGAACGGTTGCCATGCTGTGATTTTGGGGGGCACATCCCCCGCAATTGTCGCTGCAATGTAAGAACTCTGCATGTGCTGTTGGTTGGCTGGGGCTTGGCAAGAATGCCTCGCATGTGTTTACTGAGTTTTTGCTGCCATTTGCCATCATCTTGGAGTTGTAGGTGCCAGCCTCTTCGAGTTTTGGCTTGGTGCAGGGATCGCATGGCTCTCCAGTCCAAGCTTGCTGCGAGAGTGGCTTGGTGGGCCTCCCAAGCTCGTTTCTCCTGTTTGCGCCGTGTGGAGGCTTCCTTGCGTCGTAGCCGTTTGAGTGCGTGACTTTCGGTGAAACGGTTGCAACCCCCCCCCCGGTGTTGTGATAGCTTTGGCAATAGCTGCAAGTGTCTGGCATGGGTCGTCGCCGCGAGGGGCGGGTACCTGTAGGAGCTGCTTGAATTGGGTCTCGCTAAGCAATCGGCGACGGCCCCATGTTGCTTGGGTTGCTCCGCCTCCCTTGTGTGTACTGAGCGGCAGAAGGACAGCATCATGGTCCGAGGTGGCCCGGTCTTTACATTGGCAAACAATTCCTTTGCCGACGCCCCCTCCGTGCAAGGATATAGTCGAGACGACGGGTTGCATTTGGTGGTTGTAAGGGAAATAAATAGGTGGGTATATGGAGTTGTTGCGGTGGCAGGGTCATGCTGCAGCATCCACTGTTGTACGAGGTCCCCCAGTCCTGTGTTGGCGATGCCGATGTAGCTTTTGCTAAATCCTTTTAGCTCTTCCCCCCACTCAGCTCGGAATTGCTCTGTTATCGCAATGGTGGCGCGGTGTGGGATGTGTCCTGAGAGGGCTCTGCATCTCTTCTTTGTCTGTTTGTTTGCGAGTGTGGTGGCGACTGCTCTGGTGTCAATACTGCTGTTGTGGTGTGATGTTTGCTCCAGTCGGTGTGCGACTGCTTCTCCTCTGAACTCCCCTTCTTTCTTACCACCAAAGACAATCTGCCAATGATCCGATGCTTCGTGAAAGAGGCCAGGCTCAGTAATAATTTCTTGCACCAGACAATGTCGGCGCGCTCCAGGTCTGTACTCCCCCGGACATCTTCGAGGATGTCCAGCATCTTGTTAGCCGAGACTCCCCCGACGCTCCAGGAAAGTATCCAAAGGTTGTCGCCGGTCAAAATTCCCCGGTGAAACATGCTCTGTGTGCTGTGACATCAGTTGAGTTCCGCGTGGAAGTCCGAATTCCTGGTTCAAGCGGCACCCCTACCTCTTCGAAGACCTGGAAGCAGTTTCTTGAGACTTGGGTGCGATACATTGGATCCCCGGGCTTGGTCATTACCGACGGCGGGAATGAGTTCAAGGGCCTGTTCGAACGTGGATTGGAGCAGTTGGGATGTCTACAACACGTTTGCGCCAGGGAATCTCCCTGGCAGAATGCCAAATCCGAAGGGCATGGTGGTTGGCTGAAGCGCCGACTGACGCAGCAGGTCGAGTCGGGGCGATGCACTTTCAACAACCTGGACGAGTTGGACGAGTTCCTCGCTCAGATCACAGCGGCCAAGAACCGATGGCTCAATCATGGAGGCCACTCCCCGGTGCAGCTAGTGTTCGGTGAGCTTCCTCGTGTGTCGGCAGAGCTCTTAAGTGACGGACCCGGAGGACCCCCAAACACGGTCGACTTCATCGCGTGTGTGACGTGTCATCTGGGCGACTGCGTCCAGGTTGACCCAGCCACCCCCAGCTTCTTCTGTCCCCCGAGGCTGGGGAGCTGCAGCGGAACAGATCTTGGTTGCATCAAGCCAGGCGCTCCCCGTGCTGAACGTAAGAGGTCTTTGCCCCCCCCAAGGTACAAGCGCTTGACTTTGGCCGCAAGCCGCGCCCGGCGCCTCCGATCTGGAGGCTGGGACATTGCAATCCAGACTCGCCGTACTGCTCCATCAGAACGTGTCCCCTAAGCACAGATTGGCTGCCCTGACTTTGTTGATCACCGATTGGAGTCTTTGCCGACGTTGCTCGAAGCTTTTGCCTGCGTCGTTCGTCGATTGGTAGGATCGCATAGCCTCGGCGTACTCCTGTGGGGCGAAGAGAGCATGCACATTGATGGGTGCTTCCACGGAGAGAAGATCTGCCGCGGCCTCTTTGGTGACTGTCGCTTCCTGGTCAGCCCTAGGAAGGTTCAGGGTCTGCTGCATTTGCTTCGTGACCTGTTTCTCCACTTTGTCGATTCTGCGGCCAAACCCCCACAGTTCTTCTTTGGAATCGGACATGGCTTCCTTGAGCTCCCCTCGCACGGCCTCACGGATGACGTCGATGGAGAGGGTCAGGTTTTCGGCATCCGGGACCTTGCGTTTTGGGGCCGGTTCCCCCTGCTGGCCGACTGCCATGACGCTCTGGGTCCCTTGATTGCCTTTGCCAGCCATCGTGTAGCCCAAAGAAGATCACTATCTCGCCGTCCTCGAAAAAAATATCACGCCCCCACCCGCAACGGAGTTTGTCTCCCAGCGTTGAAGGCACGGAGAAGTATCACAAGGAGGTACAGTAATTATGTGTAGGGCCGCCTTGCCTATGTGGTAGGAGGTGTCAAACTCCCGCGCACGTCTCGAAGAAGGATCACGTCTGGCTGCACTCTTTAAGTACTCCCTCGGTCGGACCTTCGCGAGCAAGTGCACATGCCAGCCCTTCGCCTTGGGCCGAGACAAGTGCCCGGGCTGAGAGACCGGGGTGGCACAAGCAAGGCAGAGAAAGGAAAGAAGAGAGAAGAAGGGCAGAAGCCACCCCGAATCCCTTGAACCACTCACAGTTTGAGCCAAAATGGCTACAGTCTCTCTTGCTTGCTTGCTTGCTTGCTTGCTTGCTTGCGAAGGGGTCTGGGCGCATGCACCCCGGCCCGAGGGCCAACCCCCCCACGGCTCGCAACAGTTCAAGGTCTGACAGGCACCTTCCGGGTTGAGAGATGGTCTTGCTTGCTTGCTTGCAGGGCGTTTGGGGCGCAAGGACGGACCCTGCTACCCCTGCGCGCGAACGCTACGCCTTGGTTCGTGTCTTGTGTGAAACTTGCATGGGCGTGCTTGCAAGGCTGACCCCCGGAAACTGACAAGCAGCCTAACAACACACATGTCAACTAGTTGTCCCCCTGCCTTGCAGAGCACGTCTGTGTCCGTATCCCGTTGCTGTGAGAGATTCTCTCTCTCTCTCTCTCTCTCTCTCTCTCTCTCTCTCTCTCTCTCTCTCTCTCTCTCTCTTTCTTTCGCCAGGGTTAGGGTGTAGGGGATTGACCCCCTACACCGCGCGCATATGCGCCCCCGACTGTTGCGGAGGGGGTTTGATGGAAAGTTGCTGACCTCGGCTCTGTCCGTGTAAAAAGGACAGGCACTTCCCTCGGCGACTGCATTTAAGAAAGTTACAAAACATGACTTCGGTTCCAGAACAAGATAGAGAAACACCCGGTTATGTTGTCGCTTCGGGGGTATTCCCCGGTGAGGGAGGTCATGTTTGGTAATGACAAGTGCTGGTCAAGGCTTTACGGATTCGAGAGCATCTACGAGAGAAGGTCATGTACACCAACAGTCGACCAAACTAAGGGAACTACTTGTTGGAGCCTTGATCGTCATGGGGACGTCTCCCCAGCAGCCGAACATCTCGTCACGGCGGTGTTGCAGATGTGAGTCGGGGGAAGAAATGCTTGTCTAAGCATTGTGCTGTAGAGGATCGCCCCCGCTTTGAAAAGTGCCTGCCTACTTTTCTGCTGGCATCTAAAGCCTCGGCTTGGCATGATTTGTGTCTGGGGAATTTCCCCGACTTTACAGTGCGTGTTTTCTCGATGATTTTGTACACGAGCTGAGAAGGCCCTACCAACTCAACAACTTACATCCAGCACCCATACGAAGAAAATACCATCTGAGAAAGGTCGCCACGCATGTTAATTTTCAGGGCGTCCCCTGCACATGGTATCGTGAAACGAGATTTGGTTCGAGGGCTTGCAGGGCTTTGCATCGTTCCTGGTCCTACGGGCACGCTAAGGTTGGGAAACAAGTATCACAACCTAGCAGTGGCTGTTGCTTGGCTTGACAAGGGCAGCAACAAGAAACAAAACTCAGAACCAAAACACGGTGGAGGAACGAGTGTGCCAAGCGATCAGCCCATATTGTTAGAAAGCCTTACGCCGTGTGCCCTCTGATGAAAGGAAAGGTTTGCGGCTGCGGAACACAGGTTCTTGCGACAGCCGCGGCAGGGTGAGCCAAGCACACGGAAGTAGACTAGGTTCATGAAATCGTCTGCTGCAGCTAGGGAGCAATCCCCTGTCTTGTATCTAGGTAACCGCGTACTCAGGCCAAACATTTTGTGGCTGCCGGCAATTGACAAGGGAAGCAACAAAGAGCATCACTAAAACAGGAAAGCAGCGGTAAGCAACTATTACGCCGGTTCAGCCAGAGAAGGGGAGAAAGTTGTGGCTCATCGGAGCCCTTCAGTCAGGACCTCAGGTGATGTCACCACGGTGGTCCGTCTCCTCCGCGAGCATGTTCGTCGTCAGTGGCTCCGTCCGGGTCGTCAGGGGTCCCGTAGAAGTGAGCATGCATCCTTCTCCTCCTGTGAGACGGGGCTCGCGCGGGTCTGTCACCTCGTGCTGTCGGCTTGTGTCGAGGTGCGGGGCTCCTCGATCTGAAAGCTTGCGTCGGGGCTTCGGATTGCGACTCTGAGCCGTCATTCTCGAGGGGGATGTCCCCTGCCTCCTGCGCCAAGGGCATCTCGGCGATTTCTGCCGCTGCATTGTCCACGAGGAATATCGGCGAGCCCCATAGTGCTGCTGTCCATGCGAACAAGAGGCTATGCGCCTTTGCCACTTGGGTCGCAACCTCCTGCTCGAGAAAGGGTAGAAGTTGCTCAAGCAATTGCTGTGCACGCAAGATTTGGTATGGGGTAGATTCCCCCTGTGCTGTTTCTGGTAGGCGCTCTCGTGCTGGATCGTGGTGAAGTGGAACTCCAGGGCCTTCAGGCAGTTGTGGAAGATCTCGAGGTCGCTCAAGTACTGCTTGTTGTGGTAGTACGCGAGGTTCTCGGGGTGTCTCACCCCGTTCCGGCATGCGGGCGTCGTGGTTCTCCATGGTGAGGTGCTGGTCGAGGTAGTTCGCCGTTCGGTCAACTGTTGCCAACAATGCTTCCAGGGCTTCCCGAATCGTAGCTAGGCCTCTCTCTTCGATGGCGAGGTCCAGGAAAGAGGCTTGGGCTGCCGCGTTTTTCAGTCCCGCCAGTGCTTGGGCTTGGTTCGTCTCTTGGGGTCCATCCCCAGGGCTCCTCAGCACCTGCTTCACTTGGTCCATGATGTCTTGTACCCGGTGAGATGTGCGTCGTTGTTCTCGAAGTGGCATGGAGTCAAAGTTCTGGAGCATCTGTCGCAGTAGTAGTTGTGCATCTGCAAGGGGGTTGAGGTGCATCCCCTGTGTAGTTTCCGGAAGGGTGCTTCCAGAGTGCGTCCCCGTAGTAAGAGATTGTCGAAGCATGTGCACCCGAGAGCAAGCTGTGTACGCAAGGGTCGTGACGTTCTCTCTGGGCTGCAAAAAGCTCTTCTCCAGGAGTGCATGGAGCAATGCTTCCAAATTGGTGACGATCTGCTGTTGATTCGCGTCCGGGGCAATCGCAAAGGGGTCTGTGGAAGAGGATGCTCCGCCAGTCTCTTGGGACTCTTCCGGGTCGCCAGGTTGTTGTGGAGGGTCTTGGCGCTTGCGCCCCCGGCCTGTTTGCATGGCAGCGAAACCGTCGTCTTCACTCGGCCAACTTGTCTCAGAGTCTGAGCCGTCAGGACCACGATGTGAGTGCTCCTGTCCTCGCCGTTGTTGAAGTAGGGGAGGCGCTGGTCCTTGTTGTTGTACAGGAGGTCGTGGCGGTGGCATACGGCGCTCATGTTGTACGGCGCTTTGGTGAGCTGGGGCAGGTAGATCACGTTGCGTCTGGTTGGCTCTATCGTCTCTTGGTTGTGGCTGACGTCTTGGCAAGCGTCCTGTGGGGTCACGGCGCTCCGGTGGTGTTGGTGGTCGAGGAGGTACTTGCGGAGGCACACGTGAGGGCCCTCCAAGGCGTCTGATGTCATCATCGAATCTCGGCCTCCTCGACCAGAGTCGTTCCTGACCTTTCCATTCCAGCCAGAAGCTTTGGCCATTGCTTAGTCTCTCTCTCTCTCTCTCTCTCTCTCTCTCTCTTCTTCTGCAGGGCATAAGGGGCGTGTCAGGCCCCCCGGCCTCATGGGCCCCCCATGTGTTATGGGGCTTTCGGCGGGCGTGAAAAAACATCGAGTCCCCCAGTTTGTGCAAACAGATGTATTGGACTATGTAATTACTGGGTTCATCGATGATGGGCTTGACACATGCACGATCCTTTGAGAAATGGGTCTTCACTTCCCACAAGTATCTCACTTAATACAAACAGTGTATTAAGAAAAAAGGTCCCCAGTTCGCACTTGTACGGATAATTCAGCTGGAACAAGCCCGAAGGGGACGACCAGGAAAAACATGCCAAATTACTTCGTGGTCGGAGAGGGCGGGCGGAGCGAAATCTAATTAGTGGCCTGGTCCCCTCTGTCAGAGGTGCGAGTATATTACATCCCCCGAAGGGGGTGATTTAAAGAGTTTCGGCAGGCGGTTTGGTATAGATGTCAGCCTCATGGAGGCCTTTTTGAAAAACATTTGCAATGCAATTAGATCAGCAGTAACACGGAGAGGGTCTGCAACTACGTAGCGGCTTCACTGATTGAAATGACAAGAGCTGCAGCAAAGACTTGCATCATAATTAGAACCGATGCAGGGGCTCAGCAAAGCTCAGAACACCACATATGCGGTATGATATAGAGGATGAGACGTCGTAAAAGACAGTTCATCGCCAGCTCCGCGCCAAAGCAAGCCGAACACTGCATCATCACGACAATGGCCCTAACTAAAGTGCTGTAACACTTCAACTTCGTCCCACAAGGATAGCTTCTTGATCTCACTCGCCTCGGACACGTCGAACCTTTTCGCAGTGGGGGCATCCCAACACAGCAGTTTCAAGTCCGTCGCAGTGACAAGGAAGAGGACTGCAGGAGCTATCATGGACACTCGCCAGACGGGGTCTGCTGCGATGCCAGACATAACCATGGAATTGGCAAGTATACGAATCATGAAGATCTGCGCGACACCACTTCCCCAACTTTCCCATCCAGCTGCTGCGGCTTTTCCAAGCATAGGCACGATTATTATGACGGAACACCGGAACTGGTTGATCAAGAAAGTGCATCCGGCGCAACCGATGAAGAAGCGAATCAGTGCGCGCTTCCAGGGAGCGGGGGCGGTCATGCCATTGCCTTTCGGTTCCAGGTACCTACCGCGATTCTAGGTTTACGTCGTAAGGGGGCAAGGATCGGGGCGCACGGCACAGGAACGCCCCTCCCCCCACTCCCCCCGCTTAGGACTTCGGGGCCGCGGTCGATGGAGAAGACGTCGTCGGCACCTTGAGCCAAAATGGCTCTCTCTCTCGCTGTCTCTGCTTTGCTAGGGGCTAGGACGGCTAGGAGCGGGAGCAGTCCTCCGGGAGTAGGGTGCTCCCGGCCGGCCCATTGAGTCCGCAGAGGGTGATCTCTGCGGTCTTGGGGGTGGACGCGTCGGGGCGGGGGGTGGCTTGAGGCCACATGCCGCAACATGTCGGGCTCGCAAGTGCCCCAAGGTTTGCGAAGACCTCTCCTGACCCCGGTCCTCTGCGGAGGTGGCCCGGTATTAGGGAGGGGCCCCAGCATACTACGTGACAGCGGACCTCCCAGTGAAGATGCACCACCAGAGGGAATACCACATCGCTCAAGAGGGGAACAGCGAGATCTCGCTGAACGACCACCTCTTCCTCGAAGGCGACCCCGACAAGACGCAACCGAAGGACCTGACTGGGCTGGGCGAGGGACACCGAGGCCGGAAAGAACGTGATAGTGGCAGGGACACCACGAATGCGGAGAACACCTACGGCCGACGACGACGCAAAACCAGAGGATGACGACGATGTTGAGACGAAAACCTGCAAACCAGCGAAGGTGCCAGACCCAGTCTTCGTGAATGGCAAGCGCGTTTGCCGTAGGTGCCTACTCGGAGTCAGCAAAGGAGTAGGGGGCAAACACTACAGCCACGACCGTGGGGCGCCACCTTGCATACTCTACCAGAGCCAAACGCGTGGAGGAGCAGCTCCTACAGGAAGCGTCAAGGAGACCGGATGCATCTCACACGGGCATCTTGGTAGGGCACACCTGCAACACAAAACCAAGAAGCCGAAGGAGGCACAGAGCCAGCGCTCCAATACCGAGAAGACAAAGGCCACGCAGATGGGCCAAGTAAAAACTTTAGCGAAGAGCTTGAAGGCCAACATAGGCCAACACGGCCGACACTTCAATATCCAAGCACCAGCCAAGATAGACAAACAGAGTGGCCCGCTCTCTTGCGGCTGACTCGCTAATTTGCGGGCTGGGGGCACCAAACCTTTCCTTGTTACCTTTCAAGTGGAGTGCCACAGCGGCCACCATAAGGCTGGCGGGGCCGTTAATCATGGCATGTTTTTGCAACTTCCCCGGGGCTCTCTGTCTCTCTCTTGCATCTGTCTCTCTCTCTCTCTCTCTTGCTTGCTTGCTTGCTTGCTTGCTTGCAGGCGGGTATGAGGGCCGAAGCCCCCTGGCCCGAAGGCTTACCCGCTCAACGGCTCGCGTCTGTCAAGTCTGTGCGGCCCCTTCCGGGGGTGGGAGCGTTTCCGTTCCCCCCTCTGTGCCTGTAAACCCAGTCCCCCACAACGACCAAACCTCCTAAACCATCCCCCTGTAAAACCTCGCAGGCGGCAGACGGGTCATCCGGGGCTCCCCAGTTCCTACTTGTAGGCCAGTGGCAGCGCATTGCCACTACGAACTCATGAACCAGCGAGCAAGCTTACTCCGGCATCCCCGACAACTACTTCGCTGCTGCCACTTGCCATGTCGGTGGGCTTCACCCCCCAACTGCAACTCAACTTTCACTTCGCACTACACAAACCCCGCCTCGTCCTGCCTCCCCACCTTATCCCGAACAGAACCTTGCGCAACTGCACTGCCTTCACCACTCCCACCCTGAACCTGCTACTCTTGACACTGCCGTGCCCTTGCCTTCTGTTCCTATCGGAGCAAAGCAACGAATACGGCCCATTGCGAACTGTAACAGAACCCCGCAACTCTCACTCTCTGTCTCTCTCTCTGTCTCTCTCTCTCTCTCTCTCTCTCTCTCTCCAGAATGGACCGTGTCACTCCTGTCCGATTGTGCTGCTGGTCGGAGGAACAAGCGTCCGTTGCTGTCCTTATGGATGAAGCACGTAACCTGCTGGATGCCTCGGGCAGGCGTAGCTGATCGAAGTGCTGAGAAGTGCCAAGCTCCAGGTTCCAGGCAAGATGCCCAGACCATGCGGCACCAAGAAGTCGCAGTCATGGTTGTAGCCGAGGGAGTACTCGCGATCCGGCTGTGCGGGGTGGAACATCAGCCGACCCCGCATGTGCGGATCCTCGGGGCCACATTCCGAGTTTGAGGAGGCTCAGTTCCAGCCTTTTCCCGTAGCCGTACATTTACATACTGGATACTGGCATGTGGACCTGGTCATATCCGGTCAATGTGTCCAACTTTGAGGATCATTGACGCCAGAAGGATGTCGAAGGCGAAGGTATGACGAAACTACTGGGGGGGGAGCTTCCTTCAGCAACCATCACCAGGCACCCACCCGGCCAACTGCCCCATGACTCGAATGAACTATCAGGAGATGTCTAGGCCCAGGCCCAGGCGCCTCGGAGTAGTTGGCCAAGTGCGGAACTTGGCGCTGCTGCACCTTGTTTGCCAGGAGCACGTTGTGCATGGCCCAGCTCCATCGAGGGGCTCCAAGCTTCTCCAAGGCAGCTCCCCGCTGTGACATCATTCGCTTGGCTTCGCTGGAGGCCTCGTTCCATCCCTTCCGATATCGTTTCACCAGTTCCTCGGTGGCCTCCAACTTGTCAGTGAGCGTGTCATGATGGACCTTCTCCTGCGCCTCTGCAAGCTGCTCCTTTAGGGAATGAAGCTCCTCCTGCAGTGTCTTCACCAAGGCATCCTTGTCCACGGCGCTGGCGGGCTTCGCCTTGATCTTGATGTTCTTCACCGTGGACGCGAAAGTCAAAGTGCTGTAGCTCTCCTCGAAGTTGGCAAGGGCGGGGCTCAGTGTGCCGATCATGGAGGTCTTGGAATTTCCGCTCAGAGCATTGGAGAGGAGCAAAGTGAGCTTGGAGTTCCGAAACCTTGACATCATGGCAGTGCCGGATGCTGCCGCAGCACTCATGGACTTCCTGGTGTCCGGCTTCGCGAGAGCCTGTATGCAGCTCGCCAACCACATCAAGCTTTGATTGATGAAGGTGAGCTCCACCAGCCTTTCGCCCGAGACCTTGCCGCTCATGTCATGTTGGCAAACTTTCCACTCAGTTAGTGCTACCGCGCCGGGTACGGTGCTCCTACTGGATAGCATGCGCAGGCTGTATGCAGAGCATCCCATGCGACTAGCGCACGAGCCCACGGCCCAACTTAGCGACATTCATCACGACCTTTTGCCAGCCATGCAGCTTTGGTGGTTTTCTCGTTTTCTCTTCCTGCAAGATCCACGAAAAACGCCTCCGACGTCACGATTGTGTTGTCCGTTCCCCCACCTTCCATCAAGGGACTTCGACATAGGCTCGAAGGCAACATGAGTTGTCAAAATGCTTCCGGAGCAATCGATAGCTCAAACCGTCTGAGACACGTTTCTCCACCATCAGCTTGAAGATCGTGTGCGCACGCGAGCTCTTGGCATTCATCGCCGTTGCTGCAACCGTCTTCATGGTGTTACCATACCTTCCGCTGCAAGCCGCTCGGCGGACTGTTGAGAACATCATCATACAAGTAGCTCGGGGCTTTGTGGCTTAAGGGCTTTGTTTTCCCAGAACACGACCACTTGCTTCACCAAGAAGGGCTAGCTTAAGCAGCAGAGCTCGTGCACGGCTGGCGGCTCGATGAGCTGCACGCAATTCTCGAAGGACTCCACCGGCTCGTCTGCGACTCCCTTCACGTACCTCGATGCTGATTGCTAGAAAGTATCATCCTATCTGGATAGCAATACCAACTCCATGCCAGTGTATCCTACACCCATCCGTTCACCCTCGCAAATACGTGGTCGAATACGAACTTACAAAAGAGTTACAGCAGCAGACTCACTCAGGAATGGATTCAGGAGTAAGTTTTCCAATGCCATGAGCCAATTGCAGCTGCGTTACACCCCTAACTTTGGATGAACATGCACCTCGGGATGTTGACGTGACTTTCCATCTTTGCCTCCGTCTTTGCCTTGGCTGGGAACATAACATACCGAGGCTGCCACACGAAAATTCTGGGGAGAAGCAACGAGACCGGGCATGCTGAGCGAATGACCACTCATGGGGACGAGAAGGTCGCGAACTTTCTCGTTGTAGACCTCTTCAAAAATGCCCGAGCCGGCCGATGCAAGCTGGATGCGGGAGTCGAGAGTGTGCGAACAGGGCAAACCTACAACATCCCCACTATTTTTCCTATAGGATCCTCGCCGCCAGTGCCGCTACCGCGCCTCCAACATCTGAACTTTGCAGTGCACCTCAGAGCCTTGACTCTGCAGGTCGGCCATCCTTACCACTCGACTACCGGTAGGAGGACCGTGTCGAGAACACGCACTTCTCTACGTCTCGGGAAAGAACAGGCGAGGAAACTGCACCAACGAAATGCGCACGTGCGCTCTGCTTGCGGGGCTCTCTGCAAAGAGGTCGTTCATCAGTCTGAGCAAGAGACCCTGCTCAGACACAGGCTCCACCTCAGCCGAGAGGGACAAATTTCCGCAAAATTCAAGGCGCACTTCCCAACTGACGCATGCCAAAGCGTCTTTCCCCATGATTGTGGTGGTCTTGCCAGTGCCCGTCTGCCCATAGCAGAAGAGGCAACTGAAGTATCCTCCAAGAACATGGTCGACCATCCTGCTAGGGCAGCTACGATGAGTTCAATCGGGTCGGAAGTTGGAAGTGTCATTCGCATCACCCCTCGCTGGCCACCTCTTTGCCATCATCTGATAGCATTTATCTTGGGACACATAGCTCTTCGAGTCAGGATCCGTGCTGTCCATGGCACAGTCGAAAGCAAACTCCAACACCTTGCCGAGAGCTGGTCCAAGATGGAGAGAAAACTCAAGGGCAACTCTGTCCCTTGTCTCTCTTGTGCCTTGGCTTTTTGGGATTGCTCTGCAACCATGGGGTCCACATGGACGGTGTTGTCCTCGATTGTGAGGCACCTGAGAAGCTAACAAGAATCCGGAAGGCCCTTCTTCAGAATTGTGCTTCCCGACTGACTGGGCGTTCTCACGGCCACAGCGCTGCAGACAGCCATGCCGTGTGCGCGCGCGAGCAACGAAAGGGCCGGATAAGATCCATGCAGGCAAAGAAACTCAGGCCCCTGCTGCTCTTGCCCAGATTCATAGGCGACGAAGGGACGAAGCCGAACCCCCACGCAGACTGCCTCTCGGTCTGCCATGTCCCCGCAACGAGTCGGGGGGGCATGGGCTGCCAGGGGCAACGGGGGACTTCGCTGGAGCTGCCCCCTACGATTAGGAGTCAAGTCAAGCCTAGGTGGCCAAAGCTTCAACATGTTCAGGTGCTGCTCAAGTCGTAAGTGTAGTGCTGTCACCATGATATCTTCAAGCTGAAACGGCTGCTTGCACGCTTGGGTGAGGATGTCAACACAAGACATGAACGACTTGGCCAACATCCACTTCAAACTCACAGACCTCAGCATTGATGCAGCTGCAGATGCGAGACAGCAGCTGCCGCAAGGAGGCATCAGTCGGGAAAGGCTGCCGTTTGTGCTCCTGCACTGCAGTGCGGTCCAGGCTCGGATCTGCTGAAGTTGCACTGTGTACACACGGAAATCTCGGCAGCCTCAATGGCCCATGCCTCGAAGGCCGTGTAGAGCAAGGAATCCTCGGAAGGGCTGGGAGGGTATTTTCAGAGACGTCTAAGCCGAGCGATCCTAAGTGTGCCGGCTGGTCAGCTACATGCGTGGCCTTTCGCCAGGTCACAGATATTCCGCCCAGGACTCGGCTGAAGGCTAAGATGGGCAGCGCGGCGCTATGCATAAGGAGGCAGGACAGCCCAGCACAAGCCTTGGCTCAAGTGGATAAGCCAGCACATGCTGTGGCAGCTGATGTGCTCAGCTAATGCCTGCCCTGAGCTCCAAGCGCAGTATAGCTGGCAACCACACCTCGTACCGATCCTTTGGTGGCTTCCGGCTCTACCGCACAGACTCTTGGCACGAGACTCGGATTGACGAGACCACAAGGTGAAACAAGAGAGTGCAGGTGCAGGCGGTGCAGGCCAGGGTGCCGGTCGCAGAGCCGACCTGCCACGGATCCCAGTGCCGCTGATGACACGAAGCCGATGGCGAAGAGCTTGGCAATGACCATGCTGCCTTGTCCAACTTTTCGAAAACTTGAAGAGGCAGGGCCTACGGAGGTTTCAGGCCCTCAACTCTTACCTCGTGGCGAAACACGCAGATGCAGAGCGCGGTGCTTTCGCGGAGAAGCTGGCAACAGTGGGAGCTTCTTCTGCCGAGCGGCTCAGGCCTCTTTCGGCATACAGAGCATACAGGTAGGGTCCTGCTCAAACGTCCCCTCGACGTTCCGCGTGCATAGACACTGGCTCCTTGAAGCCAGTCCGCAGCCACGCAGCTGAACCAGGCTGGGAGGAAGCGAGCCTGCGGCTCGGCTCCAAATCCAAACAACACACGTCTTGTTTTCGGCCGCCATGTGGCCTCAACCTGCTCAGCCTGGAAAGGCATCTGCCCAGGTGCGACTCCCTCTGGTCGGAAGTTCTGGCCGGCGGTCTGCCGGCAGGCGACCCGCCAAGCCTTGAAAGGGAGGGCGCTGTCCAACAATGGATGCGAAGTCTCCAGCGAAGCTATAGAGCTAGGACGGCCATGTGCCTAGAGACGCCTGGAACCGAACATCTACAGACAAACCATGTCTTCCCAACCGTCACTAGGCGGTGCCATCCAAATTCTCCGTCTCTGTATTTCGCAAACCATGTTGTGCTGGGATCTTGTACTCGCAACTCCAGTTAACTTTTTGGTAGCTTTTGGGGTAGCTTTTGGGATTAGCTCTTGTATCGCTTTTTCTGGCTTTGATTACTTTCCACGATGATCCCTTCGGCTAGCTTTTAGTTGGCTTTCCCACAGCTCTTTTTCAATATAACATGTGGATTTGTGTCCAGAGCACGGTCGTCTTAAAGGTAGAGACAGCCGAGATTCCCTTTCTCTCCGTGGTGTGCCACAAGAGGGTGCGAACCTACCTGCTGTAGGGCAGGTGATGCCTGACCAGGACACCAGTTAGACACAGCAGCAGGGTCCAGACGTTGCTAGTTGCATCCCCAACCCCTCAAAGCTAGCAGCTAGCTGATCACACAAGGACACAAAGAGGAATGAAATCCAGGCCTTTGGCAGCAAGAGGTGCCATAAGCAGGACCTGGCCAAGGTTGCGAACGAGCTGCAGCTTGGGCTTGGGCCGGGCAAGCGTTGACAGCGCCTTGGCTCCGGCGGCGAACGGCATCCGCAACAAATCCCAAGCCCCGGGTCACCGACATGATTGCAACTCTGACCCGCGAAGCTGACGCATTCATGATATCGTGAAACTTGAAGGCAGTCTCGGCTGCAACAACCTAGAGAGCCCTGGCGCAGACCCTTCTAATTATTAGTTTTGGGATACAGCGAGGTCTGCCACCATCAGCTCAAGGTGTTCTGTAGGACGGCGGAAGAGAGTGAAGGGTCCTAGTCGCAGACGCGCACTTTTGCAGTGACACGGGTGACGCTCTTTGCGTCGAGGGTATGTGCCGAAGAGTCACTTGCCCTTTGGACACCAATCCCCCTCACGTTGCGTGAAACTGACGGAAGTCACAGACCACTGTTCCACCGGCCTAGATGGGAGATCCCCACCTCCCCCCAACTGAATAAAAAAACGACAGTGACAGTGATGCTCACTAAAAGCTGTTTTTCAAGAGCAGGCAAAGATGGCCTGGGCCTGAGTCCCCTTTGAGGTGAAACCCGCTCTTGGTCGCTGTCACGCAGCGATCGCTTCGGCAGGGCCAGGCCCAAGAGCTGCAACCTGCAGAGGCGGCTTACGTACGTATGTATATATATGTATATATATATATATATACATATATATATATATATACATAAACGCTACCTTAATTATGTGTGTATATATATATATATATATATATGTGCCCCCCCCTCCCCCCACCCCCCTCAATACCAACAGACCCATGCGTTCGCAGCGGCAGCTGCTGCTACAGTGGCTGCTCCTACACCTGCCAAGGAGCAATCTCGTTGCAGCTACTAGTAGGAGCCCAAAACATTGTAAATACCATTAGATTCTGTATCGATTCTTTTGCGTCTACTGTTTATGCGCATCATAACACAGAACTCAAATTTGAAAACAAATACCAGTTTCGTGGCTCTGTTGCTTGTCGCGGCATATGCTCCAGCTACTACTACTTACTACTATTTACTACTTACTACTACTTACTGCTACTTATAACAACAACAACTACTACTACTACTACTACTACTGCTACTACTACTACTACTACTACTACTACTACTACTACTATCAAGCTCCTACTGTTAGTTACTACGACTACTGCTGCTGCTACTACTAATGCTACTATTATACATACTCGTGCTACGGTTACTGTTTCTACTAAATCTTAATCTTCACCACATTACTCTCAATGTTGGTTCATGGTATTAGACAGATTCCTACCACTTTTTGAAGTCTCATCAAGATGGTTGTATTCAACCACCACAAGAGTCATGATACTACTGCTACTACTACTACTACTACTACTACTACCACTACGGCTACTACTACAGTCAACTACTACAAGTAGTAACCAAACATGAACATTAATAACGTTCACGCTCTGGCCTTGAACCTGGTTTCCTACCACCGCCTTGCCCTTATGCTAGTAACAAAACTCCTGCCAAAATGCTTTAAGCCATTTTTCCATTCTCTCATAAAGCCAAAATATGTTCATTTTCAGTTGTTTAGGCGGGACTAGTAAACAACATTAAGACACTCTTTCACTTACACTGTTCTATTTCATCTACCCTGCAGATTTAACCATTTAACAGTGTACGCTGATTCAGAAGCATCACATTTATCATCCTTTTGCCTCAGGACTTGTGCAATCCTCTACCGTCTCTTAGAAAACAAATACCAACCGTGGTAGTGGTTGTAAATGTTGTACTGTTTCACATGACAACCAGACCAAGTTTCACCTAAATACCTACAAAAGAAATTTGAAACACAAATGGATGTCATTGTTGCTTTTGTTACGGTTTGATCCCCCAGGTGCGCGAACTGCTTTCCCCGAAGTACTGCTGCGATTCAAGGTTTCGGATTGAGTCCATGAGTTGGAATTTTAAAATGAACCCAGCGGCAAAGCACAAGTCCTCGGTAAATCAGAACGCTGATAGAGCACAAGAAGACATTCTGCACCGCGCGGGCCACTCAGCAAATTCTCTTTGGAAGCCTCCCAAAGACTGCCTTTTTTGAAAGAGTACAGCACTTTAGTTATGTTCTTGCAAAAGTGCTGTACTGTCCCAAAGAAACTACGTTTTTGCCAACCTGCTGTACTGTCACAAGAAACCAATCCTGCCCAGTCTTTCAGGCTAGCTCCCCAGACCTCGAAAAAGATTGGTTTTTTAGTGTTTTTTGCTGAAGTGCTGTACGGTCCCAAACAAGCCCAAAAACAATCTTTGCAGGTTAGTGGGGCAAGGCGGCCACTGGTTTAATTGACGTTTTGGGTGCCGCAGACATGCACATGCAGACTGACACAGGAGCCGTGAAGAAACCAAGAAGGACAGAGGACCACATTGAAATATTGAGGCCATATTGAATTTAAATATGGCGGAGCCAAGATCCAAGATTGCACGGGACTCCTGGAAGGAATCTTAGATTCAGGGAGGGCCATATTGAAATATTGAAGCCATATTGAATTTCAATATGGCGGATCCAAGATCTAAGATTGCACGGGACTCCTGGAAGGAATCTTGGATTCAGGGAGCTCCATATTGAAATATTGAGGCCATATTGAGTTTCAATATAGCAGATCCAAGATCCATGATCCAAGATTCCTCCCCAAGAGTCCCGTGCAATCTTGGATCTTGGATCTTGGATCCGCCATATTGAAACTCAATGTGGTTCAATATTTCAATATGGGCCGGGCCCCGGGAAAGCCATATTGAAATATTGGGCCGCATTGGGTTTCGATGTGGTCGGTTCGTGCTGTGATGAGGAGATGATCCGAGACATGTGAGTGGAGGGAGGGGTTTGTGCCGTCATGAGGAGACGAGGGCAAGCGGAAGAATGGTCGTGAGGAGATGCTCGCGAGGGGGAAACAGGTAAAAACAGACAAAATACATGGATCTTTGGGGGGGGGTACCATATTTATATATAGGGAGGCCTAAGGCCTACAGTAAGGCATTATATTTCGTGTTCGGAATCTTAGTATCTTATCATAGTATCACTTACAGTCTTCGGATAAGCGGTACTGGTATCTTATGGTGTCTGTGTGCATCTATTATTAGAGTATCAGTATGATCATAGAATCATACTGTGCCCGGGTTTGAAGCCGAATTCCCCCGGTCCGAAACATTTTGCCTGGTCCACAGGGAGGACATCTATCAGCTCGTCAGATGCCGGCTCCTTCCATAAAGAAGCTTGCGCAAGCGTCTTGCGTGAAACCCCTGACCTTCTGCAAGGGTTGCCCCGTCTCTTCCGCCACCAGGCGCTGCTGCTCTGCTGGACTGAGCTTCCTCGGCTGCAGCACTTCGAGGCACATGGATGCTCAAGTCTGAAGTTGTGGCGAGCGTCTCTCGCCTCACGACCTTGTCCTTAAATCCGATGCATGCGGATGCGTGCGGGGCGCGGCAGCTGACAATAGAACTCCGTTGATCTTCTCAGAACATTTTGCCGAGCCACGTTGAGGTAGCCAACCCTTTCGACTTCTCCAGACTCTAGGAACATTACTCCGCGCACTCGCACGCCACCCTTCCATTCCTGCAGTGGTATGGATGGCAGTGGGTCGCCATTGGCATGCAATCCATGTAACAGCGCACACCTCATGCAGCATAGTGCATCGGAGTTTCGCCAGAGAATTTTTCTCCAGTCGCTTGATATGTACACTTCCTTTGACGAAGTGCGAGGCTGCAGAAGCAAAGCAAGCATTGGAAAGGCATGGAAAGTCCGATGACCGCAAGCCGCAAGCACACGATGTCTTTCGATCCGAGCCAGGCGGCCCTTGACCAGACCTCAAACCTTCATGGAAGTCTCCCACGTAATCGCTTTCCTCCTCGGCAGATGTCCGCACTACCAGAGCCAATGCGCAAATGGCTGCTGGACTTGCTGGGCATCCCGGCATCCGCATCATGAAGACGACCCTTGCCCTCCGGAATGTCCGCCTGAAGCGCAGACCCCATCAAAGGTCTCTGATGTCAGGGGAATCTCACAAATCTCAGATCACAGCTTTGAAGTCACCATCGTAGCAGCTGCCGTTGGGCAACCTGGCAGCTTCACATCCGAATCGGGAGCTCAGGATGCAAAAGTGCTTCTGCATGACGGGCCTGTATGAACCGAAACCATGACGAGCATCATTTAGCCAACCGCCGCTGTACTGCGCTCCATCGCCAAAGCTCATCTGCCCCTGCACGGCACCCCGGGGTGTGCGGAGGTCGTGGGAGCTGCGACGAGTTGAAGCCTGGCCTGGCCATGCCGCATGTCGTCAACCCAGCTGCCGTTATAAGCCTCGGAGTGTCGAGGTGTGGCTAAGGCCCTTGGCAGATCTCTAGCGCGCAGCAGGAACGGAGAACCAAGACCGTGACGGAGCCATCTGGATACTTCATGAGGCCCTGCGGAGAGCTGCAGAAGTCAAAGTCGCGGAAGGAACTAGATCTAGATCAATTCCGGTTCCGTTCCGGTGTCCAAGCCTGGCCATGCCGTAGATCGGCAACCCAGCGGCCCTCGTACTCGGCTCCGTCATCATACCTCGGCTTCTGCCATCTGGAGACCGGTGTGGCGCGGTATCTTGCAAGCGAAAGTTCGTGACCTTCCGGGCTCGTCCAAACAGCCGGGCAGCGAGAACTTGCCGTAGCCGTCACGCTTGCTCTTGAGCCATTGGCCGGTGTAGCACTCTCTGCCGGGATAGTAAAACCTCGCTTGCAACGGCATGAGACATCGCCGCGAACGAACCGAAACCGATCTTCAGGCCAGGTGCGTCCCAGTCCCTTGCATCATCCCTTCGTTGAACTCCCCCTCGTAGTAGCCGCCATCAGTACAATAGTAGGTCCCAGGCCTCAGGATGCAGAGCGATCCGTCGGGCGACAGTGAGTGGTACTGAGCACGAATGAAAAGCTGAGCTAGGCACCCGTGTCGAGCTCCACGCTTAAACTGGCCTTCCTTGGATTCGGTCTCCTATCGAAACTGCTGGGGCGCCAGTCTTACATTGGGACACATCTGCAAGGCTCGAGTGCAGCGGAGGCACGTAGGAGTCACCGTTTGGGTACTCCTGAATCACGCATTGCAAACGAGGCTTGCTTAGATTCTTAGATCAAGCTGCCTCACCACTTGCATCAGATCCGGCCTCTCTGCTGAAGCCATTCAGCAAGGCCATGGCTGAAGCTTACTCTCCTGTGAGCCGAATCTGTGAGAGTTGAATCGCTTCATCTATCTACACTTGCTGCAAAAGCAGTGTTGAGGGAAGGAGCTGGAAACGGTCAGACAGCTGGATTTGACTACGTCCAGCAAAAGCGCTGAACACGCGCACAAGGCGTGCCAAAACAAGCAGAACCCTGCATGTGCGACCTTTCTACAAGGCTCCTCAGTCAAGCATTCACAGTGCACTAGCACTCAGAGTCAGAATCTTGACGGGACCTGTTGCATCCACTGCTAGGCTCTCACCGCGAAGAGAGCAGCAGTTCACGCCTCGTTTTGCCACATGAGAGAAGTGTTTCGATATCACAGCAAGACTGGCAAGTGTCAACACATCAACAGTGGTTGCCCTGTCCATGAGGTGCGGCATATATCCGGTCATGATCAATGAACTTTTTCGACGGTTGCGGCAACCTTGCAGGTGCGACAGCACGGTGAAACCCTGATCTGCATGTTCAATGGAGCTCGCTGAACCCGCACAGGGCCTCTGAACCTCCTGTTCGGCACGGAGACGGAAGCAAAGCAACAAATGTGCTTCCCTTTGCCGTGCCCGTGGGACAGCTGAGCTCCGCCGCGTACTCCAGAATCTGAAAGCACACTACCTTTGTACACAAGCATCGCGCCAAGCTTGCCTCTGGCTTGCCACATGCTCTGCTGCGTTTGTCTATGCCCTGTGCATGGAAAAACTAACCCGATCCGATCCAAAACAAACTCTTGAGGATGACTTCGCACATGAGCCTGTGGCAGTCCTGTGGCCGGGTGAGTCCAGCAAATGAAGTCACTTACACAGGGGCATCGTGTAGCCCATGAAGCACACAGTAGGGAACCAATGGCAACCCTAGACAGCTTTCGGTAAGTGAATCAATGAACTGCAGGTTTCTGGCAACAACCGACCCTTGCTTTCCCTGTAACAGCCTGCCCGGGTCACACTCCAGGAAGGCACAAGCCCGCAACGCGGTTGTTCAATGTTTTCTGCAGCTCTAACAGGAGAACCTTCCGATCTCTGCAGGTCGGGTTAAGTTTGTTCGAGGTCCTCCTGTACTGGCCACCAGAAGCTTTGCTCTTTCCTGGAAACCCAGTTCCCAAGATACAGTCTCCAGAACCTGGCAGTGGCGAAGTGATCCAGAATGCCTCAATTGCTCCTTCGCATTCCTGCCGCCAGAAGCCACTCCAGCCCCAAGTCTCTCTGCTTCTTGTGGTTCTTCTTGGTGTCGGTCATGCGGAGCTGACTCGAAACCTAAGTACAATGCTCGACACTGAGTACACGTACTAGTCACTAGCCTCATGTGCAAATCTTCCTTGAAGCAGCCCCCGAGGTGCTTGTCCGTCATGCACTCTTGCAAGGGCAGCTTTCTGTTTGAAATTTGGGGTGGCCGCGTCTGTTGGTACAGACCGTGTTACTGCGGGGACTGGACCGAATATCGGGTCTAAATGTATAAAATTGCCAGCCATGCACGGCGAGCATGTTCAACACCCAGCTGTTCAAACCTTGTCCATCCCTGTCATCTGCGACACACGAAACTGTGCGTTGGAATTGAGGCTGCACTAAACCACCATACGTATATAAATGGCACATGTCTGCCTGCACGTCCATCTTGCGGGTGGCGCAATCAGCCTGGAGGTGGCAGGGAGAATACGTAGCACTGCGGCACAAGGCTGGGGGGCCTACTGGAGCTCCGGCTACGCGGGTGAGGTGTCTGAGTACAGCTGCGACATGATCATTACCATTGCCGGGCTGAAAGACATCACTGGAAGCATGACCGTAGGTAATGAGATGTTGCTAGAATGGGCAGGTGCCGGGTGAGAGTCTGGGTCTCAGGGTGCAGATTCAAGCACTGGCAAGCTACTCAAGCCAGGCTTGGTATCACCTGGAACTGTGCTTGCTCCTTTCACTTGATGGCGCTGCCGTTCTGCTCCCTGGATCGGTCACGTCTCTAACCCCACTCGAATGATGTACACGAGTCGCTTGCAGGCACAGTTCTTGTCTCTCAACCTTGGCCGAAGACTCGTTTGGAGTCCGACGTAGTTGCTGTACAACGTCTCTCCTAGGAGACAGCGACTCTTGTCAAAAAAACTTGCACCTCCAGCCTCGCAATGCCCTCCGAAAGCAGAACACGCCGGTTGCAAGGCGCTTTCCACGCCGTGGACTTGAGGGCACGCCCGAGCTGGCGTTGGTCCATCCGTTCCACGTCTGTCGGGGCATTTGTCGGGCACGCTTCTCGTCGAATCTGGTTGGATCTCTCAGGACTTGCGCTTCTTCGCAGCTGTCGCTTGCCGGACTCAAGCCTTTGAGCTGCTTTTTGTGTTTCGTGCTTCGTCCACGCTGCTTGGGCGTGAAACAGGCGAGGCTCGAAACCGCGCTGCAGCATGCGCTGTGATGTTAGGGCCTGTTACCGCCGGTCTCGGGTTGTCTGCGCACCGGTTCGCAGTTCGCAGAGGTGTTTCTCAGCGAAGTTGATTAACTTTACCTTTAGCGGACCACGCAGAGCACACCTCGCGGTCCGGGTCCAGTCCCCCCCCGGAATGCGGCCTGTGAAATCCGTTCCCGCGCCTGTGGCCGCTTGCCCAAGCAAAGCTTCCTCTGCGGCCAGCATGGCCTCCTCCCGGCTGGCAAAGCCAAATTTCCTACCTTGGACGATGCAAATGCACCATGACAGAGAGCGGACGGATCTTGCAAAGTTGAGGCCCCAGCACGTCTCAGAAACGAAACCCCAGGGCCTCTGGCGTGACCCTCTTTGTGCCCGAGTGATGGTGACCTGAAGTTCACTGCAGACATGCACATGCTTAAATTTTGCACTCACATTTTCGCCCGAAATGCAAGGAACCCGAAATGGACGATCACATCGTCGTGTCTTACGCAAAACATAACGAGACGTCTGTTTTTCGGGTTCCATGCACATGCTTCGGATCCCAGGATTGTCATGTCCGCCCACTCTGGTGTCTGGGCTCCTCTGTCTTGTACCAAGTGGCCATGGCACCATCCACTGCCAACAACCTGGGGGCCTGAACAAACCCGATGACCGATGGGTGACGTTGAGCAGGTTGGCGTGTTTCCTGCATGCAAAGTCGAGAGAAAAGCAAGAAGCGGCAAGTGCTATCATGCAATATCGGGGCATCCGTGTCAGTGCCGACTCGAGACGCCAAACCGCATGGGCTCTCAAGAACAGAGTATCTCAAGTGCCCACTTGTGACCGTCGCATCTGTGGCACTTGGAGGCGCGACGGCGTCCGAAGCCCAACTAACAGGGCGGCCTATGGCCTAGGACGTTGCGTTCGCTCGGCATCTCTTCGCAGCCAGGAGACCAAACCGTCGCTCGTCAAATCGCGTGATGAATCTTCCGTGGCCCGAATTGGCCTCGGAGATGGACCAAAGCATGACCCCAACTCAATAGGACTCATGTTTGCCTTCGGAAAGAGGAGGAGTTCGTCAATACTACAAACTCCATGCTTTACCTGTGCGGCTGCACGAAGCAAAAACAAAAATTGCTATGTGCGGGGTGCGGATTTGCACCACATCGAGCAACGGCGACGGGGATGGTGATGGCAGAGACGGTCCCGGAGATGGTGCAGGTGAAGGCGAAGGCGCTGGTGAGTCGGCAGCCGCCTGTAGAGGCAGCTATGCAGAGAAGCCCTTTTACACGAAAGAGATGGCACGTGCACTCGCGAGTCTGTGGAGGTACCGCGAAGCATATTCAGCATTTCAAAGCACAGCAGGCCTGCGAATAACGCCACACGGATGCGAAGCGCGGCGCACAAGAAACCCACTTGATACCTGGGAAGTAGGCAGCTGGCGGCAGGTAGCCTGTACGACTTGTAGGATTCGTGACCAACTCCGAGCAGAACTACGTGTAAACCTCCGGATTCAGCAAAGCAAACCAAGATCCTGCAAGCCCCAAACCCCGTCGAGCCACGAGCTGGAGCCGACGTTCTGTCGTCCGCAGCCTGTGCTGCGTTTATGTGGCATGCGCACTTCGAGTAAGAAAGGAGCAGAAGGAAAGCCAAGTCACAGGTTTCTCCTCGTCCGGTGGAGGGCCATCAGCCGTGGAATCATCCGCTTGCTGTACCCCGCTGAGGGATGTCCTACGGCACGGGGCGCTGTCTCGTGGAACCCAAAAGGCCTCTCGTTCGACACGACTACACTGGGACACAGTTCCACGCAAGCACCGGGCGGCAGAATGCAACCTCGGACGTCTGGGGTACTGCCAAGTGGCGCAAGGGAATTTGGCTCTGCCGTAGCAGACTCTGCGGGCTGCGGGGGCTGCGGGGGCTGCGGGCCAGCTGCAGTTCGCAGCTGGGCCTTGCCTGGCTTTGCGCATTGTTTACTGCACTTATCCCACCTATGTCCCTTAGAAGGCGGCAGTGTACAAGCCCTCAACATGTGAGGCGTTTGGATGCAGACTGCTGGCCTGGGCCAGGGCCCAGTGGCGCTCGGCCGAAGGCCACGGAGGGAGCGGCCGCCTGGACCCGGAGCTCGCGAGACATCAAGAAATGTGTGCTTTGGCTCCTCCTCGCCAAAAAGTCTCCAAACTCTTTTGCATCCAGGCCTATTGCGACCCTGAAAGAGGCCAAAGTCTCCAACCTCTACCTCCTATAACTCTGTAGCCCACCCCAACATACACCGACACCACGAAAGGTGCACAACTGACTGCGCAAGGCATCTCCGGAGATCTCAAGGCCTTCCCGGCGTGGGACAGGACTTGCTGTGCTTGCGCCGATGCTGCCTGGCGATGGAACCCCTTGCCCCTCGAAAAGTGCGTCGTCTTATTACAGTACCACACAAGCTGCACGCAAGCATACAGACCCTCTCGCATCCAAGCAGCATCAGCGTGCAACCAGCTCAAGACCTTGTCTTGACACACTCTCCATTCTCAGTGGTGCAGTGCCAACTCTGTCCAGGCACGGTCTAATGGTCGATGGCGTCTGCAGCAACAAATTCTGTCCAGACACGTTCTCCCAGCCAGGTGCGCTGGCAGATTGAACGACAGGGCTTCCGTGGCTGCTTCCGCCTTTCGGCCACAGGGCACACTAAGCGTGAAAGTGTGAATGCGTGAAGCCTGTTTGCCTTCGGCAGGGATGCGGGCTGCTGAAGATGTCGCCGGCGCTTCCGGGAAGGCAGCCAGAAAGTTTGGCCCCAAAAGCGCTGGTTCTTCTTCCTCTCCTCGGGCTCAGGATCGGGCGGCTGTGCGGCTGTGATCCAGCTCCACTTGCTCTCCAAGGGGCCATCTGCCTCTGTCGCCTCGAGCGTGGCATCCTGATGGTGACTCTGCTCCCCCAACAGCAAACAGCCAAGCTCCAAAGGTCAGAAAAGCGCCTGCTCAGTGTCCTCTTCCACCCCCGTGGCCCAAAGGGCACAAAGCCACGGGTGCTCGATGACATCGTCCAAACCTGGAGGCTGGCGGCTGGAAAAAAGCGCCTCTGCTGCACCGTCTCAACTCTGAGCCGCCCGCTGAGGCGATGTTCGGGTTCGTGCTTCAGCAAGCCGAGCAAGAGATCTTTGGCCTCCGAAATTCCAAGAAACTCCAAAGTTAAAAACCACGCCGCCCACCACAGCCAACGCTTCCAGGACCTCGGGGCTGACTCGCTGCCACGCCTCGGCACGACCGGGCGTGTGCATGCGCGAGCAGAACGTCCTCTCCTACAAGCTTCGGGTTTACCTCACATCAGTCGGTGAGAATACACATCACGCGAGTGTGGATGCTGTTGCGGAGAGATTCGCACATCAGCAGCGAGAATTCATATCAGTATACTCTAAACCGCAGTGTGGACGCGTTCGTCGTCGCCAAGTCACGCAAGCTCACTTTCACAGTGCAGGGGTTTCAAAGGCTTCGTGAGCTGCACCCGAGACCCACACAGCGAGTGTGGATCTTGGGGCTACACAGCGTGTGCGATTCACGTGGCGATTCACGAAAGCTGAAACTGCAGATGGGTGCAGTATGGTGCAGTCGTGAACAACCACTGCGAGCTGGCCCGAGGGCCCTGCTGCGCCGCGTAGCGTCAACTCCGTGACCTCGTCGCCTGGCCAAGGACTACAGCACGTACGTACTAACAGGAGATCGCAGACGCCACATCACGTCCCGATTGTGCGTTTCTCACTTTAACTTTGGCACCTTCTTGAGGGTGTGTACCGGCCAGCATTGCATACCTCGGCAAACAAGTGCCCGATGAACCCGTGACAGCAACACCTCTACAGTACTTCCCAACGGTCGACACAGACTACATATCCGGAAATCTGGAGACGAGAAGCAGGGTAACTCCCAGCGCGTACACATCCACCTGCAGGTGCCGTTCGTGCACGCGCTGCTTCCCGCCATTGCAAGGCGGCCATGTCTGCCCTACGCCAAAGGCGCCTTGGCTGCATCGTAGTTCTCCTGGCCCGGCGTCGCGTGGCGAGTCTCTGGAGCCCTGGCAAGGCACAACAAGCATCATAAATTTTCTTCGAACAAGTTGCAGCTGGGCCTGTAGTACTTGGTTCCCAAGAACGGCGTGGATGTTCCAGATGCACAGCCGCTGATGTCCTTTGGCACAGAAACAGCACGAGTAGCTTTAGGTCAACTTTAGGCACGAGTAACTACATAGTAACTTGTGAATATCAACGAATTGGCAATGGGCAGACCCTTGTCCTTGCTGAGGCCAAAATCGACCAATTTCACAACATCGGGTTGTCCAGGCCGCAAGGGACTTGCCAAAAGGATGTTGTGTGGCTTGAAGTCCTGCAGAGGAGCGACGTGCATGGGAGGACCATGTGGTGCCTTCAAGCAGCCACCAGCCAGAAAATTCTGCAGGATTGCGTGCACTCAGTCCCGGTGCACCACCTCCAAGGCATGGCTGTGCCGCAGGGCCTCTGCAGACTTGTAAGCTTGGGGCTACACGACGCATGCCATGCCCATGCCAATGCATGACAGCAGGCATCGTATCCCTGTGCACCTCGGCCATCTGAGCGAACAGACCACGTGCTTCAAGTTCTGTGAAGCGGCCGCGGCCCTTGAGTCCTAGAAGACACATGAAATCTTGTCCCACGAGTGCCCTCGTCTTCCCGTCTCACCCTTTGGAACTTTCCACGTTGAGCTGGTCACTAAGGCTGGCTCGTCTGCCCAAGTCTGTGCCGTTGACATACTCCATCACTATGTAGAACTTTCTGCGAAAGGCGAAGGCATCATGGACCTACAGAGATGCGAGCGAGATAACAACAACTTATCTACTTCACCTGTCGACCAGCTGCCGGCCTTCACGACCCCCGGGTGGCCACGAAGTTTCATCAGGTTGCGAACCTGCTTCGGCTATACAATTTGAGACCATCTTGCTGTTTAACTATCTGCCGCAGTATCTGTGCCTCAAACTCCAAGCGGGCCACCCAGCGCACCAGCCTCTCTTGGTCGGCCCCCACCCGGGACGACCTCGTCTCTGCATGGCTGATCTCTCTCTCTCACTCTCTCCCCGCCGTGGCTGATCTGCTGAGCGAAATGTGTAGCAATCCCGGGCCAAGTGCAGAATCTGTAGATCGACTTCCTTCACTGCGAAGGATTCCGTGGCACCCTCTGCATCCAGCTTCTCATACCTCGCCAAGGTCCCCTTGCGACCTCTTGAATCTTAGCATTCTGAAGCGAGCAAAGCCTGTAGACATCTGCGAAGCCCCCACTTCCGAGAAGTTCCCTCTGGCGGAAGCGTGTCGAGTCCAGGACCTGGGGTCGGGGCACGCCATGCGCTCATGAGACCAACCAGGACCAACCTGGCTCGTTGCCCTTCCAGACTCCACTGCGCACCGGTCACCAGATCCACTGAAGCACGTGAAAATGTTGCCTAGACACGAAGATACCTGGCTCCTCGACAGTGCCACCTGCTTCAGTCTTGCTCGCCTCGTGCATGCTGCAGATAGCAAACTGTGCTATGGAAATGCTGCCAAGCATGTCTGCTTGTGAAGAAATTCTATGCACTGGTTTAGGGCAGCAGCGAACCTGTGGCCCACATGGCGCAACAACTTGTGCAGTTTGACCCAGAGTTGCCCAGCCTTCTCGGTCTCCGGGGCTTCTCCCTCGCTGTCGCTGCTGCTCTCTGCCGTCTCCTCGAGGCAGTGCTTGGACCAAACCACCGTCGGAGCAACAAAGCAGAAGCACCAGCACCAACTTCTTGCCAACTAGTTGCCTCACATGGCCTGTCCAGAATCACCTGAAGTTTACATCTGCTTGTCGGCTTCTGTCAACTTTCCAGGCTCGGACACGAGAGTCTTCCACGAAGCCTAGGAATTGTGACGGCAACCTTCATGTCAAGCCAAGGCTCGACATCGTCGTTGCTGGCATTCAAGAAGCCTGGCTTCGCTGCTGCTGCGCTACTGCATACTTCCTTTTCGAGCGCGCTCCCAATCTATCATTGAAGGCGTAGGTCCGACACAGGGGTGGCTGGGTCATTATATGCGTTCGGTCCGGAGGACCTCGTGCTTGCTTGCTACGGGCATTGGGCTGAAACTGCCGGCACCTGAGAGCGCATGAATTCGGGGTCGGCTCCGAGATTGGTGGGTAGCCAAAACAGTGGCATATGCCGGCGCAGTCAGAACCAGGCCTAGGCCGAAGACGTGGATGATGGATCTCATGCCTGCAGCAAAATCACAGCATTGGCTTGCCTAGCTCATTGGCGATTCAGCGCTTGCCTTGCTGCAGGTCCTCTTTGGTAGGCTCTGTTCGAACCACCAAATAGCGCCGCCCCAGCAGTTCCACCTTGGAAATGCAGAACAGTGCTAGAAAGGCTACGGAGAAAGAAGGCTGTTCCGCATCTCGTTGTATTTGTAGCGGACCGCAGAACCGGATGAACTGAAGATAACTGAAGCATCTGAGTTTTGGAGATCACGCACTAAGCCCGAGGAAGACCACGAAGCCATACTGAGGGTATCTTCACCAGATTTTACTAGTGAGACATGCTCCCGCTGCTCCAAGCCAACCGAAAGGGAATACTTAGGAAACTCGTGTCATTTTAACCTAATTTCGTTTGCACGTCAGGCATCAAGAATCTGGTGGTTCTGCCTGTTACTTTCTCAGGTATCCAGCAGCTCTGGCTCCGGATGCTCCGGCATCACTAAAAAGCTTTGCTATTGTATGATGAGATCTGAGGGCATGCTGTGGCAGTCACGACAGGTCCGGCAACCTCGCTTCTGGCTGAGCCATGCACATTGCGAATCAGCTGCCCGGTATGGTCTCGGCCATCAAGGCGGCTGTGAAAGTGAAGTGGGGTCTCCTGGACGAGTGCCAAGGGGCCCTCCACGACCCGCCCCCGAAATCCTTTTAGTTGGCAAGCGTCCGTCAGATACTCAGATAGCCTAGGCCAGCAGCGTTTACGCTTCCATTCTGGCGTCCTGCAGCTCAGGCTCCGGTGATGCGATCTCCAGCGCCTTACAGCAAGATCCGCGTTGCTTAGAGGTGTTGTGGAAGTAATGTTTGACACCGCCTACCTTGCGATTATTTGCGATTGTTATCCCAACGCAATGGATGCCTCATGCATCAACCTTCTGGCTTGATCTAGCTCGTAGATGTGTCTGCGCAGCCTCGCTTGCGCAGTCGCCGTCGAACTCGGAATCGAGCCTCGCTGTTCTTTCTGACGGATAGATATCGCAGGATGACGATCCAAAGATGGTTACACATCCGGGGCTGTGCTGCACTTTTCTTACATACGCCTCAAGAGGAGTGGCATGTCACCTGACGGGGCCATATGCCAAGGCCAGGAAACGTCCGATCATCAGCTGAGACGATGCAGAACTCATTGCCTTCCTTAGCATCGCACCAAGCTTGCTCTAACCCCGACCTGCTCTGACTTCCCCGGCTGCTCGAGTTCTGGCTTCGAGAACTTTCATCCAAGTCGCTGTCGCCTCTGGGGAGCCAGCGCAAGAGTCCAAAGGATCTGTCCGCCGTGACTGCAAGCATCCCGGTGTGGGAAAAGTCTCTGTGACACAGTTTCACTGGAAAAACGGAACGGCGGCACGTGCCTCGCAGGACTTTGGCGTAACCTCAGAGGTGCCATCGATGCTGGAACCTTCTGTGCATTCCAAGATTAGGCCCTGGCATCCGGAGAAGCCAGTCGGATCTCACCGGCGCGGGGTGTGGCGAAATCAGAGAGCGATGCCCGCCCGCCCGCGGAGCTCTGGTCCTTTTTGTGCAGTGCTTCTCGTCTGCTCTGTTGCGGGCTACAACTTCTGCCCTGCCTGGTCGGTCTGGTCGGTCATGTCAGCATCTGATGCCAGCTCGAAGTCCCCAGCAGCGCTCATCTGCTCGGAATCTTTTGAGCCTGGGCACGGGAGAGTGAAAGGTAACTCGCCCGACACACCTGCATGGTGGGAGGTACTGGCCCAGAGCAGGACATTGAAAGCGGATGATGAAGGAGCTGGGGCGGTTTTGAACGGTTTCTGGCTCGTCATGAGTTTTTGTGTCTAATCATCTCAAGCGCTGAAGCCAGAACAGAACCAGAAGCTGTAGCGCAGGTGCAAAGCCCTTTCTAGTTTTGCGGTGCGGCAAGTGCTGTCGAAAGCTTCGCTGGCCGGCACCCGAGGCAGAAGTGGCGGGTCGACTGCCATCCGCACTGCCGTGTAAGTCCACTTCAGCTTCAGATGTCTTGCTTGCGTGCAGGTGCATGGCACAGGTGGCGTGTGCAGGTTCTGGGAAGCCATTCCTCATTACTGAGGCTGTCTGCATGCGCAAAGTCACTCAGCAGCTAAGTAGCCGCAAGAAGTCTGTCTGAGCCAATATGAATCGCGCACAAACCACCGCCAAAGATCGAAAACACCACGAGCTGTTTGATTACGTACCTCTCCGGCAATGCATGCCTTCTTACGTGTTTGCTGGGAGAGCCTCTCACTGCAACTGTCATCCTGATGATGATCGGCACCGTCTTACCGGTCTTCGCCGAATGGACTTGCTGCTAGAGATGCAGGCAGCGAAGGGACTGTGGCAAAAGAGATGCATTTAATCTACAGCAAGCGCAAGATCACGACCGCGATCGTCACTCTTGCAATCTGAGGCCCCGTGCAATCTCTTCACGAGCGAGCGCATCACCTTACTGAGACAATCTACGACAATAATCAAGCCCACAGGACGACAGGAGGCCAGTCTCTCCTGTGTCAGGCTTCCTTCCGCCCGGGCCTCGAGGTGACGTGCCAGGCGACACTGGGCCATTCTTCATGCTGAGCCGAGAAGAAAGGAAAGTGTTCTGTAACAGGTGGCTTTAGGTCAACCGGCTGGAAGATGCTGGAAGGATACAGATGCATGGGAAAGTCTGATGGCCAAGCGGTTTCGAGTGGGCGAGTTTGCTGCGCTTGATTGCATGAGCGTGGTAAAAAGGCAATCTGGTGTTGCGCATACAGAACCAGCTGCCGGTGTCCGAACAAGAGGAGAAGGGGCTAGCAATGGCTGGCAAGACTCGATACTGCCCGAAACCTCGCCGCGTCTGAGAGTGCTCCATCGTGTTTATTCATGAGTTTATGTCGGTTGTGTGAGGTATTTGATCTTGAAACGAGCGGAGACCTGTAGCGCACCGCCTCTGAGTGAAACGTTGGCTTGGCCAGCGAAATCGATTGAAACGGCAAAGAGAGCCGGATTGGCGGCGTCTCCCCTCCAACCCCCGGTCCTGTAGGTCCAGCAGGGTGGGTGATGAAAACCGGCCTGCTATGGCTGTAGCCTGGCGAAAATGAGGATTGCCCTTCTCCGGGCAGACAGGCCATGCTAGGCCATGGCATCCAAGTCCTTGGTCCACTTCTGCATCTCCTCGGCGGGCCTTGACGGAAACACAGGCAGAGCCTGAGCCTGGTAGCTTCCACGAAAGACACTACTGTAGCTTGTTGGCAGTCAAGATTCGTATCGAGCATAGCCTGGTTCACGCAGAAGAAGTCCACCTTCCCCTTCGTCGCGTCACCTTTAAATTGCAGCATACGATTGCAATCGGTGCCACAGAAACGTGAGGGCTTGCCACACTTTCGCGGCTCCGTCCCGCATGCCATAACAACACAGCGCTACCAGCTCAAGCTTTGACCTGCTCTGTCTGGCTTTGGTCAGTGGCCAAGGTGCGGATTGACTCGAAGCCAGAGATGACGCCTCGACGAAACAAAGAGAATACGACAGATTGTATGGAGAAGTTTGCAACTGTGCATCCCTGCCGAGACCCAAAAGGAGATTTCTTATTCACACGGCTGGATGCTTTCGTCCAGAAGCTGAACGGGCCGAGGCTCCAGTCTCCCTCAGCCTCCTGTCAAGCACGGTTCCAGCGGCTTGTCGCTGCTCAGCCTCGGCTGATCTCGGTCGTGTGTGAAGCGGCAAAGGAAGTATGCACGCCCTTTAGCAGCATCGGATTGTACTTCGAGTTGCACATTCTTCGACGATACGATCTCGCACGTCATCCGGCATGTCCAGGCGTATCTTGGACCTGCGCTCACGCAACCTCAAGGGCTGACCTCCCACCCGTTGAAAGATGCTATCAGATGCTTGGGAGGGTACGTTCGTTCAACGGTCTCCAGCCACCGCTGCACAGATGCTCTTGCCAATGGCGCAGCGCACAACAGGTCCTGCAAGCTTCCTTGGCTGCACAGTTCGAAGCACAACTTTTTGGCATGGCGCGTGAAGACAGCCCCCAGCTACCAAGCTCCGCCTGACGTCACTAGTGAATTGAGCGAAACGCACGTCAAAACATACGGACTCGTCGAGGCTCCCTGGGGATCTTCTACCATTGCCTTGGTGAGCAACAGCTCTTTGCAGCTCGTCGACGGCAGTTCAAACTTGAAGCCGCGGAGAACCTGTCACGGCGGTATGCGCCCGTCGCTGTCAGCTTGGCCTACCACGAGCGCCTTCTCCAGGATCGTGACAAGGGCTCGAGCCCCGGTTCTCTCCTCCACCGCGAGCTCTGCCACGCGGCGCAGAGCTGCCTCCTCGGCCTCCAAGGAAAAGACACACCAATTTGCGGACTTGCTCCACTCCTCCAACCCTCGGTGAACCTTCAGCTGAATTCCGTAGCCGTCGAAGTCATTCCTGAGCACATGGAAGCAGCAAGCCAGGCCAGCACGTGACTTCGACTGCCTTACCGTACCTTAGCATTCTAAAGCAGCTGGGCTTCTGGAACTGGAGCAGAACCGAGTCCTCGGCCTCCGTCAAGATTCTGTAAAGGTCGTTGCTGGTCAGAGCCCTGATTGCCTCAGTCGAAGGTCGCAAACACAAACCATCGTGCTGACAGAGGTGGGCAAAATGGGCAAAATCCCTGAGCCCCAGGCGACACGGACGGGAATACGCCCGACGAACTCCGGCTCTAGACCCGCTTCAACAAAATCCTTCGTCTCAGCTAGGTGCAAGTAGCCTCAGTTTCGCCAGACCGTCACACATCGAAACCTGCAGTCGCTCACCGAGATCCAAGTAACTCTGGCTCTCCTCCTTTGAAGGGCCGAGGCCCACAGTATCGGACTCTTCGCCGTCGACAAAGAAACCCATGGACTTGGTACCTGCAGCGGGATGTACGGGCTCACTTCTACAGCATAACAAACAGCATGACAGCGGCGAGAATGACCTCTTGCGATTCTAACTATCCGCAGTGTCACCCACACGGTTCTTGATGATCTCATTCATGCCATTGAATGCGCCGCTGAAAATGAACAACACCTCTTGCAGACTTTTCCCCCACAGATTCAGCACATCCAGCGACGAACTCAGAACTTCAACTTTGAATGCTACGTCTGCTACGTTTTCGACACCATGCGACGAATTTCGTCGAAATCGTCTGGTCGCCTTGGCCACCCCCAAACCTGATTTTCGCATGCAGCTCAGGCAGTGCCTAAACAGACAAAAGCAGATGATTCAACTGGATTTGACGCAGTCGGTCCGGGCCTAGTTGCAGCCCAGGTAACATGCTCGACAGGCTGGTCTGCATGGAGTTCTTTGTCCCCACCTGAATTGCGCAGAGTAGAACATCCCAATGCTCAGAATAAAGTGTGTAACTAAAGATCGACCCATCGCCAGCTCAAAGAAACTGACTGACAGACCGACTGGTACGCCTGTGCATAAAAGCTCACATACATCGGCACAACCCAAAGGTGTGCATACATACATACATACATACATACATACATACATACATACATACTTACACGCCTACCTATATACTTACCTTCCTACATAAGCACATGCATGCATGCATGCATGACCCGTTTCAGGTTCCCCCTGTGCCACCCTCCCTCCGCTTTGCTAGACTGGCTGTGGCAAGAGTCACAGAGATCAAGCCCGTTACGGGACACGATCATGCCAACAGTCGCTGGGATTAGACCTGTCGGCATCACGTTCCTCGCGGTTCCTGTTCGTGAAGTTTGGGTGGCAGGCACGGGTTCTGCTCCAGTGTCGTTGCCACAATCTGCCCACAAAAAGCAACGACAGACATGCAGACCGGGACCTCGTGCCAGGCACTGTTGCCATGTTTGCGATACGAAGTTGTTCAGGATGTCGAAAACTTGCGAAAGTCACCGCCGCGACAATAATGATGACTGCTACTAACAAATGGCTGTGACCACGCTTAGATCGTGTTGTATCATCTCTCATCGGGATAACCATGGAACGCAACTAGACGGGATAGACAACTGGAGATCAAAGCACAGACCCAGACAACACGCCAGACACCATCCCGGGGCTACAGACTAGAATGATGGAACCCTCTAGTCTAGTGGCCCTAGTAGTAAAGCTCAGACAAACCACAAGCACTCGAAGTAAAGACAAGAAGAACAACACAGCAACATACAGCAACTAAGCAACTAGCAACAACGACAATAACTACGGGGCAGAGGGCACTACCAGTAAGGAGCAGCAAAAGAAGAATCATAGCAGCCATAGCAGCATCCGGCGCAAGCCAATGAGTTTGATTGAAGCATAGCCTGTTTTCGCTCCGAGAAGCTTCGGTGTCTTCCATAATCTTCAAGAAGTTGCCTCAAGTGCTCAGTCCTAGAACCCCAGGCTGCTAATAGCCGGGTTGCAGTTGTCATCTGGTTTCCTCGCCGGGCAACTTTGCACTTGGGATCCGTTCCAACCACCTCTGGCAGTACCGCCGCTGCCACTGCAAATCTTGTCCACTTCATCTATATACCTGAAAATGAATTTTCAGTAAAGCCTCAAGTGTTCATCACAAGTCAAGGGCAAACCACATCTATCTTCAGAAGAAGTGCACCATTCCATACTGCGCTACCTCTGAGCTGCCCCCGGCTGCATCCACGAGCTGTCGCACGACATCCTCTGCATCTTCACCGACAATGCCCGTTTCGGAGAACTTCGTTGCATCTGCCTGACAGAGAAACATATTCTTGCTCAGCCGTCTAAGCATAGCTGTCGCTTCAGACAAATTGTTGCAGCTGGAGGTCTTTGGCAAAGGGCACTCCGAGCATTTTCGCCATGGTTCTCACAAGGTAGGTCTTCCCACTCCCCGTAGGACCGGAGATGAGGATGTTCCTCGCAACACCACCCCGCACATATATGGGAAAAGCATGGAAAAGCAGGGCAGGACCTGCAGGACAGGCCTCAGGCTCCGATCACTGCCAAGCGGCGGCTTGGTGTAGTTCTTACCCCGAAGGCTGGGATCGTCGAGGCATCTTCTCGCCCAGTTGTAGTGATCGCATAAAGCCACGGCCCTGGAGGGCCAGGAGTCGAGCGGTCGAGCAACTCACGCCGAGAACACCGAGACCGAGAATCACCCATGGCCCATGCAGCTGAAGCGCAACACCTTCTTGGCATCGTCCTGCACTTAGCTGCTTCATGCAGTCTGGCGCAGTCTGGCCCCCTACTGTACACTGGAACAAACACCTTTCGTGGCAGTGGGCACGCCCTCCTGCTCTATAACGAAGCGGTCGAGGTATTCCTTCACCTCTTTCGGCTTCATGCGAAACTCTCGTATGTTCTGCAGCACCTCGCTTCAAGCGGACAAGAGAAGCTGGATTTCGTTGCCGGACTGTAGAAACTTCTCATCATGAAAAACTAAAAGAACGGACCTTGCGCGCTTTCTCTTCTTCTTCTGGGGATCCTTGCAGGTACACATCATCCGGAGCCGTGGAGTTGCGATCTGACGCCTACTCTGGGCAAACCCTGTGCCAAAAGCCAAAGGGCTTTTCTGTCCGCCGAACATGTCGCCCGGCCCACCAACAAATCCGCCTCCCATGCCACGTCCGCCTTGATTTACCGCTGCCTCGTGAAGGAGCCGAAGACATGTGCTCTATCTCAGCCTGCTCGAGCGACAAAAGGTACTGAGGGCAGGGCATCAAAGATGTTGCCCAGGGGCACCGGGCCTTGTGCATGAACTTGTGAACGCTTGCTCCTGCCGTGCTTCGTGCTGCGGATCAGCAAGCTCAGGCGTGAGCAGCTCCCCAGGACTTCTTTTGCTGCTGCTTGCTTCGGTGAAACTCTTCTTTGGTGGGAGTCTGCGCGGCGCTCTGGAGTTGGGCAGGCTCTTCGAGCCTTGCTCAAACGAGGCCAAGCGCCGCTCTCGCGCGGCTCCACTCATCCACAAGCTCATCGATGGCCTGCGTGCGGGCAGGATCCACTGTACTTGGAGCTTGGCGCAGCTCACGGTGTGGAGCACCTTCCTCGCAGCTCGCATCCTGCAGACCAGCTTCCAAAAGGGCCGCAGTTTCTCCAAAGTGTTGCGCATTGCGCTCCGTCTTTTCGAGTCGTTCCTCCAAGACGTGCCCGTCTTGCTTTACTTTATCCAGCTCCCTTTGCTTGTCCTGCAATTCTTGTTCAAGACGCACCAGCTCATCTTCGAGCTCGTCTGAACTCGATCCGGATGTGGCATCTTCTGCCGGGTTGAGTTCCAGATCGGGAGATCCACCATGAGATGTAGAAGACCTTTCCGATGACACTGAGCAACTCCTGGGTTTGAGCAGACGGCCAGTATGCTTTGCAAGCTCTGTCTGCTCAGGATCGTGGCGCTCAAGGCACTCACTCCCGGCTCTTGATGCACTGCGAGCCACAGGTAGGGCTTGGGATGGCAGGTGGACAGAGCTCAAAGGTGGGTCTGCCGACTGGCTGCGTGAGCCGGGCCCGTGCGAAGGTCTTCGCCAGACCGGCGCAGACCACTCGGGCCATTCACCGCGCAGCTGTTGCCTTGCCTCTTGCACTACGTTTGCCATGCATCGCAGGGCCCGCAAGGCTCCATGGGAGATCCGAGAGGCTCCAGCCCTAATACCTTGTCGTGCTGCTTAGCTCCCCTCTGGGAAAACGAAAGTTACAGTTGTAAGTCTAACCCCAACTCTCACTCATCCGAAGAGCTCATTCATGCAGTGTCATCTTCACTCAGCTCACCCGGTTCTCACTGTCCACTGACCTGAGCACTTTGAGCCGCCGAACAACTATGCTCGTGTTGCGGGGGAGGATCCCATGCGCTGCGCGTAGCGTGCCACTGCCACTGCCGACTCGAGGGTCCTCCCCCGTGGCAGGAGTTTGCGGCACGCGCCGCGCGTCGCGACGACGATCACGGAGCAGCCCAGCAAAAGCTGGTTTGTTTCCCGATTCGACAGGCCATCGCCTGGCCCGGTCTGGGATAGCGCCGAAGGTGCAGCAGTGGCACTCGCAGTAGCTGCAGTCGGCCATGGCGACGCGAAAGTGAGGGCCATGAAAGCGAAGTGAACTGACCACTGCACGTGCAGTCATAGGAGCAGTAGATTAGTAGTACTGCTTTGGGGCCATGATTGTGTACGTCGCAAGAGCTCGTTGTGAAGCTGAGGAGCTTCTCTTAACACGAAACCGGGCTAGTTGTGAAGTAAGCTTCGGCTCTTGTACAAGTAGCGTTCGTGAGACCTCGTGCGACAAATACTTGCTTTCGGAGACCCATACGCAAGCATCCTTGATGCCAAAGGCTGTGCGAATCTTAGCGAGCTCAGGAACACGAGGCATGCTGGGGCACCCAGGACCACGCAGACCCAGGCGAAAGCCCTGGCAAGTTCGATTCGCATCAAGTGGCAGATGTCTGCGGGTGGCGCAGCACCTCTCGGAGCTCTCTGGCCAAGGTCTGCTGGCCCACAGATCCGAAGGCTCGAGCGGTCAGCAAAACCCCAACATCCAAGCTTCGGAGCCGAGCTTTGAGCTGCGACATCTCTGCCTCTTCTAGGAAGCTTCCAAGCTCTCCGACGTTTTTCAACGCCGAAGACCACTCCTCTAAGGGTATGTCCATACAACGTGGCGCGCGATCGCAAGCCGATGTCGCGCCGGAGACGGGATCCGAGAGCTCGACGGGCTCCAGAGGCCCGGTCTCGGTGACATGAGTAGCAGCTTGCCAGTCGATGAGTGTCTGTTCACCTTGGAGCATGCGCTCATCCACGAGCTCCTCCACACCCACGGCCGTGACGGCACACATGCCTTTCCAGTTCGGCTTCGGCGCTCGAACCTGGGGCACAAGAATAATAAGTTGAACCCCGCTGAAGCCGTGCTAAGTGCGAACCCAGAAACACAAGGCAGCAGACTCAGGCAAAGGCTTGTTGTATAAAGGCAGCTCCGGCTTCCGGCACGCCCTTTGAATAAGCCGCTTGGGCAGCAGGTCCAAAGAAGATCTCGAATAAGTCATCCTTTCCTGCCCGAACCTTGGCCACACGCTCCACCCCATTTCGGTTGACGATGCGGACAGCCGTCGAGTTCTCCTCTCCTGCGGCTTCGCGAGTTCGGAAGTCCGACGCCCAGAAATGAAAGGTGGCCAAGCCGTCTTCATGCCCTGGGGGTGCTTCGTTGACGTGTCCTTCGGCACAGCCAAACTTGTTTTCGATGTCCAGCAATGCGTAGTTCAGTATAGGTCTGGCTTCAGGCACTGCAGAGTCTACAGTGGAATGGGCAAGAAATGCATCAAACAGGTTTTGGTTGTCGGTGTAAGGGTTCACGTAGATTTGTCTCAGGAATAGAGCGAAAAAAACCAACGTCCGATATGTTGCGCGTACATAGAACAGGCCATTGTTCAGGCAGCGGGCATCCCAATGTTCCGTGACCAAGACTTCGACTCCCTGGTGGTCCAGTGCAGATTCTGGGGTCGTGGACGTCAAATTGTATGTCCAGTACTGCCTGTTCGGCCAGGTCCGCACAGCTCGGCAACGGCACCCACATGCAGTTTCACACCTGCCTTGGGTCGCAAATCTTCGACAAGGAGCACAGGTCCGTCGTGTTGTCAAACAAGAAGGAGCCAAATCGAACCTGATAACGGGCCGATTTAGGACAATGACCGACCATTGCACTTGAAGAGAAATCGTGCCAGTGTGACCTAGCGAAGGTAACAACAACGCAGACTGTCGTGGCAGGCCTGTTTTTTTATTCTGTTCTGAATAGCAACCCCTAATCGGATGAATGACCACAGCAAAGGATTTAAGCAAATCTAGTGGCAACATGAAGAGGCACCAAAAAAAACTGCTAATGAAAAGATCGGAGAAAGTGTTTGGACTGTCATGAGGATCTTGAGGGCAAGAACAACCAGAACACAAGTAGCAGCATAAGGCGTGAGAGAGTGACAACGATCGAATCAGCGTGGCACTAAGAGCAAAGAACATGATTAAGGTTATAATGGCATGAAGACTTAGCAGCTGCAATGGTAGAAGGAAACGGAGACTGTCCAAACGGTGGTAAAAGTAAGACAGGACATAATGAAACAACAACGACTCTACGACGCTGACCTGAAAGGACGAAGATGAGGCAACAGATGGTGGACGGAAGGGCTTAGCTTCCTGCTGCTTCGTAGCTCGCGAGCGTTGTGGCAGGATGCGCGCCGGCGCATCGCGTGCCGCCCGCAGCTGAGCCGAGGGCTCCTCTCAATCTGCTGTCATCCTAGAACCTCCGAGAATACTCCAAGAATTCCTGTATCACGAGGGAGCTCTTTTCAGCTTTGTGATTGTGTTACAGACACTAGCAATGGAAGCATTGCTATTTCGTTCGATTCTAGATACGCGGAACACCTAACACGACACTTGAACAAAACCCTTGCTTAGCCGTACATACCCTGCACCAGCAACCACAACTTTGACTCTGCTGGCATGCATGCTAGCCGAGATGTGGACAAGTGAGGACCGCTTTTGCTTCACTTTCGCTGGCCACCGGCTTGGAGGCGTAGAGATACTGAAGATGCACACACCGAAAGTCACATGTGTGACCAGCCGCCTAACTCGTGGATCATACCCCTGGTTTGCATAATATGTGGCACCTTAGCACACGGAAATATCCCGTTGGTTCCAAAAGCCCGTATCGCAGCAGCATCTCCACGGACGCATTGAGGTAAGAAGCTGGGCGACACAATTGCAAGCAGGTAAGCAGTAAGCGAGCCACGTTAACATGATACGTTCGACTGGCAGACCTGCAAGATGAACGTGTCAAAGTCGATCCAGACGGTGTCTATTGCAGCGCTGAGTAGCATCGGTAGGAAGGCGTGTTTGATGTAGATCACATGTCCTCAACTTGTGTGGCACGGCTGTCGCGCGCTTCCTTTTCTTAGCCATGACACGAATGGAGGAAGCACATGGTCTTAGAACATCCACATTGCGTTGAGGAACCTTCGACCGCCGGGACGCACAGGACCGTCGTTTCTTTTGGGGACTCGCCTGCAGACTATTGCAGATGGACATAGGGGTATGTCAGCTGCTTCTTTCCCCAGCTCTACCTGATGCAGCTGTCCGTGTCAAGTTGCGATACACATCCAGCTCGGCATTTGCAACAGCCTGATGATGCGACGATATGCCACGAAACTCGCTCGCGAAACAGGGCAGAGGAGACTGCCAGTGCTCTGTCCTGGTTGCACTTGGCAAACGCATCCTGGTCCATGCAAGCCACGATCAACGCCGGCAGGCCAACCACCAAAGCTCGCTTGATGAATCCTCTGCAGGGGCCGTGATACTGACGCGTCGACACGATTAATTCACAGCCCAGCGCAGCCCCGGACTCAGACAAGGGCTTCTGCCAGGTTCAACCAGCTTGCTGCAAGGTCTTGGGGTTTGCCATTCCCGGGGAGTCTGAGATCTCGCACTCTTTTTGGGTTTCCTTCTCGCGAAGTTCGGATGCTCTTACACCTTCAAACTCCTGCTACTGTAAAAACTTAGTGTAAGAGTCCAGCCCGGCACGATTCTGCTGAGCTTCAACTCGCAGGGCTCAGACGCACTCGGGCTTGACTGGTGGGGCTGGCGGAGAATGGAAAGTGGTTATACTACACAGCGCACGAACATACCCAGGAACGGAGCAATGACAAGTCCCTCCCGGTTTTATTAGAGAGTCTCTATGCAGGTCGTCGGTGACTGGGTGAGGTTGCGACACACTTGCCCGAACCCGTCCCGTAATGTAGTTCGCGAAAGGCAGGCCACCAACAGCAGTCACGTAAACCATCACCTCTGGATCTTCTCGCACAGATTTCAACTGCGCCAGGAACGAAGTAACCAGCCGAGTCAACGAGTGTCCGTGCTTTCCAGCATTTGCAGATAGGTGCGTCAACCTCAAAGCAGGATCCAATCGCAAAGCATCAAAAGCGTGCGGCTCGGCAGGCAGCTCGCAAAGTTCGGCGGAGGACCACCTGAGTCGAAACTCAGGAAACCGTTTGGAGACGCTTGCCGAGGTATGCTGACCGGGGAATACTAAGTTGTCGGCACGAGGTCGTAGGAGCGAAGGGCAAACATTCCCATCTTTGCCAAGCCATGAAACACTCCCCAAACTGCAGCAGCCCTAAGGATCTCTGGTGTGAAGGATCGCATTATCCCGTGAGCCATATTGCTGAAGCGCTCAAAAAGGGAAGGATTGGACATCAGGGCCAACATGGCGGCTGAAACTCCAAACGCCGCAGCACCCGCAGGACATGTTGGCACGTAGGTGGTCGAGAACTCCCTGGGATCCTTCATCGTTGCAGAAACGAGTCCGTCCAGACCACGTAGAAACTTCAGGCCCTCGATGTCACGTCCAGAAGCGTAGGGTGTGTGACGTTTGATCATGTCCAGCATGCGCTCAGACGTATACCCGGCAACCGACACGCCTTTGCACACGAGACGGTCTATCGGAATCTCCTCCATCTGGTGTGGCTTGATTTCGGACAAGTAGATATGAAGCAATGCAAACGGGTTCCACTCGGTTGCAGCTGTTACGTGCAGGGGCGCCAGGTCCAGCAGGACGGACAGATCACGGGACAAAAGCTCAATCAACGTGTCTCTTTTCAAATGCTCCAGGAGCTTGGTGTAAGCGGCCTGCAGAGGGCTTGCCGAAAGCCGACTGGTGTCCAGGTAAGCCATGCACGTAGCGAAAATCGATGCTGTAACAGCTCCAAAGGGGCACTCGTTCAATGCATGTGGGAAGCGCCACAACACCACGGCAGCAATCTCCAGGATTTCGAGCTGCAGGGCCTCACGCTTGGCCGCAGCTGCAGCATCTTCTCTGATCAGCAAGCTGCGATCGTCCAACGTCGATTTCACCAAATCGCCCAGTCGCTGTCGCAAAAAAGGCCAGTTCACAATAGGCTGGCCCTTGAAGTCACGCCGACACTCGTAGTCTTCGATTTCCACTGCAGGAAACCAAGACGTGAATTCAGATGGCTCCGCGTTCTCGAAGGGCACCAGCGCCCACAAGATCACTCCAGCCAACCAGCGGCCTCAATTGTAACTAAGTGAAGACAATACAGCTGGAAACAACCCGACTCTGAAGCAAGGCCTGGACAACCCTGCATTCTGGAGCTGATGTGACGACATGGGCGAGAACATTGGATAGAGCTGCGGGGTGGATAGGTAGTCCATGCTTTCACTTACGGGGCTTCAGGGCTTGGCACGCGCTTGATCCATGTGGCTTCCAAGAACTCTGAGTTTATCATGACGCACCTGTTTGGGCCAACATGACATGCCAAGGTGGTGGTTGCTTGCTGCGTGCGCTGGTCAGGCCTGCGAGTCTTTTCAAAGTCTCAGTCGCACTCGTTGCACGAAAAGCCATCACGCCATCCAAACACGTCAGACGGCAAAAGAGTTGGCCATGATCGGACCCACTCTTTTCTTCTTGACGTGGGTGGGCTCCACATTTCGTCCGCCTTCTGTGGGCCGGCCTGCAGAATGCTCGTCTCGCCCCCTCGCCCTCTCGCCCGTGCGCATGTTCTCCTGGCAGGCTGTGAAAAGTCCATGTCGGGCCTGCTTGAGAAGGCATCCTCCGTGTTTTCAAGGTTCTCCGATCTCCAGTTCCCCTGCATTTTGATGGCATTCGGCAATTGGTCGGTCGGTCAACGCGGGTGCCCCGTCAACGCGCCAGCTACAGTTCTGATCTGTCACCAACGGCCACGAGATTGGGATGAGAAGATGCGCGGCGAAATTCTAGAATCACCAGCTCTGCATCATCCAGTTCAACGTACGTCTGCATATTGGAAGCTATCACGCATTCACCCTGCTGCCGCTTCGCTCCCTGAAAGGAGCTACACCGCCACTTGCTGGACGAACTCGCCAACCTCTTCACAATACGAAATCGGAGATGACCCATGTCGCCGGATGGCAGCTCGAAGGCATCTCGTAAGGTGAAGGCTTCCGTCTTAGTTTTGGGCTTCGCAGACTTTTTCGTGGATGGATTTCTCAAGGTTAAGAAGCCCAGACCATCTCGCCAGGCTGCCCAGCCGTAAGGCTGGACCTCGCATGCGCGGAAGATGGCCCAATGCGTGTCTTCGAGGGTCAAGGAATTCGTCCGTGCCCACTGCAAAGCCTCGGCCAGGACGTCCCACCGACCTGGATCCATCAAATCAGGCGAAACGTAGAGCTCCTGCAGCAATAGGCCAAGTGAAGCATGCGACCAAACTTCTTGTGCCCAATCTAGCTCGTTGGCAAGATGTAGCCCAAGCGCCCGAGCATCACCATGCTTTGACAAAACAGCGCCGTGGATCATCAGGCGCGAAATGGGGAAAAACCTCGCGCGCTGCACAATGGCTGCTGAGATAATGCACCTGGACAGACAGTGGTCACAAGCAGCTGCAACGACCATTCAAACGCAGAACCCTCCCGACCATACCAATTGGCGCTTGCCAGGTCACTCGCGGAAGAGCTGCCAGCGCTGTCGGATGGTCAACCCCGGCCGCTCATCTTCCGAGAAGGCAAGAACGTCCCGGTGGCCCCGCCAGATGCTGTCCACCTGAAAGCACGGACCCAAGTGATTCTGATCCGAACAGTCCTCTACACAAAAAATCGGCCCCTGGGAGGTAGGTGAAGCGAGGCACCCAAAGAAGGAAAAACGGACTTGGCCAGGTCCCCGTTGTCAAGTTGATCCAGATTCGATCCTTTGCAGCCTGAGCGTACAACACCGGGCTGCAACTCGAGTTGTCAGCACATGGTCGACATGCACCATATGACTTATGCTTCAGCCCAGGTTCCGCGCTCCTGCAGGGTGCAAACAAACGAACCACTGCAACGGAAGAGTCATTCGGGAAAGAGACGCGGAGCTACTATACGAATGACTTCGGATACATGCCCTCAGCAAGTGCATTTGTTTTGCCGTTTTGCCAAGTTCTCATCTGCTGATAGGAAATCCGGCACGGAATCAAGCGAAGGATGCCAATGAGGCGGATAGTCACGACAGGACTTTCGCAGGCTCGGGCATGTGACGATTGGAAAAGTACTAGTGACCTTGACTCGACCATATCGGGAGAAATTCTTTTCCTCCTTTGCACAACACGAAAGATGCCGAGAACCACTCAGCTTCCTAAATGGAAACTGTGTTGAAGATCCTCTGCAACGTGAACTTTTCGCGAGGCGGTTGGTGCCCAGTCTCGTTGGTATGAGCTGAGCTGCACATGCAAGCTCATGTCAACGTGCGACAGGCTGGGACATGTGGGAACTGTCAAGGAGCGATTTGCGGTGCACGTTGTGTCTGATCTTCGGCATCTCGAACTTGCTGGGTGAGTCGTTTCCGATGTCCGATGTTGCACACTTTGCAATGAAGCCTGTCCTTGGAGGGCTAAACCAACATCAGACTACTCACACATTTCGTCGGCAAGCGGCACAGTTATCTACATAATGTCGTAACACGACAACGCGGTGTGATTGACAAGTTGGTTTGTTCGCTCCCGTCCTCTGTCTGGCACCGTGGCTTTTTGGTTCCACTTCTCGCAGAGCATGCGAGAACGAAAGCATGGCCTCGATCTCACCTGGAACTTCACTCGGGTCGCCAGCAATGCCATCAAACCTTGTGACGCGGGTCAGGCCATGCTACCGCTAATGGCAACCATTCAGCCAGCAGTCCACGCCAAGGAACTTGAATAAGTTTACACCCGCCTCGTGGCGGAAACTGGCAGCTGCTGCTGTGAACTTCCTGCACCAGCGGCGAGTTTGTAAGCGCAGAAGATGCAAAACAGAAACAAGGAACATGCAATTGGTTACGGACCCGCCGAATGCGCATGTGCAGCAAAGCATCGCTCTGTACAGGGGACCTCAGGGGTTGTCAGCAACAAAGCAGAAGCATTTGGCTCTTGCAAGTATCCTAAGACTTTTACACAAGTGACATGCAGCGCAAGACGATCGACCGCGCCTGCAAGAGAAAGGCCGTGCCTGAGGGGAATTCGCTGGTGTTACCCCTGATGCCAGGAAATGCCGTTTCTAGATTACCTTCGCCAACCAGCAATCATGACTAGAGGAGATACCGGCCGAGTCAAAACTCGGTAAAGAGCACTATTCACCGGACATCATCCTGTGTCCGAGATGCTCGTTGACTTCCAGGCCCGTTCGCTTAGCTTCTGCTACTCGCAGGTCCTTGGCCTGACCATAGCCACCCCACGGAGAAAGCCAGATGCCATTGCTACCTCAGTACACAGAAGAGCATACTGAAAAGTGCAGAGTAGCTGCGAGAGTATACATAGATATAAATAAATATATATATATATATATATATGTTATACACACATAATTTCTGCAAGTGGGAAACAGTTTCTGGAGTCTGCCGCTCGCACCAAGTTGTCGAAGCCGTTCGGAAATCTTGCCACATTGAAAGCCCACATTCCTCGCTGTGGATCGTCCCAGCCGTCGTCCCACAAGAATGAGTCAATCTGCACACCCCGCTTCGCGACTAATTCATCATGAAAGGTGCTAATTTTCTCAAGCGCAGACGTCTCGTTCATTTGGTCTTGCGACAACTCGGCCAACAATTGTCGCAACCAAAGGCTTTGCTGAACTGTGGTTGCTCGGCGAGGATCGAAGAAGGACTGATCCTGCCATGAAGTGAAGTCGTACCAACTGTTGTAATGGACCAGTGGCCCTTGCCAGGACTGCGGGCGAGCTTCTGACAAGTATAGGTTGAAAGAACGACGAGCTTGTGATTCTTCTGCGAAGGCACCTATGACCGCGCCGTAGTCAAGGCTTTGAGTCTTCCAGTCCATCGATGCCAAATGATTGACGGAGCCCGTCAAATCACTGTTAGGAGTCTTGTTCAAGTCATGCGCAGCGAGCGGATGCTCCACTGCAGCAAAGAACTGTTTGTCAAGCAGGATGGGCGATCCAGGAACGGCACCAGTCGACAACGTGTGGCCGCAGCTTGCAGTGTTCCGGGTGCTTACAGCTAGTAATACCAACTTTGCTGGAAAGGCGCGATCGGCTGCCAGCTTAGCAGAAACCCGGAGGAAAGCTGCAAGGCCGTCATCTTCTGCCCGCGATTTTGCAGATTGCACGGTCACACTCCACGCAACTTGGAGGTCAAGCCTGGTCAAAGCTCCAGCCCAAGCACTGTGCGCTCTTCAACGCTCGACTACCGCGATCACTTGCGATGCATGCCGTGCTGCGGGCAGTCGAGTTGGACGGATAGTCGGCTGAATTCCACCACCGGGGGCTCACGCATGATGCCTTGGATCTTTCAAACCTCTCTGGTGCTGTGGTGGGGCTAGCTTCATCCTTTTTTAACGGAGCCCGAGCACACTGCGATGAGTTCACCCCAGTGATCTCTGTCAATGGCCTCCAACTACAAACGAGGCTCGCTCAGCTAGATCGATTACTGCACGGCTTCCACCCCGTCCATCTGCCTCTCTGGCAGATGCACCTCGATGTCAAACAGCGGCTCCAAGCGAAGGCGATTGCCTGCAGATCGGACTCACAGCAACAAGCAATCAAAAAAGCATGCTGACAAAAAAACATGAGATGACAAAGGTAATCTACGGCTCGTTGCACTGCCACTTCCCAGCATTTGAAGCTGCGCCGGACCTGGCCCACGGCTTAAGACAAAGAAGACCAACATCTGAAGCTTCACCTATTCACTGCTTCGAACGGATGTCGAAACCCGTCCGTCTGGCCTTGGCTTCCACGTCACGGTGCCCTGCTGCAAGGCCCCCTGTGATGCTTGCAGCTCGAACTCGAGGCCTCCAGCTGCAAGCGTCCAAGTCTCTGCCTGCCGACGCGGTCTGTGAAACATAGCTACAAGCATCGAAGTAAAAAGCAACTGCGAGCGCCTTCCCACTGATCAGGTCCGGGGCCGCAACGACCGCGAACAGGACGGAACGTAACATGCTGCATGCGATGGTTGCAGAAACGCTTGCGTCAGTCGGCAACAGTCCATCACAGGCCGACGGATCCTGAGCCCTGCAGAGCACTGCAAATTGAACTTGTGGCTGTCATGGCAGTAAAGATCAGCAAAACCCCATAACAACACAGCTTCTGCATCGGGCCATTTTCTGTGGCTCTGCGAAAACTGGGTTTAGGTCTAGCTTCTTTAAGAGATTGATTGACCAGTTGATGTGCTGGTCCGAAACATCAGTCGTCCTTTTTCTTCTTCACCCTTGGTGATAACAAGGCTCAGCGCTAGGAAATGAAAGCTCTCGTCATAACACGCATATCTGCATCTCGTGCCAAGGTGCAGCTCCAATGAAAACGTTCCACCAGGCTCGCCGCCTAGCGTGACAAAGCCTGGCGGCAGCTCTTCTGGCCACTTGGACTTTAGTTTGAGTTTAGTGCGAAACGTGGTCCGAAGCTCAGGTTGGATTGGACACTTTACGTGCTGCCTACCGACATACCCAGACTCACGTAAAATTGATCCGAAGCACGAGATGTCGCTTTTCATTTTCTGTGGGAGTGATGGAAACAACGGTTCAGCCCAGGGTTCGGCCAGAATCCTGTGCGGCCAGGCAATGCAGACAGGCTGCCATAGATCAAGTTGTCTCCGATGGTTTGAAAATCACCATCAAACGCCAACTTGCCATCGGTGAACTGGATACGCCGTCCCGTGAAAATGCCTTTGAAGCCTTTCTCCTTGGACACCATCTATAAACATGTGCAGTGTGGAGGAAAATGCATGCTGATGCAGGATGCCTGGTTTTGCAACCTTCTCTTCATGCTAGCCCGGGCGCCAAGTAATCGGGTGACTCTGCACGCAGATACTTCAGGAATTCCTGGTACACTGCTGGCTGCAATCGCACTGCACAGACTTCTTCAAGCGAAGACTAGTTTTAGCCCAGTCTTCCTGGCGTGTCATGCCCTTGCTTGCATCTGCGCAATTCTCCGCAAACTCGCCCTCGGATGGAAATCCTTCGACAGTAGCCACCTGGGACGAGCACAGAAAATTAACCCTACTCAACAATATCTAAGCGGGGGCAGCACGCATTTGCTGTTCCGGACTACAGTAGTTCAACCAACCTCTGGACCGCATCAAGCTGAAGCTGTGAACACTGAAGCCGCCTGCTTGAAGAACTGCTGCAACATTGGCAGAGACATGTGTTGACAATCCTCCTCTTTCGGCATTGGCTGCTTAAAATCGCGCCACTGCTCATTGAACTTGTGGAATGCATAGGCCGTCATATCTTGATCCTTCTGCTCACCTGATTCATAGGCGATCGGGTAGTCTTGGTTGAATGTAACTATGTCGTCGATGTCACCACGCTTGGAAAAAATCTGCGCCTCCGTGTCGGATGTAGCTGTGAACTTTAGGTCCAGCTGCTCGCCTCGGAAGAGGCCTGGGTGCTGAATGTTGCCGATGAACTTGTCGCCTGCCACAATGTGTGGCAAGTGCCACGGCGGGCGCTGCTTCTTCTGCTCGATCTCTTCTGCTTTGTTTTCCAAGCCAAGTTTCTTCAAGTACAACTGTTTCCTTTCTGTGGGGTTGGAGAAGCCACCTGCCTCCTGGCGTTTCACCAAGCGGAGCTGCTGACCCATCCATTTTTGCATGTTCTGGTTGACAGTGGGGTCTCGCCGCAAAATGGGCTTGTACGCTAGTCTCGCCACAAGCTTGCGAGGGCTAGATCTCGTCCTGATCCCTGGGACCCAGCTGTATCCAGGGAGGACCACTAGAACGACCCCCAAAAGCAAACATCGGCACAAACCATGCCGCGCCCCAACCATCCTGCTTGGTCTTCTAAGCCAGCAACCACCCACTCTGTCGGCTGGCTTGATCCAACGCAAGGAATGCAAGGCACGTAACACTGCAAGTTGTCCAATCGAAAGCGCACAAGCTTTGGCAGATGTGACAAACTCCCTGCAGATGTAGGGGAAGTGTCCGGCAGTCCAGCAACAGAGATGTGATCGAAACTCAATTTTTTCACCTGCGACGTGGAGTTTACTTCCGGCCTCCTCCGGCATACGGCAGGTCAAAACGGTCCGAAGCAGTGCGACTCCGAGGCGGCCAACACATCGTGTGCTCAGACTGGGCACCCCGGCCAGGGCCAGTTTGGTTCGGCCGAAAGCATCCAAAAACTCACACATCGAACGCGAAGCTAGCAGGCAACACGGAACATGCCGTCGAAACAAAGAACCCTCTGATGCCCGATGCGGGACAAACTACGACGACATGGGTTAATAGGGTGGAAACGGCAACGACAACAAACCAGCTGTGAAGGCCAGTGGAGGAGCGGAGAACGCAGCGCCCACTGCCAAAATCGCCTGAGGCAGCTCCGAGGAATAAGTCGTGTTGGGACAAAGGCGAGGCACTGCAGCGCGAAACCGATGACAGCCGCAGCTCACGACTGAAAAAAGTGGGTGTGGTCACACTTTGGCCATGGGGTTTAAACATTGGAAGTACAATGATTTCAATGGCGTTCCGGCGAGGCGCATCCACTGCGCACGCATGCGGTTTGCATACGGATCCGCCTGCGGTGACATGCGGTGACCTCCCGCCCGGGTCTGCCAAGAGGCTGGCACGCGGGTCGCCCGAAACGTGCACCTTGCAAACATGAATCTCCCAGTCCCCGTGCCCCATCTGCACCGGGTCGAGATCCATGGGCGTTACAACAATATACTTTTGGCAATGCCGTACCGCACCGTTCAGCTTACCGCGCCATCCGCGCCGAACCGCAATGCAAACATCCCTCGCCGACACCCTTACATCCCACTCCTACAATCTCCTACGTCCCTGCACGCCTGCACCACATCGACACCACCCTCCCGCCCGACCCCCCTTTTCTACACCTCTACGTAACTACCCTGCACAATTTCACCCCCACATCCCTGACAAGCCCCCGTCCACACGCACCCTACGCCTCTCCAGCTATCGCCGGCGTCTGATTGCCGGGTCTCCCAGATCGCAGGACTTCCGAAAATGCCGCAGCAGCGTAAAGCACAAAATGTGCAGTCCCCCAGATTCGCACGAGTTACGAAAATGCCGCAGCCCTGGGGTCCCTTCAATCACGTCGGTTGCGGCAGCTGACGCACACAATTTATGACCGGCGTAGGAAGGGCAGAAAGGGCGTGGGGTGTTGCAGAGGGGTGTAGAAGCAGGGTGGGTGACGGATTGCAGGGTGTGGAGGTGTAGCGGTGGATGGCGGTTGTAAGGGTAAAGGGTTAAGGGTGTAGGGTGTAGCAGCGCAGGGGTGTGGTGTAGGGGTATAGGGGTGTAGGTGCAGGGTATAAGGTTTTTCGGAGGTGCGGGGCGAATGTAGAAGTGAAGGATGGTGAAGGGTTGGGGGTGCAAGTGCAGGCGTTTTGTGCCGGGGTGTAGGAGTGTAACTAATGGGCATCGTTTGCACAACCTTATCGATACTGCCTGCGTCCGCTGCGGCAGGGTCTGACTCTCGACTTGGCCTTGCTCTTCAGCTCTGGCGCAAGCGACGGGAAACTTACCCGCCGCATCCTGCTACCGCGTCGCTTTCCATGAGAAGACTGGTGGCCGCTGGGACTTCGATTCCACTGCAGCCTTCTTGCAGCTACTAATCGCGAGCGAAAGCCCCAAGTGCGCGCGATGCCGTCCCGTCGAGCCCGCGTGCAACCAATACACGCATACTTTTATTTGTTGCAAGAAATGCGCGAGCAGAAACAAGTGACGCCCATCACAAAACCTTATGTTATTATGATAAGTTAAAACAATTCATGCTCTCCCCACATACTGGCAGAAATGTAATATCTTTTGCCTCCTGCCCTGTGCAAACTGCAGGGTCGGCCCCTCGTCGGCAAGCCTGAGCACATCCTCCAGGCGTGGTCCTGCGGCAGCCCAAGGCAGTACTGCCCACCGCTCGCTCACTGCAACGGAAAACAGACCCCACCCCCACCCCGCGCCCAGCCCGCTGCCGCTACCCGGCGGCTGTGCCCGCAGCCGACGACAGCGGACGAGACCGCAGCCTCATTCCACCGGCCGCCTATCTCGGACCCGAGCACAAGGATCTTGTGCGGGCGCTGACGGCACAGTTCCGGATGCGGCCGATGACCGCAGATGTTTCGGCGTGGTTGCGTATGGAGCTACGGCGCACGGCGGCGAGCTCTGCCGTGACGCGCCGCTGGTGTCGCACTGAAGCGTGTTGGGAGCTCTGGTGCGGCCGAGCCACTTGGCTGGCTTGAATCCAGGCATCCTCCACAAGCCTAGTGCGCGCCGTGAGGAAGCCGGTCCGCGGGCATGGCAAAGCCTGATCGCATAGGGGTCCACCTGCGGGATTGTGTGCAAGGACGTGGGGGTCGCTCGCAGCCTTCGCAACGAAGCGATCTGCATTTCCGCGGGCTTCAGCTGGAGTGGGAGGGTACAGCAGTCAGGCAAACGCCAGCAAGCGGGCCCGCCTTCGAACGTTGGAAACCTAGTTCGTTGGAGAACGTGGTTGGAGAGCCTAATCGGACGGCGATAAGGAGGAAAGCATGTGGCCAGTCGCCCAAGCATGCCCAAGCCGCGCGCAATGTCCGCGTCGCTGACATGAACAGTGATGTTCCAGTCAGCGATACACGGCTCATCGGGGTACTGTGCAACGGCTTGCTTCTGTGGCATGGCGCCCAGCTCGCCGTCGATGCAACCATCGTGTCGCCCCTGACGCGTGATGGTCTGCCTCACCCAAGCGCCAAGCGCCAATGAATTTTTTTTGTTGCGCACTATTTTGCAACCACTACGAGCGCGGTCCCAGTGCAACGGCGGCCTACATGCCTGCTTCGCGCGAGACCGTTTTAGTCCCAGCGCGCGTCGGCGAGGACCTCGTGCAAGTCGGGCATGGGTCCTTCACCCAACTCGGCAGCCGGGGGCAGCTCGAGGAGCGTCGCCGCGTAGGCGCGCTGAGCCGCGACCGCGAGCATACCGGACCATCGGGCGACCCAAGACGAGACGGCGGCGGGCCGCATATACGGGCGGGGACCGACGCTGCGCGGTGGCGGGCGAGGAGGCGCAGGAGCTGAACGGCTTCGGCGCCGAACCTGCCGCCGACCTCGACACCAACCACGACAAGTCGACAGCGGCGTCCGCTCTCAAGTTCCGGGTAGGTCTGGAAGCGCTTGCGCCGTGCGGCGGCAGCGACCGCGCAGCCCGGTTGCACGTCGGCGCGCGGGTGGGCTTCGCCACGCCTGGTGAGGGGAGAAACGATGGTGGCATCAAGCGCAAGCTGCGAGCCGTGCCAAAGGGGGAGGCCATTGGCGACGACCTCGATGCGCCGCTCATCGGAGACAGGCACATCCAGGTTCATGTCCGCGAGCCTGACGTGGCGTGCCACTCTGGCGCCAGCTTCACGGCATACCGGCGCGACGGCGTGCTCGAGGGGCAGCGCGCGAGTGGACAGAACGCCCGAGGTGGCGCAGGCCGTGCGGTGGTCACCAAGAGGGTCGAGTTCCCCGCGGCAGCTGCACCTGCGCGGTGCAAGCGGGAGGGGCATGCGCAAGCGCCGCAGCAACAGGACCCGGAACTGCGCCCTGGGGGAATCTGGGGATCGCAGCATCCTCGCGGGTGGGCATGAGGTTCAGGGCGCGGGAGGCGAAGGGGCCGGCTTGGGACAGCAGCAGCGCACGGGACGCAGAGGTGAGGTGAGAAAGATGCGTCTCGTACGCGCTCTGATCGCATGCACGGGCAGCCGAACGTTGCCAGCCCTTGAACGGCCACGGGTCTTCCAGCTCGGTCTGGTGCGGGGGGCGCGGCGGCACCGGAGGAGATGACTGAACAGTCCGGTGCTTCGTACCCAAGGTCACGCAAGTGTGCTTGGGCTTGCGTCGCCGCGGCCGTGGAAGGCAAGGCTCCGTCGCCTTGCAAGGCGGCGCGGAGACGGGCGGCTGCTGCGGGGGCTCTGGCTTGGATCACGGGCATCGTGTCCCCCGAACCGCTGGGCAAGTTGGGCGGTGGCAAGGCTGCCGGGCGGCAGGGGGGCGTCCCCTTGTTCCAGCAGCGCTGTGAGGCACCGAGCGACGGCTGCGTCATGCTCCGCTGCATACTCGGCGGTGAAGTGGGGGGGGAGGATGCGCAAAAGGTAGTTCGCGCGCGCGGCGCAGGAGCGCAGGAGGAGCCACCCTGCCTGCAAGTCATCGACGGCAGGAATGCGTTCGAGGAGCCGGTCCTGGTCGTCGCGCTTACGCCGAAGTTGGCGCGCGACGAACGCATCGTGCCCGAGCGGGGAGCCGAGCACTGTGAGGCCTTGGGCTTCGGGCGGGAGAGTCCAGTCACCGACCCATACGCTCTCCTCATGTCCTGCAAGGTCGCCAATGTTTGGAGGCTCCTCCCCGGCGGCATTCCAAATCCGAGTTTTGCCCTGATGCAGGCGGATGCGTGCCCGGTCCCAGAGGGCAGCAGCGAGAGCGTCATAAAGCGTGCGGACGCGATCAGGCGCGGCGACGACATATGTGTCATCGAGGAACGCGAACACGGCCTCCCCGTCCTGAAGCTGGCTGTGGAGGTCACAGAGCGCTTCATGTTGCGCTAGCGCGTACAGCGCGGGCATCAGTGGATCGCCTTGTTCGCCGCCCTCTCCTTGGGAGATGTCGTGAGCACGTCCATCGTCGTCATACCACGTGTGCGTGCTGGGGTCACAGCCTGGCATCTCGCTTCTCCGCACGGAGCGAAGAAAACGACCGTAGTCTGCAGCCTTGTGTACCGGGACCGCGTTGACTTCTAGTACTTTGGTGCGCGACAAAATTCCTGTGTCGCGTCATCCCACCCTAGAGCAGCTTGCGAGCCCTCGCAGCTTGTTGTAAGCTGGGCAGCGTGCATGCAAAACGGGAAGGACATCAGCCCTTTTTTTTCCAAACACCTTTTTCCGCCAGCGGCTGTGTCCGGCTCCAAAGCACCGAAGAAAAGTCGGTCCCCGGTTAGGGCCGACTCATCGCAACGGCAGGCGGCTCAACCCGTCCGGCCCGGCCAAGTCCAAGACCTCATCCAGGGCACATCGGTATGCGCCGGTCCCGGCATGGCCCTAGCACGCCCGAGCGCTGTGTGGCCGACGGCTGGCTGGACGGCCACGGAGAGCAGGCTCCACCATCGGCGGGCCCACGCTGCTTTCGCGGGGGTTCGCACAGCCGGTGGGGCTCTGTGCGCACGGACATGGGCGGACCATGAAACGGCCGCTCGTGGCATGGAGGCGAGGTGGCGAAATGCGGAGCTCGAACGCACGCTGATCATGGAGCACGGTCGGAATGTCGCTGCCAGCTTCGGCGGCGGATGCTTGGCTGGTCTCGAGCATTTCCGTCGCAGCCCTGCCCAGCGAGGTGCCGCGATATGCAAACGGCATGCATGGATTGCTGGCATCTCAAGCGCCCCAAAATGCAGCATGGCGGTTACCAGGTGCCGAACGCAACCGAATGACGCAAGTCCAGACCGATGTGGAGCACCATGTCAGCCTGCAGGCCATGAATGATGGAACACCCCGTGCGCCATGTCAACAACGGAGGCAGGCGGCTGCGTGATGCGCTATTCTCTGCAGCGCCCGCGACAAACGAACGGCTGCTAGCGGTTCTTGTGCTTGAACGGTCGGCAATCTGTGCGCCGATTTGCGCCGACAGGCTCCCCAAAAACCAGGCGCAGCGAGGGCTCAACTTCGTGATAGAATGGGCGTTCAAAAAAATGCTGCTACCGCCAGCACAGTTCAGGTGGCGCCTGGTTGCAACCGCTGCATCCAAAGGCCGGCGCAAGCCAGCCGCTCGACAGCATGCTTCGCATGACCCACCTCGCCGCTCGCACAGAAAGCACATAAAGCCGTTTGCGACTTGCGACAGGTTTCGGGTGCACCGCATAAGCGATGAAATATTTTTTTACCTTACCAATAGGTGCCCATGCCCATCCGGACCGTTGGGTTTTGTCTAGACATGTCTCGAGTTTCAACCTCCCCCCAGCCGGGTGCATGGCGGTTGCGCATGTCGGCATCGGCCGCTGCGATGTGGGCGCTCGGTCCGGTCGGTGCCTCCTCTCTCATGAGAGTGGTGTCGACCACATTCTGCGTGCCAAGGGTGTTTGGAGGCCATTCGCCAGCACTTACGAGACTTTAGGCACATGATGGATCTTCCGGCCAAGGCCATCAAACGTACTTAATGTCGGCCCCCAAGTTCATTTTTTTTCGTGCACATTTTCCCGGCCGCACAAGGTGAACAACCTACCTACCGAGTCCTACGGCGCCCACACCGGGCCCTATCCATCCCTATGGCGGCTGCCAGGCACAGGGAGCTGCCAGCGCACATCGGCGAGGACCTCGTGCAGCTCAGGCGCGTCCCCGGCGAGGTTGCACGTCCCAGTTCATGCTCGATCGGAACGATGAAGTCAACGGTTCGGCGTTCTAGCCAGGCTGGCGCAGACCCGACTGACCGCATTGCGTGTTCGGGACTAAGGCCCAGAAGTTGAGTTGGAGCCAACACACTCCTGCCTACAACCTGCCGCAAACTCTGGTGTGCGTATCTGCCGAAAAACTGCAAAGAAAGATGCAACCCAAGCGCGCCGTTATCACTGGCCAAGAATCTTTCGATGTGGCCGGCCTAACCGGCCGAAAGATGCTTGATGTCATGATGGTCACGTTGTCCGCACACAAGCCGCGGCAGCAACTCTGAAACTCATGCGGGGGCCTCGCAACTGAGCGACCCGAGATGACCCGAGCAAGGGATCTGCACAATCAGCAGTTCCGGATCAACGCTCAGACATGCGGGCCCAGCCTTCCCGACGAAAGGCGGGCCGCTGCTCGATCGCTTGTTTTTTTGTCAGCAAGCGTACCAGCGCTGCGGTGTTCCCTCCCGCTTACCGGAGCGGCGGCCCGCTCGGGCTGGTCTGTAGTGCTGTGGGGGAACAACCAGGCGGCGCCCACCGTGCCCCCGACCGCGTGCTGCAGCACTGCACCGCGATCGATAGCATGCCCCACCACCGTCACGGCCGTTCCCTTTGACACCGCCACTTCGCTGCCGCCAGAAGTCATGCAGATTGCGCTGCGCCGACGCCTTCACTTACAGCTGCCGCTTGGCCGCGGGCATGGGTGCCACGGTTGCCGAAGGCGCTTAGACCCGTGGGGCGACCACGCACTGGCATGCACGCGCACCGGTTTGCTGGCTAGACGCGCGAAGCTGGTCGAGCGAGGAGGCCGTAGGGGCCGAAGGACACGTGGTCCGGCAACAGTGGCTGGCGCACACGTCGGTACGCCGGCGAGTTCACCGCGTCGTCTACGGCGCCTCGCCCCATGGCGCTGTGCTGCGATGCTACGCTCATTAGCCGTGGGACAGGCGAAGGCGTGGGCTGCTTTCATTCCTGGCGTGGCTCTGCGCGCCACCGAAAACCGCAAACATGCCACCTACCCCGAGCTGTAGGCCGCTGGATGCGCACGCTTGTGCGGCAGATGGTTCGCTCCTAGGAAAGCAGCAGCGCCTGGTGAGCTGGCTCCAGGGTAGGCAGAAGCACGCGGTCGCGGAAGTAAAAGGAGCGAGTATGCAATGCGTGGAACTGCCATCCGTGGGGCCAGTCACCGGGCCAGCTTCTCGGGCACGCCGGTGCCAAAATAGCAGCGCTGTGTGTTTACAATTATTTTCTTTTTCACGCACTTTTTCCGGAAGTACGAAGCGGTCCCAGTGCAGGCTGCGAGCTACGGAGCGGCACGCCGCGGCTCGAGGTTCACGCGAGTCGTGCAGGGAGGCGGCTGTGATTTGAGGCGGCGAGCCAGCGCGCACCTCCTCCAAGTGCAAAGCCGGCGGGTTGTCGGCAGCACCTGGCTCGCAGTCAGCTGGGAGGTCGAGGAGCGACGCCGCGAAGGCTCGCTGAGCGGCAATTGCCTGGCGCAGGCAGGCCGGTGCACTGAGAGCCTTCGCTTGCGCAAGGAGGCGGATGAAGTCAGCGGCCTCGGTGCTCCATCGCCCGCCGGTCTCGATGCGAAACACGACGAGACGACAACGGCGGGAGCGCAGGAGCTCAGGGTACGTCTCGCGCCGTTTCCTTCGCTCAGCTCGGGCGAGCGCGACGCCTGGTCGAGTGCCAGCGCCTGGCTGAGGAAGCCCATTTATAATTTATTGCAGATGCGTTGCTGACAAAATCAACGAGTGTGAATTTGCCTTGTGCGACTTGTAACGTGGCTAGTTCCGATACACCTGGCTGGCAACGGTTTGCTGGACAGACCCAATCCATATTCGGTAGCGAACCAATCATTTTCCGCAGCAATCGGCGCAACTCCACATACAACGGCTCAAATTGCCGAAACAAAAAGGGATTTTCGCACCGCTGGCTGAGCAGATCCAGGGTTCGAGCTGTTGTGACAGGCCGCCGACGCAATGGTGGCATGCAAGTTCGCAGCGAACCGACCTGCCCAAGGCGCCCTGCCGGAACTTCCGGCTCCCTGCCCATACCCATGCTCTTTTGTTGTCACAGTGCAGAACACACCCTGCCAGCCTCTGAAGACAGACGCGAACTAGCTTGTCGCTTGCCTTTGAATCCGCCAGACCAACTGGTTCAGCATGTCGCGTTTCCAAAGAGCCCAATTCGCTGAACCATAAAAACAGGACCCGAACGAACAAGCCAACCCGCAACCCAATTCGCAACCAGGTGAGAGTTATGGCACCAGTGTTTGTTTCGAAAACAACCGCTGAGGCAGAGTGCTTGTGACCGGAAGCTCTGTGAGTGTTCATCTCAACAAGGAAACATGATCAAACATGAAATCTATGCAGCACACGCGGATCTATGGTTTTTCCATATGTTCTGCAATGAGCTTTCTTTGCTGCCCAACGAAATGCGCACCAGCTGCGGACCCACTATGGACTACGCAACTTTGCCGTGTCAGGGGCTGCCAAGCCTGCCTGATGTGCTGGGTGATCACGTGGATGCCTGCCCTCGGCCTGGCACCTCATGTGCGTGAAGGAGGCCGCTTGAGCGTGCCGCTGCACGAGGCTGCCGAGGTCGGGGCAGCTGTGGCTACGAATGTGCTGGTCCGCGAACTGGTCCGCGACCTGGGCCTCCAAGCTGCAAAAGCATGATGAGCGACACATTGACGCTGTTGTTACTGGATTTGCTGGGTTTCCCTGGTGGGGTGGCTCCCAGCTCGCAATTGCCACAACTTTAGCTTCCCCGCTGACGTCAGCGAGTGGCACCCTGGCGCAGTGGCACCACCACCGAGAGCTGAATTCGGTTGTGCTTCATGGTGTCGCTTGGTCGTTCTCGGCGTCGAGATTGGCGGACACTGGAATGCTGAAGCCGCCTTCTAGCACCGCCAATGTTAACGGCGACCAGCCCCTTGTCAGCGACGTCCACCTCGTGATATGCTGTGGGGTTTTTGGCTTTGCAAGATTTTTACGCTTGCACGGCTGAAACTACTCTACGACTACTGTGGTCCTTTGGCTGCAATGGCCCCTGCTGTGGAGCAGCAGATCAGGGGCAGCACAGCGCAGTAATTATTGGTAACGGCGAGCTGGATCGCGACGGAAGGTCCCCACTGCTGGGGGTGCGCGGAGAGCCCACCAGCGAACAAGGTCGCGCATCACCCCGCATTCCACTGACACCGCGAATCGACCCCAGCAGCCCTACACGCCCCCGGATCCGGAAGTGATCGAGTTTAGGCCTGCAGAAACGTGTACGATGCCCTGGCAGCCGTTCCTCGCTTCCTTGCGAACAGAAGACGAAGCACGGCTGCTGCATACCAATGAGCATGTGCGCATAATGCTCAACGATAGAACTGACTGCGCACTCTTGCACGGTGCTGCCGAGCGGCTTGCGTGTGCAAATGTGCCAGCGCCGGCAAGATGTCGAAGCCCAGCCGAGCAATCGCCTCCGAGGAGGGCAGCGGCACGCCTGTGACCGGCACGTGTTCGAGATGCATTTCGCCCCTGGCCCCCAGCGTCTCGGGCCCTGCTGCTGTCCCAATCTGCACGCCGCGTGCTGCTTCACGGTCCGCCCAGTTTCGGGTGCTCCTGCTCCGCCGCTAATGATTGCCGCTGCTACTCACCCTGCGAATCGGGTCTGCCAAGAGCTGGGCCGAATCTCCTGGTCCCGGTAGCCGTAGTTTGCAACGGCTTGCCACCTTGGCACGGGGCCCGCTGTCGATATCACTTGCGTCAGCCTCGTCACTCGCTCCGGCGCGCCGGCGCCGACTCTCGACCCGGCCTCGCTTTTCGGCTCGCAACAAGGCGCAAGCGTCGCGACACCGACCCGAGCTGTCGCGTTCGCAGTGCTGCCACCTTGTGGTCTTCGCTGTCGAGATTGGTGGCATCTGGTGGCCGCAACGGCAGGCTCTGGATGGCAGGAGCATTGTGGTGGACGAGGTGTCCAGTCAGTGCCGCGGCTGCGAGTAGTGCGGTGCTGCGGGTGGCGGAGCACCGCGTACTCACTCGGTTCCGAGGTGGGCGGCCGTTGGATCGCGTAGGCCTGTTCCTTTTCTTTTGCGGGTCCTCTTCCGGTCGCCAGAAGTCTCGAATGGCTGACAGAGGCGCTGTTTACTTTGCTTCAACACGGCTCGTGGGCTGCCAGGCACACGGAACTGCCAGCACACGTCCGCAAGGACCTCGTGCGGCTCGGGGAGTTCCAATGGAGATGCAGCGATTGCGCCCTCTGCAGCATCACCCCGGGCTTGTTCAATGTAGGATTAAAACCGATTTGTTGCATTTACGGCCTCGGGTGGATACTTGCTTTGCTCTGTGGGGGGGCGTCTTCATATGAAGGAGCTGTCATGTGCCGGAGGCAAGTGGCCCAAGCGTGAACTGCCTAAGGAGATTCCTGTGGTAGACCACGTGGCTTGTCGGATGGCAGGCCCATCGTGAAAGCAAAGGCCCATTCCAGCCACATTCAAGAAACCATTCACAGAATCTCATACAAAGTCTTCGGAGCCGTGTGGCGGCTGCGGAAAACCGAACGCACAAAGAGTGGCCCCCAAGAGGGCCAACCGGGTTGAGCTTTGGCTGCAGCTGGTGTAATTGCTGTGGGAATCTGTGGGATATTGTGAAATGCCGCGGGCGGGGGCGGAGGGCATTCCGCAGCGACGGCTGGCGGCCCCAACCGGCGGGCTACCTAGGCTGCACGAGCAGCCACTTCCATGGCAGGCAGCGCGTGTGAGGCGTGCTTGCTGCCACGCTGCTCGAATCACCCAAGATAGCTGGCACACTGCCTGGTGCCCAGGTCCCGCCGCAGGAGGACGTATTTCACGACGCAGTCCTGCTTGGCACGTAGCGCGCAGGTTGCCCGTTATGCCCGTTTTGCTGACGTCAGAAAAGCGCGTGGACAAAAAAAACAGTTGGCGACTCAAAATCAGACGACCGCTCAGGACTTCTCGCATCCAGTGCCGCAGGTCCGTGTTCAAGGTGCACAGCTGGAACGTTGCAGGTGAACCTGTCAAGGGGTGTCGGGACAATGGCTCCGAGAGCCACATTGACCACGGAAAGCCGTGTGTCGAAAACAAACACCGTCGCGACTGCTGACAAGTCCAATTTGTCGGTCCTTGGGACGATTGTTCGGGACTAGGCACCTTCTACGAACGACCTTCGAGAACAACGGTACCGTCGAGCTCGGTGCCAAGGCTCGCAAAAGACACACCGCGTGAGTGCGGTGCATGCGGTGATTGAGAGGACTGACTCAGCGAAACTCTGTAGCCTCATGCTGTTGTGAACAAAGAACTACTACGTCCCATGGCCATGTGTTCAGGAGCAACAAGCCCTCTGACTGCCGCTTTCCCGGTGCAAAGCTGTAAAATGTTAGGCCGGCGAGCATTGACTTTTTGGCGTCTGGCATTGCGTGGCGCGTCCTCAAGAACTGATTTACACAGCCACTTTCATGCTGAGTCTTCAACACATCGAATGACTGTTCTTGAGTTGAGTGAGATGTCCCGGCACTTGCTACGCATGGGACTGAGGGTGAAACGAATCTATCACGCGAATCACTGGGTTTGAGCAGGTTGGCAACCTTCCGTAACGTCGAGCCTTTCACGGAAGAGGCAACAAAGATCATCGGTTCAACATGAGGGAAAAGTCATGCTAGCGGTACTCGTGCAAGGAGTAGTGGTGCAAAAAGAAAAGTAACTGTAAAAAAGATACAAATATTCGATAAAACTAGTAGCGATGGTCGTGGTGGTCGTGGGGGTCTGTGCTGCTGCTGCTGCTGCTGCTGCTGCTGCTGCTGCTGCAGCTGCTGGTGCTGGTGCTGCTGCCGCTAGGTGCTGGGTGCTGGGTGCTGCTGGGTGCTGCTAGGTGCTGCTGGGTGCTGCTGGGTGCTGCTGGGTACTGCTAGATGCTGCTGGGTGCTGCTGCGTGCTGCTGGGTGCTGCTGGGTGCTCCTGGTGGTGCTGGTGCTGCTCGTGCTGCTGGTGCTTCTGGTGCTGCTGCTTTACTGCTGGTGCAGGTGCTGGCGCTGCTGCTGGCGCTTGAGCTGGCGCTGACGCTGGTGGTAATAGTGGCGGCTGGTACAGTTAAGTGGTAGCAGCATAAATGCTAGTGTAGAATAGAACCTGTTGAAATCACTGCTTGTAGCAGCAGCAGCAGCAGCAGCAGCAGCAGCAGCAGCAGCAGGACTGCAGCAGTGCACTGTAGCAGTGGTCCAAGCAGCGGCAGCAGCAGCACCAGCAGCAGTAGCAGCAGCAGCAGCATGATCAGCAGCAACATGAGCAGCAGTAGAAACAGCATAGCAGCGGCACTAGCAGTCGCGGTAAGCGTGCTAGAAGTGCATGAATAGCAATAGTAGGGGACGAGGAGCGGTAGAATCAAATTTGGAGTCGAAAGACAAGCTACTGCGAATTACCTGTACCAATTGCGCTACGAAAATTGGCAACACCAGCAAACAAGTGAGACTTGTTAGAGACAAACACGACCGGTCGCAGTAACACAGCTTGTTACCAGCGGCATAGCACAAAGGAAAGGCAATAGCAGATACTGCTGATATAGTCCCACTTGTCGTCCTCGCCATCCCCACCATGCACATCGGCATGCCAATCTCGTACTACTCCCGATGATAGCAATCGTCTGAATCGTCGGGGTAAAGGTATACCAGGAGGTAGTCTTGAGAATTCCGGATAAAGCTTCCGCCTGCAGCTCTCACGGCAGGGGAACGCCCAACGCCGAGCGCTTGTCGATAACTTTGGGCCTTGGTCATGAACCACTACTACTACTACTACTACTACTACTACTACTACTACTACTACTACTACTACTACTACTACTACTACTACTACTACTACTACTACTCCTGCTCCTACTCCTGCAACTGATACGGCTACTGCTACTACTGTTGCTGCTACTACTCCTCCTCCTCCTCCTGTTGCTGCTACTGTTACCGCTACCGCTACTCCCACACCTACCACTGCTCCTACACCTGTCGCCACCGCACCGCTACCGCTGCTGCTACTCCTCCCGCTGCTGGTATGGCTGGGCTATGGCAACTGCTACTGCCATCCTACTGCTCGCTGGGCCCGGCACCAGTCGTCATGCTGTTGCAACTCCTGCCAGAACTTGCCCTTGAATTCGCCAACTCCCTGTCAGCAGGATGAACGGAATTGTGCAAGAGCAAGTTTGCAGGTTCGTGTCGGCGGCACTCTGAGACCCACATGTACCGCAAAAGCACGCGCCTTATTTCTATTTTCTTGATCGAACTGTATCACCTGTCAGGAACCAGACTTGCTTGACTGGGCAAACATCGGAAACAAGCCGATCAGTGTTCTACGCTGGAAGTACTGGTCAGCACGATCTCTGCAAATCTGAAGACATGACCGTTCCGACATGGAGGGGCAATGCCTCTGCCGTCGCAGAGGGGTCTCGATCTGCGACACGCTTCAGCAGCTCCTCGCACAGGCGGCAGCCGCCATCGACCGTAGAAATATAAACACGAAACACGCTTGCCCACTCCTCGTAGTGGTTCAGCGCTGCCCGCTGCGCCTAGCGCTCTGCACTCCCACCGCGAGCATGTACTGACATGACAAAAGAAGGGCGCCTTCTTCTTCCGGATGATGTTGGCTGTGCCCTCGGGGTCATAGCAGGATTGCAAGGACCTCGGCGATAAGGATACAAAGGCGCTGGCTCTCGCAGAATCCAATCAGATCAAGCCCGCGACCGGGAGAATGATTCGCCCATCCCAGCAGTGGACCCTGGCTTTCTCAAGAAGCATGGCGTTCGACGTACAACAGCTTAGGCTCTGGCCCTGCCTGGTCAAGAGGGTCTGGGAACTTGGGAACCCAGCTTTGTGCCAGGGGCTGAGGCGTGTCAAAGTGCCTTGAAGCCTGCAGCCCTTACAGTGCGTCAACCAGACGCTGCGGTTAAGCTGTTAATCAAGCTTCAAGCAGAATGTAGATGGATGCTCATATGCATGCGCAGACGCACACAGACACACAGACACACACACACACACACACTCACTCACTCACTCACTCACTCATTCACCCACTCACTCGCTCACTCACTGACTCACACACAGACATACATGCATACACGCATGCATAAAAACCCACAAACACACATGAATGCATACACACATACATACATGCATGCATGCATACATACATACCTACATACATATGCACACAAACATACAAGCATACATTCATGTATACATACATAAATATAGTATGCATACATGTATATAGAGATCTTTTTTAGACAGAGCGAGAGAGATAGAGAGAGAGAGAGAGATACATATATGTGTATATATACATAGATGCACACATACCATGTCAACATATACGTGCGACTGCCACGGAGCCATGGCAAAAGAACACCTAAATTCAGCTTGTGCAGTACAAGGCACTTGGCGTCCTGTGCTCGGCAGGAAGCTGTCTTGAGAGAAACAATGCGATGTTACGCACGTTACACCAGAATTACATCGTGACGAGCACGCAGGAGGTTTTTCAGTTGGTCGTAGCCTGGAAAGTGCAGACGTTGCAGCAGGGAGCCTCACAGACACCTCTTCATGAGTGATGCATGCAGCAATGTTTTGCCCGCGGCATGCGCAGGCAAACTGCTGTCCTAGCAGCCCACACATTGAAAAAACGATGCCTCACTAAAGGCACCGCGTCTCAGTTCAGCCACCTGTTCTCCACGAGCTTTCGTGCCTGGACGCAGTGAGAGACGTGAAAAGAGCAACTGCTTCCAATCTCTGCCTACAAGACCAAACCAGCAGCCGCATGCAAACCGCGATCTGGCCTGGGAGACCACGAGGCCGACAAGGAAGACGGCAAAGGTCAAGCAGATTGCCGTGGCGTTCAGGATCTGACACATTCTCATGTGGCGCACTTGCCAAAGGTGTTTCGCTGGGGGACACGAAACTTCTGCTGCATGATGCTGCATGCGTTCACGCATGTGTTCGCCATAGTTGATGAGATGATGACACGGCGATGCTCATGTAGACTCTAGACACGGCGGCGGAGCACTCACTAGGTTGACTACTGCTGATCGGCTACCACGAAGACAATACAACTAACTAGCACCACCACTGCCACTATCAGCATCACTATCTCTGCCACTCCTCGGCCTGCTCCGCCTCCTCCTACTCCTGGTGCTGCTGCTACCACCACTGCTACCACTACCACTGCCAGGAATACCGGTTCCCCTACCACTAATGCCACTACCACTGATGCCACCACGACCACTGCTACGACTACTACTACGACTACTACTACGACGACTACTACGACGACTACTACTACTACTACTACTCCTACTACTACTACTACTACTACTACTACTACTACTACTACTACTACTACTACTGCTACTGCTACTGCTACTACTACTACGACGACGACTACGACTACGACTACGACGACTACGACGACTAGTGCTACGACTATTACGATTACGATTACGACTACGACTACTACTACTACTACTACTACTACTGCTGCTGCTGCTGCTGCTGCTGCTGCTGCTGCTGCTGCTGCTGCTGCTGCTGCTGCTGCTGCTGCTACTGCTACTGCTACTGCTCCTGCCTGCTCCTGCTCCTGCTCCTCCTGCTCCTGCTCCTGCTCCTGCTCCTGCTCCTGCTCCTGCCACTGCCACTGCCACTGCCACTGCCACTGCCACTGCCACTGCCACTGCCACTGCCACTGCCACTGCCACTGCCACTGCCACTGCCACTGCCACTGCCACTGCCACTGCCACTGCCACTGCCACTGCCACTGCCACTGCCACGGCTACGGCTACGGCTACGGCTACGGCCACGGCTACGGCTACGGCTACGGCTACGGCTGATGATGCTGCTGCTGCAACTACTACTACTACTACTACTACTACTACTACTACTACTACTACTACTACTACTACTACTACTACTACTACTACTACTACTACTACTACTACTTCTACTACTACTACTACTACTACTACTACTACTACTACTACTGCTACTGCTACTGCTACTACTACTACTACTACTACTACTATTACTACTACTACTCTTTCTCCTCCAACTGCTGCTGGGCCGTTGCCGTGGCCGCGATTACTGCTTCTGTTGCACTATCTAATGACCAGGTTCTTCGCCATCATCTGCTATTTTCAGAAATCCGCTTTGAATCCTGTGCGCTTGCTTGCTCGCAGTGCTACTAATCCTTCCCAAACAGTGCCTGCAAGAGTCTACTTAGGTGCTGCAGTGCATTTGCATAGCCCAGGCTCGGGCGGCTGACCGGTACGGTATGGCTTGGAACAAAACCGCGCTCACAGCACAGTCCCATTGCACGCGGTGCTCCTGATAAAGCCGTGTTGCTCACCGGACCTTGCACTGTCTTAAGCGGCAAGCTCTGACGGCATTACATGGAAAACAGCAAGCTATGGCGCAACTGCATCTCCTGCAGTTTTGGGATTTCCTGCGTGACATGTTTCGAGGCGTGGTGCTCCAGCCCCATGCATTTACCGGCGATCGAATCGTACTTGTGCTTCGACATCCTCTGTGCTGCTCGCGACGTTCTTTGCTGCCATACTTTTGTCAAAAGTCATCATCATCAATCATCATACAAGTCCTAAGCCTTTAAACCTTAAACCCTAAAGCCTTCAGGCCCTAAGCCTCTTCACCTCCCAAACCCTAAACTCATCCTTGATCCTGCTCTCTTTGTGGCACCCTGGCTGGCCTTGCGGTTGTAGGCCTCCGTGGAATCCTTGGGGATGTGGAGATCTGGGGTTCCGGGCTTTGGGATTGGGAGTCCGATCTCGCAAGAAAATGACATATCGCTGACAAAACAATATGCGCATGTAAACATACATATCTGTAGAGTATTTCTTTGTAAGATTAAATTATGTCATATTATATACTGTACGATTATATGATATTATATTGGGTTGTATCATATATATATATATATGCAACCTACCACTATAGTTGTTTTTGCAGAAGAAAGAACTCTCTCTGGGCCAAGGCGCTGGGTCGATGTTCTGCCCGGCCTCGGAGCCCTCGCCCCAGGTGGCCAGAGCCGGCAGGGAGCCTCGCAACTAGGGCAGTACCATATAGCATATACTATATGCCACATACTATATAGCAGCACTTTGGCCTAGCCTTCAAGCTCCTTACTACGAGCAGGTGATGTCAATCTCTCTGTACAGACAGCACACAGCAGCCTTTCTCAGCTTGGAAACGTCATGTGACGTCCAGAGCATGCAGTGTGCCCGTTCACGGCCGTATGTATATATATATATATATATATCTTATATGCTTTGTACTATTTTGTATATTAGCGCCCAAAACGTGTCTGGCCAGGATTGCACAAGAGGCTACTGGCCGGGACAGCAGGCACGGAAGACCCCAAGAAGCGTCTCTAGCAATGTCCCAAGCACCCTTCCTCTCTGACCCGCCTGAGAGCGTCAGTCCTGTTGACACAGCCGCAGTCTCCAGCACGCGCAGCTGGTGCTGGGGGCCCTGCTGAGGCAAAGCAAAACAAAGCAAGACTTTTCAAAACCCCTCTCAAGCCCCGCCTCCACAGTTCGTGCTGGGGCCTATGCACCATGTGCGCTGAGAAGGCAGTGACTGCCGACCATCGACGTTTCACCGGAGCCTGCACGAAAGTGGTCGCCGACTTCAGGAGCACCAGGACGGCAGCGCACAGCGCCTAGGAGGAGGGGCTGAGGACGCGCACGCTTCTTCAGACGATACACCACCAATGTTCCCTGGGAGCAGTGCCAACGGCAGCAGAGTCGGGCGGGCCATGTTGGGACCTTGGCAGCTTTCATCACGGCAAAGCCTCAACACCTTGAAAGCCAAACTCCACAAGTCCCGACCTGTTTGTGTTCTGACCTTTGTCCCTATCTTGTCGCCTCTGAGCCGAACTCTGGCCGCAGGAGAGAAAGGATCTTGCGTTCTCAAGAATAGTCGATGCCAAGGTGATCCTGTTCAGCAGTATTGTGCACATGGTTTGCACTGTATTTCGGTCAAGGATAAGACATGTTCTTTCGGCGCTCGAAGGACCTGTCAGGCAGCCGATTCGCTTTGGAAGTGCAGCTGATGCGATATTGCCGGACAGAGACATGAATGTTCCCGGTCGTCTCAGAAGCGGCCGCATCTGCTGCCAAAAGGCGCGAGTTCCGCGCGCTTCCCGGCCAACGGGCCTGAAGGGTCTGCAGGATGCTCCGGCTCTCGAGCTCAAAGCGAGAGCGGGAGAGCAGGTTTGAAGATGCTTGAAGCTCAGGTGCAGTACTGCGCGGCCCAACCCCGCGGCTGCGGCAGCCAGGACGAGCACTGCCTGGCCAGGCTCTGAGATGGTGCAAGACAATGCCAAAATCGGAAATCAATAACATGATCGCCATCTTTTCTTCTTCATCGTCATCTTCATCATCAACGTCGTCATCATCGTAGCTACCATCGTCGTAGTTACCATCAACATCATGATCATCATTATCCACGTGATGAAGATTATCACTACCATCGTGATTGGCATCCGCAACATCTGATCCCCCTCATCTGCATCAACACCATCATCAACAGCACCATCTCCGCCGCCGCCACCATCATCATTATCATCATCACCGTCGCCAACATCATCATCATCGTCGTCGTAAACATCACCATCATCATCAGGATCATTTGCCTCCTCCTGATTATCATCATCAGCAGCATTGCCATCATCCGCATCATGCGCATCCACCACGTGCGGCTTTGCTTGTTGCGCACATCAGCAGAGTGATGAAGGACTTTGCACGTCACAAGCCAGGTATCAAGCCACTAACCTCTTCGTGCGCCCATCACCCCCCAACCCCGCGGGCCTTGTTACACTGATCTCCCAATGGCTGCAGTATTGGTCAGGGTCCTGGATCTGCTCTCCTGTGCTCAAGGTTCGACCGGGCAACACCTGCAATCACGGCCAAAGAGGCTGAGGCACCAACCGACCAGAAGCTTGCAGTCGCGGTAACGCACAAGCGTGTAGTCGATATAGCTGATGCCTCGCTCAAGATTCTAGTTGGCGGACTGGACTGAACCCTCTGACCATGTCTGCATTCGCTCATTCGGCTGCGGTCCTGTGAACGCCAACGGGAGCCCCAAAGACTTTGCATGCAAGAAGGTATAGAAATGCCCCACATCCACCTGAGATGGTCAGCACTACATCACAATTATGCGGGACGATGAATAAGTCTTCACTTGCAAACTCCATCCTGAAGACATACGATTACTAAAATACTAAGAGGATAATACTAGAGTAGAGTAAAAGTGTATTACACTTCAGATCTTGAGAAACCTATCGCAGCAGCAATGATAGGTTTATGTGGACTACATTGGGACATACATGGAGAATGGCAGCAAGACTCCTAGTCAGGACAGGCATGCAAGATATGCCGGCCCAATCAAGCCCGAATCGTGCAGGATATGCAAAAATCTAGGAAATGAGAAGCGAGGTGACGTGGATTTGCATGGGTTGTAATCGTTTGATGAACACTGTAACGGCCAGCTTTAGTTTTGACTTGCATGGATCATCAAAGAGACATACTAGGAAAGATGATAAGTGGGATGACCAGACCGCCCCAAGTCTAATACTGACCTGTAACGATTGAAAAACTGTGGTTCAACAAACTCCACAATATCCAAAGCGGACACTCTCAAAACGCTGCTATGCTCGAAAACTTAAAGAACCGAGAACCCTGGTGTCTGTGGCTGGGTATGTTGCAAAATCGTGGAAGTTCAAGAATTTTGAGCGCAACAGCATTTCGTGCCTGAGCCTCACTAACCACGGCAATGCTCACAAAAACACCTTCACCTCTCCATGTCTCCACACCGTACCTAAATTTTCTGTGTTATTTTCCATCCGAAAGTGACGAGGTGTGTTTTCTCCTTCTTGTCTGTTGGAGAAGCTTGGGGTGTCCAAAATATCTTTCTTTTCACCGCTTGTGCGGTTTCTCGTTGTTGTTTGTCGGAGAAGCTTGAGGGCGGGGGGCTTAAACGGGTGCTCAAGGCGAGCTTAAGCGGGGGCTGGAGGGGGGAGGGGTTTACGGTCAACTCTTAGCTGGTTGGGGTTACGGTTAATGCTGCTTGAACGGGAATTCACCCGCCATGTCCTCCATTGTCATTTCCACAAACCTGCCAATGTTGCTCCGCGTGGATACAATCCCCAAAAGATTTTGTTTTGTGGTACCCCATCTGCCCCTGTATGGTACAAACATCCTGACGGCCAATAGCTTCCATTTTCCAGACCAGCACGTTAGGCTGCAATTCTGCTAGGCAGTCCTCAACGCGCCCATGTCCAGCACTTTGAAGTAGCGAAGTGAGGCACAAAGTCAAGGGCAGACTTAGGTATCACAACGCAGCAACAAGCTGCGGGTGACAGTGGGGCTATGGCACTCTGCCGAAGCATAAAGTTGAAACAGTTTGGACTGGCTAAGGTAAGCCCCCGAGCGATGTGTGGTACATGGTTGCTGCGGGGGGTCCGACTGGCAGCGGGTGATACATCTTGACCCGATCTTTACTGTGCAGCTGCTACTCACTTCTGTATATTAGCAATGTTCTTGTTAGCATTCATATAGTATTACTATGACTACTAACTACTACTATTTATGTGCTGGGTTGGCACATGCTGCAGCCCGGCTGCAGGTAGGTCAGCAGACACCAGGCCGAAGCGCGCGCGCAGTGCGGGCACTGCGGAGCCCCAGGAAGCGAAGCTATCCATGGTCCGCGAGGAGGCCGCGAACCAAAAGTCATGAAGTCCTGGTCTGGTTCTCATTCAAGAATATCAATTTACATAATTGGGTTATAGTAGTTTTTGCGCATAGGAATTACGAGCATAGCCGAATACAGAGCCTGCAGCACAGCAATCAGTCAGCAAGTCAGCACCCTGTCCTACCGTTGCAAACTGTGATGGCGCATAAACGCCAGATGTTTTGTAGCGGACATCGCTGATGTTGCGGTCATGGGTCAAGACCTTGGCCAGCCACGAGACAGATTGCGAATTTGCTTGAGACTCGACCCCGTGAAAGAACCTCGAACGTTGGGCCGAGCTGCAACCTCGCGCGCGGCGAGGTCTTCCGCATGGATGGAGCACCAGTACCCAGTCCAGAGGGCCGATGAGCCAACTGCAGGGCTCACACGCAAAGGAGACCTGACACAACCAGCGAGCTCAACTGGGCCCCCTAAACGACTCCGATGGCCTGAATAGGACATCATACCGCATGAGAACGACAAGGTCGTAGCGAAATCCCTCTTCCTCCTCCTGCAAGGCGGTCACGGCGACTGTATCAGTGAAGCTCGTCTACTGATCATCTACTGTTCTCAGTTCCCTCTTTGGTTTCCCGTCTACTCCATTGCATTGCACGGCCTTGATGCGCTTCAGCTGCACACTGCGCCGAAAGGTTTCGCCGAAGCTTCCTACCTGATATTTCTAGGAATCGCGCTCTTCGACACATGGGATTCCTTGAGAGACCGACCACCAAAGGTCAGAATCTCATCTTTGCTTGCTTCGGCCGGAACTGCACCGAGCTACACGTCGAAACACAAAGTGTACTTAGTGTCGCCGAGGCACTGTGGGTAGATGCTCTGGCTGCGGATCGGCTTTCAAGGCCACCGGCCTTGGTGCTGCCAAGGACTTAAAGCCCAGAGTGTGAAGATGCCGCTGCCGAAGCGACAGGGAGCATTCACTAACTGATTTGGTGCGAGCCCCTCTCCTGTCATGCATGGCGAGCAACGGAACAAGAGCCTCCGTGCCAGCAACTCTGACTGAGGGTTCCACATGTAGGCTTCATGGATCCTCAAACAACATGCTGCCAACGAGACATACATGCTACAGCTTCTTGGTTAAACCACGGTGCCCTCAAACCAAGAGTCGCTCTTGCCAGATCCTCGTCCCACGTATGCGCGAACACGTCCCAGCGGAGATCGGCATTTGCCCGCACCTGAGCAGCTTCAAGGAAGGCGTGCAGACGAAGCGCGTTTTACTCCAAGGCTTCTTCTGAACAGGAAGACTGCTGCCTTCATCCATGGCTGCGAAACATGCAATGCAACATCCCCAACCCCTCGTTGCAAAAAAATTATGGCTGCAAGATGCCACGTGTTCCCAAACGGAGGCAGCAGCGATCTCCAGCGCCTCCTCCGTCGAACCCTCCTGGCGAGCAAGGTTTGGGGTTGAGCCTCCAGGGGTCTCGGTTCCGCAGAAAGCCATCGTCAAGGCGCGCACGCACCAAGAAGGCCAATGCAAGCATTTGCATCCGCTGGTTTCGGCTGTGTCTGCTCTGCTTTGCTCCTCGTCGAACTTTCCTCGGAGGTTCCCGACTCGGCCAAAGAGGCAGAGAGCCGCGCGCGCACAAAGGCCGCCGAAGCGCGCCCTGTGCAGATCCAAAGCACATCTTCTTCATCTACTTGAGCCCTTTGGTCCTTCGACCCCCTGGCGGGAATGACTTCTTTGCGAGCTCTGTGAGCGTTTAGAAAAAACTCCTAGCTGCTGACACAAAGTGTGTAGCCAGATTGAACTAACTTACGATTATTGCATAGCACCATCATTGAAACACCGGCACACAGCTTTTCTCGGATTTCGTGCGGGTTTGAGCATCGAAAACCGCTGTCAGCCTTTTATCACTGGTTCAAGCAGGCTCTGGCTGGGTTGTGCACCTGTTCATTGCTAGTTCCCCTGAGGTCGTCCTTTGTCTTTTGCACAAAGCTTCGCACGGCATACAACCAACATATGTTCAACAATGCAGTCAAATCTTTCAGACGGCTGCCTATTTTTCTGCTAGATGTACCGGTGCTCCAGGGAGCGGGCGCCTGACATGTACAAAGCTTCATAGAACATTCCAAAAGTCTCGAACCGGTGCAGTGCAGATGCCTGCTACCTCAACAGATGCGTAGTATTCATTGCGATTGCCACACGTCTATGTTGACTGCTTGCTCTTTGCTACCTAATGGCCTCAGGACTGACCAGCTGTAGCCGTCCCCAAACTCTTCCCGTCCATGCCCAGAGTTGCCTTCATATCTTGGAATCACATGTAATCACTTTCAGGGTAAGAGCCTTTCAATACTGTCAAAGCGATTGGAGCCAATTCAACTTCATTCCATGTCCAACGTGACCTGCATGAAACACACTCAATTTGAGAGTTTCAAACTGACTGACGGGTGTCCGCTTGCAACTTCGCCTGCTGCCGATAACCCGGCTGGGCCGTGTCTGCAACGGTATAGACTATACACAAGTCGAGTGACAAAAAAGCTTCAACGTTCAGATTTGTTGAGGACTGGTCACGGTCGCTCAAGTCACAAGCTCAAGCAAAGTTATCAAAAAAGTACTTGTTCATTCAATTGGGTACGATGCTTATCCCAACCTGACAAGCAACTTTGTGATTGTAAGTCTTGACCAGGAAGGGTACTGGAAACTGGCTAATGCGACCTCTCGATAACACTAGAGTAGAAATATTTGTCGCAGTTGCAACGGCAGAAAGAGTCTCAACAGAACATCTTCGTGGCCTGAGCTCCGTGGGTGGCAATGTCGTGTTGCTCCCAGCAAACGGTGCCTCGTGAGATGCCCAGCGGAAGAGCAAACGGGGGAGCTACAAAGGGGCTGTTGCTTTACCCTCTCGTTAAAACCTCCGGCGCAGCATCTCAACACAAGGGTTGGGAGGATATGCCTGGTGAATCCCGGCCGAAGAATTCCAAACAGCAGGAATGTTGTCACTATCAACCGGGTTCTCACATCCTGGTGCCCCTGTTTTCTGACCTGCCTCGTGCTAAGTATGCTCGAAGCACGGCCATGAACTTGCACATGGGAACTGGTGCTGTGAGGTGAGTAAGGAAGCTACAGTGTAAGGGGCAACCAAGGGGAGGACATCAGTGACTTCAGGGAGCTGACGCAAGACCTCGCTCCCATGGAAAGGGGGTGATGGTTTTGGCGGAGCTGACAACAGGAAAGCCAAGTTGATTTATGCCTCCTCCACTCCAAGACGCCTCCATCCACTGTACTTGTACCTCACCAGGGGCCCGCCGTAGAACGCGACCCCGCTTCCATCCATCGGTGGGTGCCCACACCTTGATTCCACAAGAACAGCACTTTCCAGCAGCATCCAGCACAAGCTTTCTTGCGAACTACCCAGTCTAAATGCGGCATGGCTGTCATCATGAAACTCTCTAGAGCCAGCATGAGCGTGCTGCATCAAGGCCACAAGCTCTCCCCGAGCACAGTCAGTGAGAGCACCTGCGGGGGATTTCAAGATACTCTACGCAGGGTCGGTTCTTGCCGCGTTCTGTGCATGCGAGACTCTGGAATGTATGGAAGCACCCCAAACCCATGCCCTAATTCTCGAGACAGCAGCCATTTCCACATTGCTCAGCAGAAATTGCAGCCGTCCTATATCTCCTGTTGCCACGCCTGATGTTCGAAGTTCAGCCAAGGCCACGAGCAAAAGGGCCCGCAATGGCATGCAGAAGTCTTGACAGCCAGTATCAAATCGATGGGTGATCAGGCGGAGGCGTAGGTTGTTTGTTTGGCTTCATGCTTGTTCCCTGCGATGCTGGCGTGCTGCAGAACCTGGAAGCCAGACTGGCAGTGCGAGGCGAACACACCTGTGCGGACTCTGTTGACCATTCAATGCGCGGCCCGAATGTCTAAGTGCGCTTGATGCGGCTGCAATGCATTGCGCAGTCCCGGCATCAACATGAAGCATCGCCACGGTTTTCAACTGCCGCAGCCGCTCGCATTGCCCACGTCATCTCCAAAAGCTTGCTTGAAGGGGAAATAATTGCCTCAGGTCTCAAGAAGCCGCAGCATTCGCTGCACGTCTAACAAACTTGCACGACAGCCTTCAGACATTCCATCTTCCTGCGGCTGAGTATCCTTTAGGGTTATGCGCTCGGCCAGCATTGTGATCGTTGAAGATGCAAAAACACACCTCCGCCAACTCATGGCTGGACAAGGTGAACAAGCAGTCCAGGAGTACTACAAGTTGCAAGAACCTTGTTGATCAAACAGGTCGGTCGTATCGTATAGAAGAATACTTTCACGAGTTCTTACTCTCAGATGTTTCCACTGTTGCGGGTACCTGAAACCTCCGCACAGAAAACAAAGGATTGTAGCAGCACCACAGGTGGATTTCGTCAGGATAGGAAAGAGATCTCCTGCGTCTCTAGGTCAGAAACACGGCAGCTCCAACTGCGCAGGAACAAGATGCGGAATGAAAGTATGGACAATTATGAAACAGTAGCTATGCTGGCAATGTGACAATGTGACGACTCTTTTGCATTAGAAGCAACCATTTGCCGTACAAGATCAACAGAGGTGTCAAGTGAGAAAACAACTGAAACCAGACTGGCCGCAACACCGGTAGTTCAAGTCAGAGTTCACGTTACACTATGCCAAATTCGAAACCTGTCAACGTACAATTTGTGCAAAATCCTACCAACGCCGGCAAGACACCGTAATCAAGAACAACATTGGCACGAAACCAACATATCAATAGTACCACTACCAACACCAGTAGTACTGACAGAGAAGAATGTTGATCAGATGCAAAAGGTGTAGCGATAGTTTCGGTAGTCACAAATAGCTGCGTCAACAGTTGCAGTGGCCGTGGTAGTAGAAGAATATGAACAACTTGCCACAGGCGACCAGAGGAACGGCAAACCGAGGTAGCAAGAGGATGGGCAAAGAGACTTCCCCCTGAATAATCATAATACAAACAGCGCTGACCTGCTGATGTGGCCCTGCCCCATGTCAAGTATGGTAACCACGGTAATAGAGCGGACGTCTGCCTTTTGCAGCTTCACCGTTGCGATCTCCTCGTGGAACAAACGAGCGACCTCCTGCGGCGGTCGGAGCACGGAGCGCTCCCTCTGAGCTCGAACTCCTTTAATGTGGCTTGCTTTGGTTGTGTTGTTTTGATAATTGACACGGCTCTTTTGACAACTGCAAAGCTCGCAATGCCAAGTTGGGGCTTGGTTTCGCATTTAGGTTTTAGGCTCCCGCCTCTGGTGGGTTTCCAAAGGCACCACAGCCGAAGGCTGAGAGGACACAGGCGTCGCAGCCGGCTTTCTCGGCACCCTTCAGGATGACGCGCACCTGCGAGGATTGCCCGGAGACATGGTGTTCAACTTGAAGAGGTGGCCACGAAAGCTGGAGCGGGAACTTTCCGGAAATGAGATCTGGAAGTCGCGAACTCAAGCTAAGATGGTGTTGCAAGCAAAGGCGGGTTCTGTGCCTGTCTGTCTTGCTGCGCATTCTCCGTCTGTACGTTTGTTGGTCGTTTCGTTCCTCATCAGCATTTGCAAAACACGGAGACATAGCAGGAGCAGAGGCGTGCCGAAAGCCTTCTACAAACCAAAGAAAGCATCGACGTGAATGACTCATCATCATGCATTCATGTGTGTATCATTTAATCATGTCTACGAATGAGGAGCCTGTAGGAGGGAGGGTTGGGGGAAACCAAAGGTGGCCAGCTGCCGTTTCATTAACTTTCCGTGTATGGCCTTCTGCCGCATGGACTCCTCATCCGCCGCGTACTTATACCTTGGAAAGCGGCATGTCGGGCAAAAAAAGGTGCACCCCAAAACTGGTGGGCGCTACCATTCCAGCACTGCCACACCCTCTTCGGCCCACATGCCGCCGAAAAGGGGGCAGCCCGACTTGTTCTGCCGGTCTCCAGCTGCTTCCGACATGCTGCTAGTCACTGCCAGGGCATTCGTTCTGCCGGATTGCTTGCGATCCGTGGTCAGCGCAGGGTAGCGCAGTGCAGCGCACGTGATGATCGCGGCTTCAAAGGATGGAACCTCAAACCAGCGTTCGCGAACACAGCTGACCCCATGCTACTTGATCGCCACGCCTCAACGATGCCTTCAGAAGCTGCCAGAGCCACAAAGAAAACCGTGCACCCGGAAAGGCCTGATCCCTTGTGCCCTGGCATTGTCCAAGCTTCTTGAAAATGAAGTGGATGGCTTCTAGCTGCAAGAACCCAAACAAAACCTCGATTTTCTCGCCGCAACATGTCTATGCCACGAAGTGAAGACAAGACTCCAGAAATGGATACCCTTCCTTTTCAGAGCCACGGAGGATGGTGACGTTGGTGGACAACAAGCCTCGGGTGGCTTCCACATGGAGGTTCAAGGGTTTGGGCACCAAGTCGGCCTGTGAACAGGTTCGCTTCTACTTGCAACTCCAAGTCTGCAGTGTCTGCTCTTGATATGTGACTCGAGTATGCAAACGACTGAGCAGTTGAACTGTGGACTGTGAAAGCTACCCTGAGCAAGCCTGGCATACTCCACTCCTGCAGCAAATGCTGACAAGACACATGCATCTGGTTTTATCGGGTACAAGCCTTGGCAACAAGGCTATCAGCACAAAGACAAAACACCGATGACATGGCAGGCCTACCCTAGCCGTGCTCGCGCCACATTTTCGATTCAAGACCAAGCCTTGTGCTTATTTGTCTCTGTAATGGCGAACCCTACCCTAGGAGAAAGCCTGAGCCATCCCAAGCCTCAAAACTGTGGTCACACGCTAGAAAAAGCTGTATGTTGGAATCTCGGTACAATCCGGCCCTGGTCAGCAAGATTACCAAGAAGTCTTTCCACAAATTGGCTTACTCGCTTGCCTTTGGGCATGACGGCGCAAGCCATCAATTCTTAAAACCGGCAAGTAATTTGCCAGAATGGCTCAGTCAAGCAGGCTCAACAGAACTCCAACTGCTGTATGTTTGCTGACAAACCTGCTGCGGAAGGCAAGAGCAAGAGTACTGAGCACATCTGTTTCTGGACTAAGCCATGCTCTGTCACAGGCAGGATTAGAAGCCTTTAGTTGCCAGGGCACTTCCCTTGCATGGCTCCAGGAAGCGGTACAGGTCACTTCGGCGATACATGTTCTCCTCCTACCACGTCAGCTGTGGCCGTTCTGAACATTTACCGACTTCCAGATGCCCACTGCCTACAAGCTTGAAAACACGCAGAAGTATGCAAAGCCAGCACGGCCTTTGGCAAGATCGTAACTACATCGACGGCAACTGCCTTACGCTTGTGAGCATTCAGATCCAACCTCAACGACATCAATGACCTCCAAGAACACAGCTCCACGCAGAAGTCCTGTGCACCAGCACCAAAGCGGAAGCCTCCTCCGGGAGAGGACGCCGAGGCCATGTTTAGCACTGCCACAGCGCAGCCCCTGGGCGGGTGATGCTACGGCCGAGGGAAAGCCTCCATACAACACAGCCAACACAAACATCGCCGGCAAGTATTCAGCGGGAAAGAGTGCCAAGCCACTGCTTGGCAAAGTCTCCAGCTTTTTCAAGCATGTCGCACTCCATGATTTCTACCTCTTCAGCTTCAATCGGCTGCGACTTCCGGGCAGTGTTTTGCATAGTGGACTTTGGAGGCAGCTCTTCGGATCCTGTGTTTTGTGGCGCTGTGGACCAAGTGCCTTGGTGATTCGTGGGTCCTCCTGGCCCTGGCCGTCGGCCTGCAAGCAGTCTCCCACCTGTCACAAGATGCAGCTCAGATGTGACGCGACAATTCCTGACAATCCGCCCTCGCAACCCAAAAGGGTGACTCCTCATGGACTTGAGAGCAGAGCGGATGAAAGGTAGGGCTGCGAAGTTCTACACAACACTCGTATGCAAGTCAATGTTGCATGGGCTGTCCTGAAATCGAAGCTCGCGGATGGCGGGGGTTGGGGGGGTGGGGTTGGTCGTATCGAAAGAGCAGCCTTTTTGATGGATCAGCGAAGAAAGTGGGGACGAGTACGGGGTGGCCCGCCTGCTGACGCTTAGCTCCCCGGTAAAGTGTCGTTCGACCCAAACCAAATCTGTCAACAGCAACTCCCACAAGCTCCAAAGGACTGACTTTCGTGACTGTGCCAGCAGGCGGTTGGAACAAGCCCGAAACCCTTCAGAAAGGAGTCCTCAAAGCTTCCGCTCGCAAGCATGACCCCCCTCAAACGCATAACGACATCTTTGTCGCACTGGGGCACCCGTGCACCTCAAAGGGAATCGTGTCCACTTGTCCCAGCTTTTGCGGCTCCTCTTTCTCCAGCCTGTTCAATTCCTTCTCAGTCTGCAGCCTTCGTTTTCCACGCTTACACTCAGCATGTCTGTTCTTTCGGCATGCTTCAACAATCTTAAGCCTTGGCAGGCAAGATTCCAAATCAGTTGCCGCAGCGCACGGATGCGGAACATGTTGGGATTCTTCTTGCCGTCGCCGGCGCTTTCAAAATCCTGTCTCCACCTGCCATGCCGTAGAGTGACTCTGGGCACAACATGACTAGTAAAGGCGTAGTTCAATCCTACAGTGTGATGTTCATCGCGGAGACTGCTGCCAAGGTCTGCGGCCCTGACTTTGCCGGGCCTCGCTGGATCATGTGGACTTTCTGCCAAGTCCTGCAGGGGCCCCCCTTTTAAGAAGGCTGGGTGCCGACTCTCGGACTCTTCTAGGCCCTGGGCCTCGAGGCGGCAGTTCTCCACATCGTAGCAGACGTCCGAGCCGACTGCGCAGTCTCCTCCGACCTTTGCTCCTGTGCCGCTCTCCGACCCCGCCAGGTCTGCACCGTCTCCGCAGTTCTCAACTTCCTTCTGGCGAAAAAAGCAACAGCTGCAAACTTCGAGCAGAGCTGCCATGGCCATGGCTCCGCCGTGGCTCTGAGGCCACCCGAGACCGCAGAGCTACGGCGCTGCGGCCGCGCCTCCTTGAGAAAACACACCGTTCGATGGGCAGCCCGACTCCGCGAAGGAGGGCAGGAACCCAAACCACTATCCCCTTCGTGCATCTGTGTTTCCGCAGAAGCCTTGACAAGAAACATGTCTTTATGGGATTTCTATCGATTGCACTGCGTTCGAAAGTGGCGGAACACTTTGTGGAAGTCTTGCTCAGGTCCGAATTGCATCCGACAACCTTTTCGGCCCTCTACTGGCGACGGCTAAGGTCACACAAAGCAACGCGCCTTGCGGCTTCACGCAACACTGGCGGCCTCTATGGGAAAACACTTGGATTTTTGCATTTTTTGTGACAGAGAGAACTCGGAAGAGGAACCAGTCTCTGCGTAGAAGCTGCCGGCGCAGAAAGCTTGACCCAGATCGCAAGAGCAAATACCGAATACCAAAGTTCACCGTGCCAGCTCGAGACCTTGAGCGTGCGCGACCTGCTTTGCAGGAGCCTGCGCAAGGTCCTGGACCTTTGGAGAACGCCTCTGCACGCCTTCTCTGGAGTTTGCATTTCTCCACTCTGGCAGGTTGCTGCAGAGCCCTTGATCTCGTTCGACTGCACGTGGCTCCGTGAATCAGGCATCACAGTTTAGTCAGAGTAGGCCTGGACGGGCAATGCAGAGAACCTCCGCCATATCATCAGTGCATGTCAGCACGGACAGCACGGTCGCCTGGTGGCACGTCGAGCATTCCTTGGGATCACCGAAGCACAGACTTCCTTGTCCTTTTGATGTGCATGGCTGTGGGCCGAGGCTCTTCCGACCAATCCATCCGTCGATGCCTTGCCAGCAGATGCTCACGAAGTTGCCACTCACCGCCTTGGAAGCTCTGCTCTGCACCGAGACGCGGAACACCGGAACACCGAAGGCGCACAGCACAGTTCACACCAAGATGCGAGGGCATGTAGCAATGAGCCGTTTGCTATCTCGGCAATCACGGTCGCCCCCTGGGAGTGACAACTCGCAAACGCACAGCCGCTTTCGCAAGCTTTGGCTGCATCCTTGCGACGTCGACGTTGCACTTCTTAGGCATTCTGCCGACCAAGTCTTACGCTCTCAAGTCTAACGTCGCCCCTGTTTTGTTGTCCAGGGCGGACCTCCACAGGCTTCTCAAACACACGGACGGCAGGATGATTCTCGGCCTGCGACAGGTACATCCACTGATGTCGCATTCGCAAGGATCGCAATGGAAACTCATCTAGCGCGCCGGGTTGGCACAAAACTGCCAGTTGAGTTCTTGCCAAGGCCGAACCCCGCCCAAAAAAAATTCGACATTTGCACCTGATGAAGCAGCATCAGCGGCCCTTGCCAGGCCGCGCGGCCGCCAACCACGGAGAAGCCTGTCCCGGGTTGGCAGTAGAAGGCTTGGCAGGTGTAGAAGCATATACACATGGCGACATTTTGCGCAGAGGCTTTGCTTCAGACGGGGCGCTTTCTTTCGAATCAGCAGGCGTGGCTCCGGCTAAGGGACGAATCGGTCCATGCATGCTCGATTGGCCATGTGCCCATCTTGGAACTGCCACTGTCTACAAATTCCGAGCTGGGACGGTGACCGCTTTTTCAAACCGCGGGTGTTTGAAAATGACACGCCAATCAGTGGAAGCCCTGTGAGAGTGATCGGCCATGCCCCATGCGGCCCATGCGGCACGTGACTGTTGATCCTCTGGTTTCTCTGCCGCCCAGCTCAAGACCAGTCGGATTTCTCCGACCGCTGCCACCTCCAGTGGCCCTCCTGGCTTGTGTTTTTCGATCGGTCTTCGGCATTCCTCGATGCCCAAGAGTCATCGAGATGTACGCAGAAAGTCCCGGACCGAGACTGCGAGAACACCCAGCCCCGCGAGTTCGCAAGGCGAAGGAAGACGCCCTCGCTGCCATCTCAAAAAGGTCTCTCTTCCACAACCTCGAAGACTTCATTGCTGTTGAGGTAGCCCACTGTGTTCTGGCGCGATGTCTGCGGCCATCGCCTCATCACGTCCGTGCCGCCTCGCCGCACACATTTCCAAGTGCGACGAACGGCTGGAGGCTCAGAAGTCCATCCCTGATGAGACTCTTCTTGTCCATGCGTGCATTGCGGATGGCTGGTCCATGAAGTCGGGTTGACTTCGACAGGCTCGTTTGGGAGCTCTTGGGTCTCAGACACACTTTCGCCCGGAGGCTCCGGCTTCCATTGCTGGGACGCCTACGCCTCTGGCTCTCGTGCACGGCTGGTCAACAAGGTAGAGTCCACCGCGACAGCCTCTTTCGGAAGCTCTGCTGTTCTTTCTTGGCGGCCTTGTTGTACCACGAGGTACGCACAAATCTTGCCACGCTGCTTCTCGCAGTTTTACATTCAAGAGCAGCATCTGCTGCATTGTGTTGCTGCTCATGCTCAACGAGCTGCTGCCGGACCAGCTGGAATTGGCTCGCCGAAGCCCCGACGATGCTTCTTCTAAAAGGCGAACTTGCTGTTGTAGTTCTTCGATGGGGACATCCTGGTGCTCATCGAAGAACTACAACAGCGAGTTCGCCTTTCAGAAGAAGCATCGTCGGGGCTTCGTTGAGCCTGCTCGGCAACCAGGGCCGACACAACCATGTCCCGTAATCCATCGAACATGTTCGCGATCTCTGCCGCACTCATTTTGACCGTGCCTTTGGGCAAATCCCGAAACTTGAAACACAACGCTCTACAACAGCAAAAAAAATAAGCATGCCGTAGTGGTCAAGACCGACATTCACGTTTAACATGAACCTTTGCAGAATCTAGGAATCACATTTCCACGTGCGGCGAACGGCTGGAGGCTCAGGCCATTGCAGGGAAATTTCTGGTTCCAGCGCATGGCTGGTTAACAGAGTCGCACGTTCAACTCCACAGCTTCTTGTGGCAGTTCCTTCTGCTCTTTGTCCGCAGCCTTTCCGTACCATGCCACCCGCAAGAATTTGGAACCGTGGGACATGGCGAGCGAGTTCCAGCTGGTCCGGCAGCAGCTCGCAGAGCAGGAAAAGCAAGACAAAGCAGCAGATGCTGATGAGGAATGGAAAACCTTGCGAGCGACAATGCTTGTTCCAGGTATCGGACACGCTGTTGCAGTTCCAGAATTTAAACGTCTCGTTTTTGTTGCCGCTGCAAAAGCAGGCTTCGTTGATCCTGCTCGGCAGTCAGGGCCGACACAACCATGTCCCGCAGTCCATGCAACATGTTGGAAACTGTCAAAATGACTGCCGTAGACATCGCAATGCAATCGCTGCTGCACTCATTTTGACCGTGCCTTTGGGCAAAGCCCGAAACTTGAAACAGACAGATCAACAGAAAAGTGTTACTGTTCGTGCATTTCTCTGGATGCAAAGGGCCGCGATCTTGAAGACTCTTAGTCTTAGATAATCTTCCAAGCTCATGCACGGCCTTCGCGTTCGATCGCAGCAGTAAGTGGAGGGATGCCTGAAACTAGACCATAGAATGGATAGATTCGGAGTGGCTCTCTCGCATGCTTCAAAACCCGCCTAGGAAAAGCAGGTCACCGACGAAGTCGAGCAAGGAGGTGAGAGCCGCCGGCTGGGCCTGGACTTTGCAAGAGCTGCAGGGGGCACGAAGAACATGGCATATCAATGCGAAGCAGGAGGGCTCAGAAGTCAGAACGGTGCCTTCGCATCGTCCAACTTGAGCCCGTCGCTGAAGCTGACTCCGTCGCGCAGCCTCGAGGCCACATCAGCCAGCTCGGGAGCCAAGATGCCTGGCATGCCAAGACCGGAACGTGCGAATGATGCTAGTGCTCTGCTGTCTTATCAGACTGGGTGGCCTGCTGCTGTGCCCTCCATGGCGGCACGCACAGCTGGCGCGTCGATGCTCAGCATCCGGAGAGTGGCATTCCGAGCCGAGGTCCTCGGCACCATCCGCAGAGACGTCTCACGAAAGAGCCCCGGCCAGATCGAAATCTCGCTGCACGCACCGAAGGACAAGAAAGATAAACACTATCTAGCCACTGTCAGCGCATGCATGAAAAACGAGCTCTGCAAACGCAGCTCGCAGATACAACAAAATAGCCAGCTCTTTTGGTCCGACTTCGCAAGTCACTGTGTCCACCACAACTTTTAGCCCCTGCAGGAGACGACACTGCCGCAAAGAGGCTGCACCATCTGATCCGCATGGTCGATCAGCTGCACCGCCCCTGGACGTCAGAATGGCATTCCAGACTCTGTAGCATTGTTCGCGACACCCGTACTTGAGCAGTCGAGTGGCGGTCGAAGATCGGCATGCGCAAAGCAGCTTCTCTTCTGCTGGAGGCCACGTAACCTGATCTACAGAAATGAAGCTTCTTCACAGACTCGGTCCTATAGCCTGCAGTCTGGCCTGCACTGCCTTTGCTCTCCGTGCTCCGGCACGTCGCGAGGCACAGCAGCCCTAGCTCTCCGTCCAGGCGCAGGGCGATGCCCTCGGCACACACAGGACGTTTTGAAGAATCTAGGCTCCTTTCTTGGTCCTGCGCGCCTTCCTACTTGATCAAGTCAAAGCTGTTGCCATCAGATGGCTCTGAGCAATGACAGTGCCGTGCGGCCTTCAGAAGAGTGACGAAGTAGGCCATTGATTCTTCGTCCATGCTGTCCTCAATCGTGCGGTCTGCAAGCAGCAGCACCGACGTCACGCTACAACCAAGCGGCATAGATGTCGAGAATGACGTTTCGACTGGATGCGCACACTAACACGGAGACCACCAAAAGATAAAAGTAGACAGAGGAGACGACCATGCAGAGAAACATACATTCATATAGCTGTTCTTGAATGCATACGGTACCCCACCCGCGGAAAAACGAGCCATCCCACATCGTCTGCGTGTTTCGTTCCAGATGGGGCTGTAACACTCTAACGTTTTGTTGCGCATACTTCATGAAACCAGTCACAAGAGGTCTGACTCGTTTGATCCAGCCTGAGAGCAAGGTAAAATAATCACTGAACCAGACTACATTGGCTCAAACCGCGTTTTACAGGCTCATCGCCACTTTTTGGAAGTGGCGGATCTTGAAACTTGTATCCAGGGCATGAGCACACGGATTCGATTCGGGAGGTTCCCTGGGTTTAAGAAAGATTCCGTCCGATACCAGTACAATCCCAAAATGTCTAGTACTAGTACTAGCACTAGTCCTAGTAACTAGTACTAGCAGTAGTAGTGGTAGTCGTAGTCGTACTGCTACTACTACTACTACTACTATCACTACTGCTACTACTACAGTGTGTAGGGAAAAGAGGTCCGATATCCGACCAAGAACTTGCAGTCAATCTTGCTACTCTTGGTCTGCAAGATTTTTGGAAAATTTTGGGAAAAGGGGCAAGATTGCAGGCAACCGCGTTCTTGAAATCTTGCAACCTTGCACCGCTTGGACAGCTTGGACAACTTGTACCGCTTGCGCCACTTGAGCCACTTGGGCCACTTGAACCATTTCTCGTCGTGAAATGATTCAAAAGGCGCAAGTGGTTTAAGTGCCGCAAGCGGTTCAAACGGTGCAAGTGGTCCATGTCGTGCAAGTGGTGCAAGGATTCAAGACTCCAAGATTCGCCCCCCATCGTGCACACTAGCAAGAATACAAGATTGCAAGATGAGCACACTTACCTGCAATCTTGCCCCAAAGCCGTCAAGCAAGATTTGGCCCGTTGGCGACCCCCCCAAGATTGGCAAGATTTGCAATATTTGCAAGATTCCCAAGACGGGCAAAATTTAGGTCTCAAATAGCGCGCTTCGTTTCCCTGGGCAAAGTAGTAGTAGTGGTAGTAGTAGTAGTAGTAGTAGTAGCAGCAGTAGTGGTAGCAGTAGTAGTAGTAGTAGTAGTAGTAGTAGTAGTGGTAGTAGTAGTAGTAGTAGTAGTAGCCGTGGTAGTAGTAGTAGTAGTAGTAGTAGTAGTGGTAGTGGTAGTGGTAGTGGTAGTGGTAGTGGGAGTGGTAGTGGTAGTGGTAGTGGTAGGAGTTAGTAGTAGTCGTAGTAGTCGTAGTAGTAGTGGTAGTAGCAGTGGAAGTAGCAGTAGTAGTAGTAGTAGTAGTAGTAGTAGTGGTAGCAGTAGTAGTAGTAGTAGCAGCAGCAGTAGTAGTAGTAGTAGTAGTAGAAGCAGTAGTAGTAGTAGTAGTAGTAGCAGCAGCAGCAGTAGTAGTAGTAGTCGCAGTCCTAGTAGCACGAGTAGTAGTACTAATCGTACTTGCGGTACTGGTAATCTAGTCGTACTCGTAAGAAGTCAAAACAATAGCAATAGTAGTAGAAGTGGCAGTAGTGGTAGTCGTGGTAGTAGTAGTAGTAGTAGTAGTAGTAGTAGTAGTTGTTGTTGTAGTAGCAGGAGTAGTAGTAGTAGTAGTAGTAGTAGTAGTAGTAGCAGTAGTAGTAGTAGTAGTAGTAGCAATGATAATAGGAGTAGTACTATAGTAGTACAGTAGCAGCAGCAGTACCAGCACTAGCAGCAGGAGCAGGAGGAGTAGGAGTAGGAGCACGAGCACACTGCATAGGTGTTTGCAATACATGATGCCTTTTCCCATCATCTGTAACAGATATTAACCGAATTTTCAGCATGCAGCTTAAAGCTCATAGTTCAATCAGAACCTGTCTAACTTCACATAACTTGCTAAGACTACTTCGATGACAGGTGCTGAGAATCCAACCTATAGTTTTTGGAACACTCTTTTGCGGCTTGGCTATTCTAGGCTTGTGTAAACTTGGACGAATATGTGCCTAGTATACAGCATTTGGATAGACAGGAATTGGAGCAGTTCTCTAAGGAATGTGCCGGCGGGTCATCGAAGAAGTCATTCAGCATGCCCTGGCAGACAAGCGCTCCGCCACCCCCAAGAGGAGGAATTGCAATACACACTGGTAAATCAGCAGAGGACTCCGTAACATGGAAAAGAGCAATCTTACCACGAACCTGGGACAGCAAGTAGATCAGAGAGGTGTCCTGACTAAACCGATTGTCACTGCGAGACATCAAGTCAACCAATACACGCGTAACACGCTCCAGCCCTCAATTCAGGCAGGAGTCGCGCTCGGCGTTCTGCACCAAGATAGACAGGGACTGTAAGATCTGCAGCTTAACCTCAGCTCTGCCCAAGCAGCGCACAATACGTACTTGGCATACGACACAACTAACCGAGGCACAACTACGGGGACGGCCTCTGCCCGAAGTGCGGCAACAAATCCTGCGGGTCTGATGTCTGCCATGTCTCGGCATTGGTTTCCTGTTCATTTTGTTCTCTGGTTCCCAGCATTCGGACAAGCTCTGACAGGTCCCAGCCGTGCAGCTTCAAGATGACAAAAATGCGCATTTCTGTTAGCGTAGTAGAGTCTCCTGGAAGCATGGAATGCTCGCAGAAGAGGCTGAACAAGGAGTCATCGTTGGTTTCGCACCAAACCAGAGATGCAGTAGCTCTCCGAATCTGGCAGGGTGCACAACACGAGTGGCTTCTCTAGATTCACCGGACACTTCCAAATGCGGGAGGGGCGAGCCGGTGGTGCCCTCGACTTCCAACGGCAACAGAGGCAAGAGGGCGGTTGGAGGTAGGACAGGAGCCACGACATGAACAGCAGCAAGGCACCTCTTCGACCAGCGCCGGCACGTCAATACGCTTGTGCCGGTGCCCGAAGGCTACTGCCTGTGCCGGGGAAATCATCTGGAGCGTGAGTGCACGCAACGGCTCCCTTGTCCGAGGCACTTCCAATCGCAGCCGGATCGACTGGAGGGAATCGCTGAGTGCGGTCTCCTGGGCTGTCACCGGAACACAGGCAACAAACAGCCCAGCAAGGTCGATGTCCGAGCAGTGCGTCAGAGTGACCGAACAGCCCGCCGGGCCGTGCAAGGGCTCCCTGCTCAGAAACCGAGCAAAACGATCTGAATCTCTACGAGTGGTCGGGCGTGGGTCATGCCGTCATGTCAGTCCGTCTTGCATCTGACACTGTCTGCAAAGACACGGCAAGTGCATCCTGGCCACGCAAATATTTTGCGTCTGAAAACAACTGTCTTCGAGAGACTTACACATCAGTGGCGAGATGCTAAACCCCAGTGCAGACTGTGGACACTGTCTCGGCTCCAAGTCTGCAAATACTTTCCATTGCAATGTAAGATACTCCGAATCTCCAAGTATGCACTGCTCTTCTCGGCGACTGGGTATCGAATGGTATCGACAAACGTCCGCATTCCGAGTTCTGATCTTGGGGCTTCAACTCTGAAAATTGGAGCAACACCCACCACTCGCAAAGCACTGGTGGCATCGCAATATCAAAACCAGCCACGCCACATGTATATGCTCGATGCCAAAAGCACCCGCTCGAGACACACATCAAAGGCATCACAACACCTCAAAATCAGTAATGTAGGCGCTCCATGAACTTAATGCGGCTGACCGTAGAGTTCCCGCTTACAATGCAGCTGGTCAGTACGAAGGGACAGGAATCCCCATGTAGGCCCGTTGCGCCAAGATCGGATTCCCAGTGCACAAGATGAACTTACTTGGAAGTGCACAAGATGAGTGCAAAAAACCCATGCCCTAATGTGGACGCTGCTGGAGGCATGGTGCAAAAGGATCATTCACAAATAGAAGTGGCTGTTCGAAGTGCGATTTCCCCGTGTGGACCTTGATCGATGCGTCTTCAACCAAGCGATGCGAGTATGGTGTTCGAACATCCTGGCCTTTCAACCTTCCACGCACACCGACCCACTGGATGCTCGGCTTCCATTGCCGAAATCTTCTGGCTGCTTCTCTTATAGTTGGGTGGCCAGTTAGTCAACAACATCAGATTCACGTGGACTGCCTTTGGCGGGAGACTCTTTCTTCGCGGCTTTCTTGTACCAGCCCGTGCGCAAACATCTCGCCACGCTGGCGCGAAAGATTTCAACAGCAGGCTCCTGTACTCCCGCTCAACAACGAGGCTGGATCAACCCGTTGAGCATTTTGTCGATGTGTGCGGCCGTTGCCATCTTGCATGTGTCTCCCGGGAAAGGAAACATCTTGAGACAAATAAGGCTATCAGCTGTCGTATCGATCCAAGGGGTTACAACAGCAAAACACTTCGGCATGCCACGAAGCTGCCTTCAACAAAAGTCTTTCTAGAATCTAGAATCGAGGGAGGCCTTGGCAAATCCTGTTTACTTCGGGACAATCAGAATCTTAGCAAAGGCGGGGAGCGGTTGCCTCAGCGACGATCGTTTCGGCGGCGCACAGCCAGCAGAGCAAAACATGACGCTTGAAGCTGCATGAGTGGACAGGGGTGTGCTCCGCGCTTCGCTAGAACTCAACGAGAGGATGAGTGAGCAACAGCCTTTCCAACACATTGAGTTTGCCAGAGGTGCTCAACATGTGCCGGAAATTGCGATGCTACATGGAGGCTATCCCTTCGATCCAGTCACTACTAGTACGGTATATCAAACGGACTACATGAGGGTCAGGCTGTCGGCCACCGACCTGCTGCGAGGCACAAGCAATGCTTCACAGAACACTCTTTTGCTCTTTGCCGCAACAGCATTGGCCGCAAGCTGTGCATTAACTGAGCAGACCTGGTGCCCCAATCTTTGGGGCTTCAGGCTTCCTCGTGTCTGTGTACATGGGAGCAGCCCACTGAGCGCTCGTCGGGCAAGGCTCCCCAAACAGAAAAAATAACACTCCTCTGCTGTGCCTGCCAACTTTTCTGCAGGCCCTGGGCCCGAACTAGGCCCTCGGTGTTGGGGCGAGGGCCGCCTGCCTCCTCCGATCCTGTTCGATTTCGGCTTGCTGCGACTCGTCTTTCTCGTGGACGACCCCTCGCTGCGCCGCCCGCGGCGCATGCGGCTGCGGGAGAGGCCTCGGGACGAAACGGCGCCCACCTGGCGGCCCCGGGCCCCGGGCCCCAGCGCTCGCGTAGCTCTCTGAGGCCGTCGCCCGGTAACCAGCGAGATGTCCACCTTAAAGTTTGTCGCTTGGCTGAACGCAGTTCCGCGTAGCCTGCCAAGTCGAGCGCCGCTGGTCGTTGCGAAGTGCCGAGGTCAATGTCGAGAAAGTGGAGGCCCCATTTGTTGGGACTGGGCTGGCGGTAGCTGTACCTGCGTCTTGATCCAAGTCATGGCAAGTTCATTCGGCGAACGGTTTGCAAGGGTGCTTGAAGCGACCACCAGGCACTTCTCCGGTGAGTTGCCAGCCATGGCAGGAAGTCAGGCCTTCCACCTGAAGCTTCGCTGCTCTCCAGCTCCACGCCGAGACTCAGACCCACTGAGCACCACTGAGACGGGTGCGACACCGGCGAAGATGACAGGAATGGAGAGGCCAAGCCTCGGGCACGGAAAGTTTTGTGCAGTCCACAATCGGTCTCGGTCAGCTGGCCTGCTGTCCCGCAGGTCTCCCGTCGTGCCTCCAGCCGGGCCAGGACATGTTCTAAATCGAACAGCAAGAGATCTCATGAGTCGCCGGTGGCTTGACATTCTTGCAAGCCTGCAATGAGCTGTGTCTGAAACCCTCATCCTTCACGACTTCTGCGAAAGCTCGGTAAGTTATGGCGGGAAGGAGAGCCCACGAGACGAGTGGACCTGACACCGTTCAGACTCGGCTTCTCCAAGAAAGCCGGGGTCCGCACTGAAGCCTGCTCCACCGTTGATCACGATCACCTCCCGGCAAGGGTACCTGAAAATCCCAGGATGAAGAGGAACTGTGCAGCCTCCGCTGGGTTGCCGAAGAGACTCTGAACCCTGGGACCTGGCTTTGCACTTGAGTTGTCTTGTGCAGCAGTACTAGATCGAGTGTTGTTGCACATGTTCATAATGGGCCGACATGTTATGAGTATTTATGAGTCATGAGCATTTTCTGGAACCACGCCGGAGCACTGCGACAACTTCCACTGGAAGAGCTTCTGAAGCAGACTGGCATCAAGGCGCAGGGTCCGGATCAGCTCTGACAAGGCGACGGGGCAGCTACCACTCGGAAAGCCTGGACTGCTCCTGCCGGCTGTCGCGCCAGCTGAGGAACATCGGGTTCGACGTAGACCTTACAAAGGCTGTCTCTCCCACACTTCGGATTTGCGAGTTCTGCAGTGGTCGTTCGGAGGCAACCAACACCGCGGGTTCCTTTTCTTCGAAATCGAATCGCGGCGCTCGTCATCTGACCAGTCTTTGGTGTGGTACACCGCAATGGTCTGTTTCAGCCACTCCCTTAGAATCGGACAGGGAAGCTTGGGTGCAAGGCTTGGAACTGAAAACGGAAGACGCCCGGGGAAAGCCCGGCCACGGACAGCTTTGCAGACCAGCGATGCTCTCAGCGCCGCGCAGCTCGGCCGCGGAGCGCAGCTGCGATGTCAAGTCCTTTACAGAGCAAACGGCGGGAGCCAAGCCTTTGAGCCGAATCCGATCTCCGAGGGTAAAAGAGGGGGGGGGCCCGGGGGCCCCCGGCGCCTTCTGCTGCTGGAAGCCGTGACGCTCGATCAAGCGTGTCGACTCCTCCTGTACGAACACAGCTGCTTGTAGGGCTACAAGTAGGGCTCTCAGCGATCTTACAGTTACACCAGCCTCCGTGAGCAGGTTCGGGTGATGCACCGATGGAAAGTCAGGGGTTCCCCAGCTAATGACTGCACCTGTCGCAAGCGCTTGCACACCATCGCCTAGACACGAGGGTCGTCCGTGGCAAGAGCTCACCCCGTGCCTTTGACAGCATGTCGTCGGATGTTGCTCAAGAAGGTGGAGGCCGCCGTGGAGGGAAGGTGTTCTCCAACCTGTCTCAGGGCAGGAAATAAAGGGAACCAACATGTTTACTCCAAGATGGAATTTAAGGTTGGCGCACCAAAGGCCTCCAGGGACATGATCCAGTCAAAGCGTCTTCCAAGATCGAAGGGCTGTCCTCACAATGCCAGTGAGCGGCAGCACTTCTTTCGAACGGCTTACATGCATGTTCACATGAACTCTCCGACACGAAGATGTAATCGCTGTCCAGCCTAGATTTTGATGTTGCACTATGCCACCCGTCACAGATGTCACCTCGATTCAGATCCACAACTCAGTTCGAAGCACGTTTCTGTGTCTCAGCAGAGTTGTGGATCTGAACAGAGGTGACATCCATAACTTGTGGCAGGTGCGACACCAGGCTCCTGATGTTGCACCCTGCCACACATCATGGATGTCACCTCCTGCTTGAAACTATTCTCCGACGCTTGCCAGGGCCATGGCATTGGCGATGCCATCATAAGCCATCACCTCCCATGATCTTCCGTGTTCGCTCAGACCAAGATGAGAGAGAGCCCGCGCAGCCCACCTGGACGAGACCGGTGTCGTTCAGCCAGGCAGCATATGAGCCCTGCTGCGAGGTCAGAATTCACACACACACACACACACACAAACGCACTGTGCACGAGTTTGACACGCCATGACCAGCCTTGAAAGCGCCGAAGTCTCCAACGGTGTCGTCCTCAAGACAGGGGTTCCGCATCATGCGACAATTAGCATCGCCTGCGGGCCTCAGCCCCTCGCCGCAACGAAAACCTTGCGAATAAGGAAGCGCAGCACCATCTTGTCAGTGAATTTTCTGTCCTCCTGACGAGTCGACCATGTCGGACCCACGCCTAAACTGTCCAGGAGCTCTCCTGGAAGAGGCTGCGTCTCAGCTCCCAGGTGTCGTACTCACCCCCCTCCTACGAGTCCGAAAACCAGCTTGCACGAACTCGTGAGGAACAAAACAGCGAAGAGGCCACAGCCGGCCCCCCGCCTTGGGGAGCAAATGGTCTGAGTCCGAGTCCGCGTGTTGAGGCCTGCTCTGTTCACTGCGTCTCGAGAGCAGACATGTGCAGTCCGTGCGCCTCAGCAGACCCAAGCGATGTCGCGTCTGGCGGAGGAAGCTAAGGCTCCTGACATCCAAACATGATGGCAGAGCCAAGTCGTCTGTGACTGTGGGGTCAAGGGGTCCTCCTCATGGCGATGAAACCGTTAAAGATCAGCTGCCAGCCTGCGCCAAGAGCTATCTTCGATCGAAAACAGCTGACTTCGTGCACGATGCTGCTGTTGCGTGGGAGCACGTTGTGTGCAGCCTTCTCTCACGGGCATCATCTGCTCGCTCGTTGTGATCCAGCCTTGCAGCCAGAACACCCCGGCTCGTCACACAGCATCCGAACTTCAAGCCGACCTCTTTCGTGCCGGGCCCCCGACGAAAATTCGTGAAACGGGACGTGGCGCCAATTTCCCAGAAGATCTTTCGCTCGCAAGGCATGCATGCGCGTGGTGAAACAGCGCTTCTCAGACGAAAGCCTTGGCCACCTGCTTGCTGAGCTCCTGTCAATCTCTGCTGAATGAGGTCCAAGATTCTTCTGGGCGTTTTGGAGCGGGCCTCCTGGTTCTCCACCATGCTAACGTAGCCACTTCGAAGCACAGCTCCCCACCTCTGACACGGAAGGCGAAAGAGAGAAGAGACTTGAAGAAAACCACACACACCCAGACCCAGACGCTCCAAAGGCAAGGCCCAAGGCACTTGGTATCCAGGCAGCGATGCAACGTGGGACTCGAGGCGTGGCGGCTGAAGAGGAAGGCCAGGAAGCGGCTCACGTCCTCGATTCGATCGATTCGATGAAAACGGAAGCCGAGAAGCCGAGGCCAATTTTTTCGGCCTCGTGGATCCGCAGGGCAGCCAGGAAGGGAGGCAGCAGCATCGGCGAGCCCCAGAAGAAGGCGGCATCCTGCCGGGGTCCGGAGCAGAGTCTAGCAAGACTCCGAGACATCCGAGGCAGCCTGTAGCTTCTCATACTTGCGATTTTGAAGGTCGTAGTAGAGATTCACCTGCCTCGGTACATCGTGGCGACTCAGATGTCGAGGGATGGAAGTTAATGTTTAACGAAGATCAACCGCGAGCAAGGCGGGAATCTCTGATCCCAATCAAGTGCACACTCATGCTGTAGCGCTCCGAACATGGTACCTAATCCCAGGCACGACTGTTACTGCAGTTTACGATCCATGATTTCTTTCTACTGTCAGGATGATGCTTTCGAAGTCTAGCATGTAGGGCGTCAAGGCTTTGCAATGTTCGGCCCAATCCGAAGTAGCTTGGATGCAGCCCGGGTAGCTTACCCGTCTCGTCAATCAGCTTGGTCAGCCGCCTGCAATCTGTCAAGATACACACCGTCAACACCAGCCCGCACTTGGGCAGCTGCTCATGCAGCCACCAGCACCTCAGGATCAAAGGGCCCACATTGAACATCTTTAAACACACCCCAGCCCCAAGGCCTACCCAGGCCAGACCTACTGAACCCCAATCTTCAAGAGGCCCAGGCCACCGCTGCGGCTCGCAGCAGCCGGGCGAGGCGCACTTTTCGCAGGCCCGACGCTGGACGGCCTGAAAGAGAAGCGAAGAGCAACAAAGGTACGGACTTCCGACTGCGACTTTTCTGGCCTCCATGTGGTCCCGAACCTCTGCAGGAACCCTCTGCCCCCAAGCCAAGGAGGGAGTTTGCCATGACAGCATCTGGGCTGTCATCTCCTGCTGTCGCTACAGTCGGTGCGACAGCTTCGAAACCATGCCCGGGTTGCAAAGCTCCGAAAACCGACACTGCGGGATCTGCCGGTTCGGCAACATCTTTCCATTTCCAAGAAGAGCTTGCTGCCCTCCCGCGCTGAGTCGTGATCAAAAGTCAACCACGGGAATCATGGGTTCTGACTATTTCGCCCTGCGAGGCACTGCTCTGATGCTCCCAACAGCACATTCCCTTCTGTCCTTGGAGTTTAGGTCCAGGCCTGGCATCAGATGCCGGTAGTCCTCCTCGATACCATCGCATGGCACAAACACTCCATTGCAGAGTACCCGAAACCCTGAAGCACCTGCATCACACTGTCGAAGAGGATCTCTTTCACTAGCTCCTGCTTCACTCCAGGTGCAAGAAGATATCGCGCACAAAAGCTGCCAGGCCTCCGGCACAATGCTGTGGGCCAGAGCCTCCACCGACAACCAGGTGTCCGAATTATGGTCCACCGCCTCCTCCAGCCGCCGGTCCTCCATGCAGAACGTGTGACAACTTGGCGGGGTCCTTCTCGATGACATCTAGCATGCCAGCACCGACGGTCCAACATTTTGGGATGCACGGACCCCACTGCGGTACCTGCCGTTGCTGAAGTGCGCAGGGCAGTCAGTGGCTTTCATGGATCTAAACACGGTCCGTTGGAATCCACACGTTCTTGCTTGCCCACATTGCAGCACTGGGCACAGGCTGGAAGGAGTACTGGAACCAGTCGCACCATGGCGCTCCAACATCAAGCCGTTGTGTCATAGTATGTCTTGCGCTGAATTTGCAGCACGAATGCTTGCCATGGCAGAGGCAGTGCTTTTTAACCATTGTGTAACACTAACTACCACGAGTATGGGCCTGCTGCCTTGGATAGATTCTCAACGCTGCTTTTATGTGGCAGACGACAGAGGCTGCTGTGGACAAGGGAGAAGCCGTTATGTCGAAACCAAAGTGAGAAAACTGAAGTCTTACTGTCTTTGTCTTTGCTCAGGCGTAGAATCTACCTCTGATCCTACGTGGTCCTACGTCAGAGGAAGGTCTTCACCAGCTGTGTGAAAGTGCCGTGATCATGCGAATCGCCCTGGGCTGCTCCCCGATCCACATCTCATCCGCTTCATGGCACACCAACTAGATGCAACTACCAGTAGCAGCAGCACGACATCAGGCAGCGCCAAAACACAGCCCCCGGCGAGCGTCGAGAAGAATCCTCCTCAATGCAGGCGCTTTTTCGGGCAGCTGGCCCAACCCTCGGATGAAAACTTGGAGAAAGCTTCGTTCTGGTGCTGGGAGTGGCTGCATCAAGTGGCGAGTGCGAGTCGCTCCGATCCCTCCAAGATCTCTGCAGCGTCCCGAAGCTTGAACCCACCGAGCCTGGCAGCTCTATCCCAGATCACTCCTCCAGCGCCAGCGGTGAGTCTGCGACCAGTAGAAGGACCTGTACGGCCTCGTCGGCCAGCACCTGTGAGGAAACTTCTGAGCCACCTCGCAAATGCCTGAGGGGCACAAGCACCCACCCGTTGGAATTAGCCTCGTCTACTGCAGCCCACTGGCGTTGAGACAGAACGCTGCTTGGCCTAACACCAGTGAGCGCACAAGGCAGGAAGTTCGAAACAAAAGAAGCGGCCAACGACGCAGACAGATTCTTGCATGCCCATTCATGGGAAGCTGAGTGCCAGAGCTGAGTGCTTGTCAGTGCCTCATCTCAGGCTTTCGCTGAGGTGCTTTGCTTGTGCAGGCTTGAGCAACTATCATCAGCTGCAGGGCAGCACCGCTCAATTCCCAGAACCTTCCGAGCCCCTTGCTGCAGTCATGGCGTTGCCTCCGTTTGTCAAAACACTCCGAGCACTACATCAAAGCCATCATGAGCCAACAAACGTGCCTTTCGTGTCCAACACCAAGATGCTGATGAGCCCATATCGATGGATGTGCCACTCCTAGGGCCAAAAACTGATTCTGGCCTAGACCGGCCTATATCTTCCACACATTGGCATCACACATCAAGCATCATCAAGCTGCTCTACTTTCATGTAGGCATGCAGGCACAGGGTGGAGCTCCTGCTCAGAGTGCTATGCATAAGTGGAGCACACACAATTTCCCATAATTTTTAGGGGGGGCTACAAAAGTGAAAATTTCACCTTGGGACCTGCCCCCTAGAGCCTTCTCACGGACCGTAAACCCCCTACCTACTACCTGCTCCCTGACCCTACTCAGTACCAACTACTCAGTACTACACTACTGAGTACTACGTACTTTCTCCTTAACTACTAACTGCTAATTACTGAGTACTAACTACTAACTGCTACCTACTGGCTACTTACTTCTGACTACGATCTACTATTCCTACCTACTATCTACTATCTACTCTACTCCCTTCTCCCTACCCCCTGCCACCAAATACCTACTACCTTACCCCGCACTCCTACTAACTACTACATAACTAAGTACTTCATACCAACAACTAACTACTGATTCATAATTACTATTACTAACCACTACTTCTACTACTACTACTACTACTACTACTACTACCACCACCACCACCACCACCACCACCACCACCACCACGGCTGCCGCTACCGCTGCCGCCGCTGCCTCTACAGCTACTGTTACAGCTTCCGCCGCGGCTACTGCTACTGCTACTGCTCTGACTACTACTCCTGCTCCTACTCCTCCTGCTCCGCCTGGTCCTCCTGCTCCTCCTGCTCCTGCATACTCCTGCTCCTCCTGCTCCTCCTTCTCCTCCTGCTCCTCATGCTGCTTCTGCTTCTCCTGCTCCTGCTGCTTCTGCCTGCTGCTCCTGCTCCTGCTCCTGCTCCTGCCTCCTCCTGCTCCGGAGCAGCCTGCTGCTGCTGGCTGCCGCTCCTGCCTCCTGGTCCTGCCTCCTGGTCCTGCCTCCTGCTCATGCTGCTGCTCCTGCTACTACTACAACTGCCACTGTGACTACTACTGCTATTCTGCTGCGCCAGCTCTAGACCTCAAACACGGAAAGCAATGAGGAGCAGGATGCTAAACCACCCAGCTCGCTCGAAACCCTTTACATGGATCCGAAAACGCGCTTCTATTGTGACGGACCGAAAATGCCGCAGTCCGACATCAAGAGACCCAAGCAAGGTAGAGTGAGATCGATAAACGAAAGCAAGCACGTTCTCGCCCACATCAAGGTCCCAACAAAAAACAAAGCTTGCCCATCACAACCTCCATTTATTCAACTCCCCTCCAGGTTGAAACTGAAGACATGACGGTGGTGGGGTACGCCCTCCTCAACCTTGATCTAGCATGGGGACACACACAAGACAAAAGAAGGCTGTGAGTGAGTGCACGCGCACAAACATGCGTATCATGCAGGCGGATCGGATACGATCATCTAATCGGAATATGCACATGCACACACCGATCACCCCGTGCCTCGACGGAGTCCGAGGAGGCCTTGCCCGCCTCCACCAGGAACCTGCAAGCGAACTGCCCTGAGCATGCAATCTCTGTGCCTCTCACAAATCTCCGGGCTACGGGCTCCAGTGTGGAGGCATCCACTTCCTGGCCCGCTGCAGGGCTTCACTTCAGGCTGTGGAGCTTCTGGCTTCGCGGCGATAACGCACCACAAAGCCAATTCCCTCAAAGTCTTTAGGCTTTCCCGCCGGTTCGGCTTACTCCACCTAAGGGATAACGGATAGCCCTGGTACAAGGCTTGAGTTCGAAATCATCAGCTGCTGGGGTGTCCTAGCCATTTAATTGTTCCTGCTCTGGGCTCCGCTGAGATCAATATCTGTAACAGGGCGTGCCAGCCGGGCCATAACTAATGACCACAACTTCTCTATGGGAGGGTCGAGGTTGCCTAGTGACCTTGCTTTCCTGCAGCACTTTCGAGCAGCTCTCCACACGGCAAAGGGCCTCATTCTCGACGTCTGTCTCTGGCACCTCAAGATCAATGACGCTCAGTACGGCAGGTCCACAAAGCCCAAATCTAATCCTGCAATCCTGTGCAATCCCAACCCTGTCCCGACGTGTTCAACGACATTCTGACGACTCTTGCTAGCCAGGACACCGGATCCTGGTGCCAACCCCTGCCCAGCTGGCGCACATCCAAGCCGTAGTGCCAGCTGCCGTCCTGTCTGGACTTTCATAGGCCTCGACCCTCGGAAGCTCGACCGGCCCACGAGGCTGCTGCCCACATGGCTCGCTGGTACTCACGGTACACCTGGCGCGAGCGCCGCTGGCAAAGATGAACCACCCCTTTTTCGCCCGGACTTCAGCAGACCACTATCAACCTCCCGCAAGCAGACTGCTAGCAGCTAACCACGCTCTTACTGCACAGAAAAGCTGATACCAGTAGCTCTCTCTGTCGGTCTGTAGGCATCGGCTTACCTCGAGTGACAGGCACAGCAGCTCTTGTACATCGCCCAGTTGCAGACCTGCTTCTCAAGCATGCAGCCGGGGTTCTTCGAATGAAAGCGCCCAGTGAATCCTACCGGCTATGTCTATGCAAACCAAAAAGTCTTCAACACAATCCAGTGGAGGCATGCGCAAGTGCTTTTACTGGCAAACTCGCTCTCCAAACTTTGGGGACTCGACTGTTCTCCTTGTGCCTTTGCCTCTTAATGTGTTTTTTCAGGGGCGTGCACACAAGCCCAAATGCTACGCACTGGTCCCACAATCCCTAATGATGATGAGATGATTCGCGAAACCCTTCAGAGTCAAGTTGTACGGCTTCTTTCCTTCATTTCGGCAACTAGCCTGTTGGTCTGGGCTCCGTGCTGGCACTGAACTCCGCGTTCGCCTCGACCAGTTGCATCTACTTGACAAACTTGCTGCAATGACAGCGTCAGAGACAAAACCATGAACAACCTTCGACGAGCGACGACCTTCCCAATTTGTCGAAAGCAAGCAGCTCTCAGGAAGCGTCATGAGCGGACACAAACTTCGATGAAGACGAACTTCGATGGAGACGATCGAGACCGAGCAACACGAATCCTGGCTAGAGATCCTGACATCGCAGATCGTGCGTCGAGACGCTTTCACGATTTTCTCCAGCTTGCCGCACAGGAGATCTTCGCGAGCACGAGCTGCCCGGCAAACTATCCTTTCTCGTCATTTCCCAAAGGCCCTGAAGGCAGAGGGGATCGCCGGGGTGGCCGGCAGGCTGTGGCGAGCTTTGCCAAGATTCTCCCTTACAGAACCTCGATGAGACGACCGAGCTTGTCACGAAAGACCTCAATCCCGAAATGTGCCCGGATCGCAAATCGAAACACGCTAAGGTTTTAGGGTTTAGGGTTTACCGTTGTGGGACGGCTTACCATGGCTTACCTCCACGTCGGTCGTCTTGCGAAGGAGCGTCCTTGGGCACAGGTCGGCGCAGTGCAAAAGATGACTGGCCACGGCCACGGAACTTCAGCCTCCAATCTGAGCATCCCTGCTGTAGGTCAAGCGGTGGAATGAACACACTGATGTTGCTGCAGATCTGAGCTCCCAAATCACAGCAGATCGTGCACAACTACATTATGCAAAGAGCTGCACCTCACACAACAACTTGCGGAAGCGCTCGTTTCCCCCCAACCTCGAAGTGCGCTTCAGCCGCTTCTTCAAGCGCGCGCACGCTGAATACAGGAGAGCCGAGCCGGGAACGTGGTGCGGTACGCCTCCCGAAGCCTGGAACGGGCCTCTCGAAGCATCGCCTGCTTCGGCCCCTGGCGACTGCGATTCCGTGCGCGCTACAGTCTTCAGTGTTCGGGAAATCAGCACAACAATGCACCGCACCTCGCAGAAGCTCTGATGCTCGACCAAGCTGCTGCGAATCTGAGCACCGGCACAGACCAGACCACAAGCCCGTCAGCGCAAGAAGCATCGGTGCGCTCCTGCTCATACATCTGCGCAGCGAAGGTGCGGCCGACATGAAGGCCCACCTGCACCTGCATGTCAGGGCGCCTCTTAAAGCACGCCTCATTCGGACCCGCATCACCAAGAAGCCTAAAGCAGCCACCTGCCTCTGCACCCCGTGAGACCATGTGGTGCAGGTGCTGCCACGGATCTGAGTTGTTCTCATCCTTGGTTGATGTAGCTCAGGGCTGGAAATGCACTACCTCTCGGAGGTGCTTAACCACGACCTGACCCACTGAGGTACACTCATCCATTGGCGCAGTCGACTTGTTCGATGCTGCATAGTCTCCAATGACCACCTCAAAGCCATCTTGATGCCACGAGAGATTCTGAATTGCTTGTAAGTGCCCAACGAGCCGAAGTGATTCCACTCCTGAGTATATGATGTGTTTCGAGCGTCCCGGAGCCAGCTCGTAAACTGCAACTCCAACACAAATCCCAGGGCACCACTTCACTGCGGACCAGTGTCGTGCCGGCATGGTGCGAAACCGGAGGGGTGTCAGAAGCTCGGCCTAGCCGGGGGGCAGATCGGGACGGGTTCGGTAACGACTTCCGGTTCTCTGACGCCTCCGGGACGTTGCTGATGAAGACCATGTACCTGCTCCACTGCTCCACTCTCGGAGACAGCACCTCTCCGTGCGGAGCAGTCTGCTGCGAGGCACGGGGTCTCTGGCTCCAGCTTTTGGAGCTGGAAGGTCACGGGCGATCCAGGGCGTATCCTCGTCAGAAACCATGGCTGCAGCTGTAAAAAACGTCAGCCAGCTCTGGCTCTGGCCTTTGGGCCGTGCAGACCGCCATGCCCTGAGAAAACCAGGTCCGTTTCAGCCTTGGGCCGCTCAGGACCAATCGAAGCTCCCGACTGAATCGACTGGGTGGCCAGCTCCAGGGAGACCAGCGGAGGCTGATGAAGCCATTCCTGCAGGCTGCAGGCTGCAGGCTGCAGGCTGAGCATGGCCTCCAGGCCGCAGGGACGCGCATTGCCTTCTGGGTTCCCATCAGTGTCAGCTCGTGGGTGTGCTGATCCATGTAGCCATAGACCTTAGTTTCCACTAAGACCCGGGATCTTGCAACTAGTCGCGACGGATGGACGGACAGACGGACGGAAGGACAAACGGACGACAGGCAAACATGCAGAATGACAAAGAAGCTTAAGTACAATAAACCATGCAATGGTCTGTGATACTGTAAATACGGATGATAGTGCGCTGCAATGGTGCAACACAGTGTTAAAAAGTAATATGCTCACGGGTCACGCCACATGCCCGTCAACAGTGCCGAATGCTAGCGCCCCCACCTGGACGACGTTGATGTTGATGTCAATTTCTTCGGCCACCTGGCATCATGCTGCAGAACTCCCATGTTCCAGGTCCGTGTCTAGTGAAGCAAGCGGCGGCTTCAGTCGAAGATCCCAAGCCTCAACCAGAAATGATGCTGTGGTGTCTGTGACTCGCCCAATGATGGGACCTTAGGTGTTTTGGCAGTAGAGCTGCTGGTCAGCACGCACGCTGTACTCCCCAACCACAGACTTCAACCTATCTACGGAACCTTTCATGCCTAGACCCAATCTCATTCAACTCTGGAGTCAGATGCGTTGCTTGCAAAAGACGTCAAGTTGCACATGGCATTAACACTGCATGGTCGAATTCCACTGTGTGTCAGTGTGTCATGCAAGCTACCACTGGCGTGTCCTGCTTCAAGAGACGACAGCATTCTGCAGATTGGGACATCCACTGCAGTTCAAGCCAGCACATCCCTACGCGATCAGAGGCAGAATTCGCCTCGCAGAAAAAACGCCGACAATTTGTCGCATCCTGAGCTGTGCAAATCCTGGCCAGAATGCCTCTCAGCGGAGCTCAGAGTTTGTGTCGGAGGGCACCTCCGAGGGGATCTGCTTGTCCTCCCAACAAGGCATTTCAGCTTTCCAAACCCTTCCCAAGCAAAACCACGCGCCTGCGAGGATCCGACAGACCCTGGGGTCGAATTCGCCGGAGTGGGAGCCCTGGAGTCAGCTGCATCTTGCAGCTCAGAGTGTCTGGGGAGGCTTCTCGCATGCTTCTTGCTTGAATTTCATGCATTAAACCCACGCATTATAATAAAACACAGGCATTCCGCTTGCATAAGGTAATCTCATGTGATGGAAAGTAGGCCACTTCAAGTTCCCTTGTTTGGCTCGGCATTTGAGGGCGAGTCTCTGACTGCGCTCTGGCAAAACAAAACACCAACTTTGAGCACACAAGCTAAGTCTAGTAACTTAGAGGTCTCACGGTTGGTCAGGTGGTAGATCGAAAGCTTGCTGTTGCAACCTTTCGAATAGACAGGAACTGACCAATTGCACCTAGTCGATGCCGTACTGGTGCCCTCCGCGGAGAGCCACGCGTGAAGGAGCTTCGACGTCACCTGCGTGGCTCCGCTTTCCCAGTTTATTCGGTCAAGTCCCGGCAGCCCTCCCCCTACTCAAAAAAATTCGCGGATCACAAGCGAGCAAATCTCTTGTTCCTGCCATGAGGCTATGTACACTCTTATCAGTCAATGTCCGGATGCTTGCCGCAAACCTCGCGGCGGAGCCAGTGATTCTCAGCTGCAGCGCTCTCGAAGTGCGGACGAGCGGCCTTGTCTTTGAGCATCTGTCTCAACACTACATCAACTGCTCACAGATGTTTCCCACGAGAAAAGGCTGGCATCATTCGTTATGTGGACTGTTTTCGATGGCGAAACTGCTGCTGCTGACGATGGCGATGATGATGGCGACGAAAAGATGTGGGAATCATCTTCACAAAGATTATAAGGCTGCTGATGGCCTTGATGAGGTCGGTGGTTGCCGCCAAGGTGCTGCTGATGCTGATGATGGTGGTGATGGCAGTGGCATCATGATTGCTCTGCAACAGCAGTACAGTAAAGCCTTGCCTCAACAGATGTAAGCTTGCGCAGCTGTCGGCGCAGCTCACCTAGGCCACGAAAAATGCAAGTAAAACTCTTCGCAGCTCGTGATGCTGCACAGCTTATCGCTGCTGGCTGGAAGCGATTCTCCTCCTCCTGGTTCCAAGTCCTCACTTGCAGGGATGGCTCCGACCAGAATCAAAAGATTTCAAGTCAACACATCCATGGGGGCAGGTGCCCCGCCCGGCCGCCCGCGTTCTAGTCTGCTAAGGCGCTTTGTCCCACTTCGGCGCCCATGGCACTCTCTTGTCGTCCTCCGCTGCTCCTGCCCATGTAACCGAACGCAGGTGCCTGAATCCCTGTCCCCTGAGTAGCTGTCCTCTTGTGACAGAATAAGTGTCGTTCGCATAGGTGGTGGTGCCTTCGAGAGCCTTGGCTAAACTTGCAATCTCGCATCACAGTTCAGGGATATTGGATGTAGTTCCAAGCAACTGGAATCTTTCTGATCTTCCTTTCCTGCCAGGATGCCGCACTAGCGGCACTAGCGACGGTGAGACAACCGCCGCACGTCAAAGCTGCAGCGCAGGTTGAGAATCTAAAACCTGCGTTACTCCTGCTCAGTTGTAGGAGCATGTACACATGGCGACTTTTCCGCAGAGGCGTTGCGTCAAACGGCGCGCTTTTTCGAATCAGCAGGCGTGGCTCCGGCTAAAGGGACGAATCAGTGCATGCATGCTCGACTGGCCATGTGTCCATCTTGGAACTGCCACTGTCTACAAATTCCGAGCGGTGTGACCCCGCTTTTTGAACCCTGACCATTGAAAGGCCGCTGCGGATGCTTAAAAACAATACTCTCGTCTCATCTCGTCTCAGTATCGCCAACCACTGGAAGCCCTGTTCGAGTGATCGGCCATGCCCCATGTGGCACGTGACTGTTGATCATCTCGTTTGTCTGCGGCCCAGCTCGACCAAGACCAGTCGGATTCCTCCGACCGCTGCCACCAGCTCCAGTGGCCCTCCTGGCTTGTGTTGTTCGACCGGTCTTCGGCATTCCTCGATGCACAAGAGTCATCGAGATGTACGCAAAAAGTCCCGGACCGAGACTGCGAGAACACCCAGCCCCGCGAGTTCGCAAGGCGAAGGAAGATGCCCTCGCTGCCGTCCCTGAATGGGCGTTCTTCCACAACCTCGAAGACTTCATTGTTGTTGAGGTAGCCCACTGTGTTCTGGCGCGATGTCTGCGGCCATCGCCTCACGTCCATGCCGCCTCGCCGCACACATTTCCAAGTGCGAAGAACGGCTGGAGGCTGGGAAGTCCATCCCTGATGAGACTCTTCTTGTCCTTGCGTGCTTTGCGGATGGCTAGTCCATGAAGTCGGGTTGACTACGACCGGCTCGTTTGGGAGCTCTTGGGTCTCAAGCACAGTTTCGCCGGGAGGCTCCGGCTTCCATTGCTGGGCCGCCTCTGGCTCTCGTGCTCGGCTGGTTAGCAAGGTAGAGTTCACCTTGCCAGCCTCTTTCGGAAGCTCCTGCTGCTCTCTCTCTGCGGCCTTGTTGTACCACGAGGACCGCACAAGTCTTGCCACGCTGCTTCTCACAGCTTTCCATTCCAAGGCAGCGTCTGCTGCATGGTCCTGCTTCTCTTGCTGAACGAGCTGCTCCCGGACCAGCTCAAACTCGCTCGCCATCTCGGCCAGCGCTTGCTCCAAAAAGCGAACTTTGTGTTGTAATTCTTCAATGCGGACATCTTGGTCCTCTTGCTGCTTCAAAAGCAGGCTTCGTTGGTCCTGCTCGGCAACCAGGGCGGACAACACCATGTCCCTCAATGCATCGAACATGTTCGCGATCTCTGCCGCACTCATTTTGAGCGTGCCTGTGGGCAAAGCCCGAAACTTGAAACGCAACCCTCTACCAGCTGTCGAATGCAATCTCGATCCGAGGGCTCATAACAGCAAAACACTTCAGCATGCCTTAGTGGTGAAGACCGACATTCACGTTTAACATGAACCTTTGTAGAATCTAGGAATCAATGCCAAGGCTAAGGACGAGTTCAAACCGTGTCCGCTTGGAGGCTTTGGGAACGTCCAAATCTGAGCACGGGCCACGGCAGCAGTCGGCCTGCTCGCTTCCGCCATGTCCGTGAGAGGCGGTGGCCGTGGGGGGCGGCTGGGCTTTGAGGCCTGAACAGTCGGCAGATGGCTCAAGCTCATAGGGTAGAAAAGTCAGATGGCCTTGGAAGTCTCCGAAAGGGGTGCCGAGACGAAGAGACGCTTCAGCTCCTCCTGGACAACCTCGCCTCAGCTCAGCATAAGCCGCGATGATTGCAAGGCCTGCGTCCTGTCCTCAACGGACACCCATCGCGACTGAGTCACAGCGATCCTTGCCTTCCAGGCGTGAGGACGCAGTTGCCTTTGCCATACCCACGAAGTTGTCGGGCCTTTGTTGCAACAGGCAGGTTGCATGCTTCGAAAAAGTCAGAAACTCTAGGCTTAGCCAAGCTGCAGCACCACCGACAGGTCCGAGAATTCCATGGCACAGGGCTGGTCAAGTCAGATTCCAGGTCTTCAGCATGCTGGCGCCTGCTGCCTTGCTGCTTGCTGGGTTCTGCGACTGCTCGCGGTCCGTTGTGACACGCTTTTATTTGGAAGCGCCTTTGGCTTCGCACGCTGCAGTGCAATCTCACAACTGGCACATGGTCGAAGGAAGGATTCTCGAAAAATCTGTCTTCATTGCCATGTCGTTCCATTCCGTGATTCTGAAGCTCAGCCCAGAACCGACCAGCAGAGCTCTCTCGTGATCCCGACCGTGGCCTTCTGCACAGCTCGCATCTGCAGAATAAGACATGTTGGACATCCTCCACCTGGTGCGACACGAGCTGGAGGCAATGAAACGAGACCTTCACGCAAGACCGTAAGTGGTCTGACCTTACAGCAAGTGCTGTACGCCGATTCAAGCGAGCTATACCGCGGGATCTACGCGTCCACGAGCACCCTAACACCACCCTCCTTACTATGTCCTGATGCTGAGGTGTCTTGCTGAACTTGCGAGTCTGGCTGACGCTGTACATGTCGCACTTCACAGGCAGGCAATAAGAAGGGCTCGTGATGTCGAGCGAAAACACAGCAGCGGGAGAAGGTCAAAGGATGCAGTCCTTTCCTGGCTCCCGAAGACTTAAAGAAAACCTTGGGAATAAAGTCTATCTTAAGCGGTGTTGTGGTGGCAACCGGTTGTTGCTCGATGCTGACTCGGCTCAGTAGGTGCTGATGGCCAGGATCTGCAACTCGAACGGACCCTCCTGCGCAGGCACTGAACATGCTGATGAACACTTGTAGTACAAACAGCGACACAGGCAAAAGAAGGATCCATCAACCTGGAAGGCTGCATTGTTTGAACCATCCGCGGAAAGGAAGGACAGCATGAAGCCAAAGCCCTGGCATGGGATCACATCCGCCGCGCCGCCACTTTGCATGAATCAATGACGTGGTTTCGGATACTTCAGCAGCTGAGGGATTAAGGCACCATGTGGTCACACCATGCATCATCGAGAAACTTGGGAACGGCAAGACTCTGGGCATTGCAAAACTGTATCCGGAAGGTCGAAAGGGACTTTATGCAGACACAACAAACTTTGAGAACCGACGATCCGCTTGTGCGCCTGGATGTCCTCCAGGTCGCGTCCGCCCAGTCCGCAGCCTGAACTCCAGGCAGCGGCAGAAGCGGCGATCTTCAGAGGTGGGAAAACGAAGATTCAGTTTTCTCCTAGCCAAATGCCTGTACAGCAGCGATCACGTAACCGCCTAATCGAGAGGCTTCTGGTTCTGCCCTTGGCTGCGAAATCTATGGACACCGTGGGAGAAAACAGCACCACTGACGTGTAGCTGCTGGAAGGTTGAACTGGAAGCCTCGCGTGTGCACTGGGCCCAGTGAAACGCAACTCTGGCTTGACATGAGATAAGAGGTTCAGCAACGATCCTCAAACGTCGAGACTTAGTATGACTAGTATTCTCGTGTCCTTTCCCATCTAGTCAGGCCAGCGTCCACACTATGAACATACAAGGTCGAACCCTCTCCGTGCTGAAATTCGCCATAAGCTTGCACTTCGCAGTTCCGCGTGCCCGGAAAGGGTGCTACCTTGAGAGGCCAGAGTCTGATCGGGTCCTCTGTGCCTGTCCATGATTGTCTCCGTCGCACTTCGTTCCACGAAAAGGGGCTCAGAGGCGCCTGGCTCGGACCACAGCAGTGCCGGCACTGGCACTGTAGACATCTGGGGACTCGGAGGCTCGCCGAATTCGGCCCGCCTTGAGGCCCCAGCTTAAAGCATTTAACGTTTATCTAGGCTTACCTGGCGCCTGAAGCATCGCCCATCAGTGTCCGGAACTTCTTCGGCTTTCCTTTCAATGCGGTGTTCATCTGCATGCCTGAGAGGAGACAGAGAACCCGCGAGGAGCTGGTCAGTCCAACACTCCAACACTGCCGGGGTGCCAAGTCTCATCTCCTGCTTCTGCTTCTCGCGCAAGACGGCAATGACTCGCTTGCCTTCTCGCTGCTGTTGCCTGCACACCGGTCTTGCCCACATCGGCAAATGTGCTTGTGTTTGCGCATCCCTCAAGGCCTTCGAGTCAGCTCAACCTGGCGCCAAACGCGGAGCATGGCATGTCAAAACAACCTTGTCCTGAAAACAACTTCGTTTTGGAGTCCACGCCTTGCCCGAGGCATCGTTGGCTAGCATGAGATGGGCCCTCACACTCTTGCCACCAAGCCGGCCTGCTCGAAAAGCACACGTCTCGCTGCCCACAGCGGAGTGAGCCCGCCTCCGCTAGCGACGAGTTGGCCGTTTCGAGTTCCTGCAAACTGAAGCTCTCACAGAAGCCACCGGCGCAGGCATGACGCATGATGCCGCATGTCCGTGTCACTGATCAACTCGAGCCTCTTTGCCGCCAAATATGAGCAACGTCCCTGTTGGCTGCAAGCATCCCGTTCGGCAACCTGACAATTGGGGGGAAGCGGCCTGGCCGCTAACGTTGCACGTATTGCTCGGCCTCAAGTCACCATTGTCGAGAACAGTCGCTTGCTGCAGCCCCAGAATTCGCATGACCTCCCAGCACAACCGGACCGCACAGGGTAAGCGTATCCTTCACTCGCAGGGCGAGCCTCCTCAAATTCCGCCTCGTCATCACACTCGACCTGAAGACGGTGCGCCGGACAGTCGGTGATGTTGCTTGGAACTTGGCTAGGCGAGCAGCGATCTCAGTTCCAGAACTATCGTCATCCTCGCTATCATCATCCTCCTCCTCCTCAGAGTCCTGAAAGTGACAGCGGCAGTCTCGCAAGCACTGCATGCTGCAGCAGTCCAACAGCCATAAGCGAGAGAAAACCAAGATTGGCCTCAGCCTCGTCATCCTCCTCCTCCAACTCCTCACACAGGCCCACCCCCGAAAATCAACTGGTGTCCCGAAGAGGCCTCACTGAGGACCCCGATGAGTCCTTGGAGGCCTCCTGCTTGATTCTCTTCGCTTGGAGGACTGCCTTCCTGGAGGAGAGCTTTTTGGCGAGCAGCTCCTGACAAGAGATGCGTTCAGTGCCGCAGTACTTTCAGCTCAGTGCCCCCGCCCATATAGGCACCTCGAGTATGGCAAAGTGACGCTCGAGGTCAGCAAAGCCTTCGACATAGAGCTGACCCAATGCCTCCGGGCGAAGCAGAAGAGGTGAGTAGGTTTTTGGACACCCCAGGCCTCCACGCTGAGACCTTGCCTGGGGTCTGCATTTGCCTGCCCAGGAAGCTCTGGAATCGTTCATTTCAACTGCGCTTTTCTGTCAGAGTGCCTGCTGGCAGGCAGCTTTGAACATCGATGCTGAGAGCTCGCCGCCCTCCGTGGAAGTAGCCTTCCACAGCTCGGACAGCTCCTTTGAGGTACAAGCATTGCTGCATGCGCAACCACGTTCTGCCTGCCTGATGCCGTGAGCACAGGGCAAGTCTCCTCGTGATTGAGGTAGCCGTCTCGATCTTCGTCGAAGTAGCGGAAAACAGACCTAGGGGGCTGCAACAACAAGTTCCTCATAACATGAAGATCCCCCGTCCACGATGCAAACCAGAGACTACAAACATCATTGCTTGACTCCCACTACAAAGCAGAAACTCCAACTCAGTGCCAAGTGTTGGGGGTTTCAAGGCTCACGAAAAGGACTCAAGCGCCGCACGCCGCTCGTTGCTCGGGGTCCGTGATTCGCTCCGTGATCTCACCTGGTTCACACGTTCAATGTGACGAGAGACTTGCAGTACAACACGAATGCCTCTCAATCTCATGCTGAGTGCAGCCGAACATCGGGTAGAGCCGGTGAAATCATAGAACGTCTCCAGCTCTGCTTCTAACTCCTGCTCCCAGTCTTGCACAGGCTTTTGGAGAACCACCCTTGCTGAAGCAACCTGTTTTCACAAGAAGGCGGTCTCAAGTGCACAATGCAAAACTAAACTGCAGGTTTGCGACGTGCGACTCCTGCTCCAGTCCCCGAGAAAGACAGAAGCCGCTCGTCCTGTGAGCCGAGCTCGTCACGATTGCCTCGCCGAGTTCTTGCTTCGGTGCCGATCCTGGTGTGCGCCTTGTCCTTGGATGTTGCCATGCTCAAAAAAACAGGATGCCAGGGGATAGAGCCATACAGGAAATGCGTCAGCGAAGTCTATGGGATAAGAAATGCAGATCCGATACAGATAGCAGGACCACGCTTGTGTTTGGATGTGGTCTGCAGAGAGTGCGCACATGATTCATGTTGGCGTCTGTCTGCTGACATTATCTTCTCTCTGTCGCTTGATGTTGCAAACTGCTACCGCTATCTAGACTGTCTTGTGAGCTGCTGCTTGACTACATCATGCCAAATAAGTGCCAGCGGGGAGTCCCGCATGTGTCGACGGGTGCTGGCAGCATCTGGAAATCTGCGGTTGCAGAAGATGCAGGTGAACTCTTCGTTGATCCTGCGATTATGCGGACGAGGGCAGTAGCTCAATAGCTTCATCTGATGACGCTTTCGACTAAGGCCCGAGCTTCTTCCACAGATGCTCCAGCAGGCCCTCCACGTTCACGCAGTACTCCCGGTCAGGGATGAAGAAGCTGTAGGTCTTCCACCTCCAGACAGGCCGCAAGCTGCTCTAAACCCGCGCGGCCCCTCGTCGTACCAGAGCTCTGCAGCCGCGCGGCATGTAAGCCAAGTTCTCCTCTACCGACTTGAAGTGTCGCCGGTCAAAGAGGCATTGGAGAGGAGAGAAGGTCGCTGGCACCTGGATGCTCGAAGGATTCACAGTCACTTGGGGCTGTGCAACGAAACAGCTCCGCCATGTGCCTCCTCCTCTTCTTTGGCCACAGCTGGACTCACAGAGTCGGCCGGGTAGCCTGTGACTCATGCCGAGATCTGCAGCCTCGGGGTCGCGACTGCGAGGGAGAGTGGGCCTGCAGCTGTCGGCCCTTCGGCTGGCTTGCGGTGTGCCTCAAACAGCAACATCAACTTGCGCGGATTTACAGGAACTCGTCTCAATGATGTCGCGCAGCGGCAAGCTCTCGGATTAGAGCTTGGGGCCTAGGCGTAGGGCTCCCGGCCTTTCCCGCTTTTAGGTGCGCGGTTCCTTTGGTGTTCTCACCACCCTCTCGTTCTCGAAGCTTGCGCTCCCAAGCTTCCTCAAATGCGCCGCAAAGCATGCCAAGCACTCGGGCTCCGAACACAACGACCAGCGCCGTCGTCTGCTCATCTTAACGAGCTACGAACCGCCGAAAGCAAAGGACAGATGTAATGAGCACGGAGGCAGAGAACATGGGCAAGCAGAAATGCAGCAAATTGTGGCGAAGCAGGGTGGTCAGGGGTGCCGAGACTGCAACGACGGTGCCATCTGCATCCCAGAGTCTTGCGAAATGGGCTTCAAACCGTTCAGCTTTCGCTTCATGTTGTACCTCAGGCTCCCGCGAGAGAACTTGAGGTCCAAAGGTGCACGAATGACCCGAACGCACTTTCCCAAGGGCCGCGGCGGCCGAATGCGGCCGAGGTGCACATATCGCTCGGACTTGTAGTGCGCGCGAAGCTCCGCGGCGGTGCTGAAGGTCTCCAGAAGCTCACGAATTCGATCCGAGTAGCTGAGTAGCTTGTCCTACCCTACGAAAGGATGCTTTCCAGAGCATAGCAACTGCCACAAAGCCCCACCTCACCAGATGCAGCACAGTGAAACTCGCCAGGCACTGCACTGGGAACCTCGCCACTTGCTGATGCGACTCTTTTGCATCATGGCTGAGCTTCTGCATTTGTAGCCGGAATATTAAGGCCATCCAGCGGATCCAATCGGACGTTGCCAGTTGGGGGGCATGTTTGAACATTTCAAGAGGCACTGCGACACCAATCCCGACATGCAGTATCAGCCTCCAAAGCCTTCTCGGCAAAATCTAGACCCTGCTGCTATCCAACAATCATGAGCTCCAGCCAGCTGCTGTCTCCCACCAAGTAGCTCTAAGTATCCAGAACCTTGAACACAAAGGATCAAGGAAGGCAAGGTCCATGTGGGGGTAAGCATCAGTTCGCACGTCGCTTTTCTATTCAACTGACATTGGTTCTAAGAGCTGCGAGTAGGAGCCCACCTTACCTCACCCTCACTATACTAGTGATCAGGCAATGACATCAACAAGATGGGGCATGGGTTACACCACACTCCCAAGCCCAATGACAGGCCTCCATGGCCTTTGGCGGACAAAAGTCCACCATGGCCATGCTGCAAGACCAGACACCAAACCGTTCCCCTTCGAGCCAATGCTATGGGAGCACGACACGGCAATCAGAGTTGCAACAGCATGGCGCCAGCAACTCCACTAGCCTTAGCCTTAGCATGCGGCCTCCGACGACACGCCCACGCCAGGTCGGCCACATAGCTGACAAGGGAACCCGAATGTCCTGGACCCCGATGCTGCAACGAATCCTCTTACCACTCAGCTCTCTCGGAGGGTGAGAAGTGCTGAAGTGCTGCAGGTCTGTGGCATGATGTATAGCATACCCTTTTTCGCACTCCACTTCTCGCAGCAACCTGAAAGTCCATTCAGTGTAGCAGCACCACTATATACATGCCGGCCGTTCTAGGCTTCTTTGCGCTGGCTTCTCCGCACTGGCAAGAACGACTTCGCTGATTCCGGCAGTGGTCATTGCAATCTTCCCAAAAGCTCAAGCTCAGTACCATTGCTGCGCAGGAGTTGAAGCTGCATTATATGTCTGCCTGGGCGAAACACACTAGAGTTGCAACATGCCAAGGCTGTCTCCATCGTCCTCCTGCGTACGCTGTACACCAAAGACGCCTGACCTCGCCTCTATCACTCAAGGCGGATGCGAGCGTACCCGATTTCAATCACTAGAAAAGCCGAGCAGCTCTGTTCCCCCTCCCATTCCTTCGTTCGTAGCAACTCAGGATTGAGTTTGTAGGCGCAAGCCCGAACAGACTAGAGCCCCCATTGCCCACACCCCGTGTCCTCCAAGTGCCGCGGCCTCGTCGGGTACGACTATACACACGCAAGAACATGCGAATGCCAAAACAGCAACAGAACTCCTTGTGACTATGGTCTGCACCTGTGCATACAAGGCGGCCCAAATCGCGTTCATGTCAATGTTGGGGGCACCTTGTACCGACTCGCTCACGCACGAGCACAGATTGCGCAGGAGACCTGACGTAAGCATCCGGCCGCCCTTTCCCCCATCGTAGGGTCCGGCCCCATGACCCTTTCCTTCGGCGAAGTGACGCATCGATGAGCAGGGCTGGCTACCGAATGGTAGAGCAAGCTCAGAATCGCGCCTCCAGTTGGAGCCTTGCCATAACCTCCATAGGATTTCCCGTAGGCACCTGGCCAGGATTCACACTGCGCGGCACGTAATCGAGCAGGGCGGTTGCACTGCCAGGCACGCGGCCTTTGCCACCGCCTCCTTTGCTGGGGTCACCGGGTGCGTCGATCGTCACTCGAACTGCCTCGAGACAGCGAGCGAGCTTTCCTCCGGCAAAGGGCCGCTCTCGGCCGCTCTTCACTTCGCTCTCGCCTTCGTCTTGCCATTCCGGTCATTAATCTCCAGGTCGTAGCTCATCCTTGCTCCAGGGATCATGTCGCCCTCACCTAGCAGACAGTGAACACGTCGACAACGCGTGGATACAGAGCATTCGGGGTGGCTTGCTGGGCTTATCTCTTGTTGAGACAAGTCGCCGCCATTCGTGACTGCCTGGAAATGAATGAAGACATCTTCACTTCCATCATCAGGAGATATGTAACCTTGGGCAAGTTATCGTCTGTTATCGTGCTGGATGCATTGCCTTGACATCTGTCAAGAGACTACTAACACAGCAAGCCGAAGCAGCCAACTCAGCCAAGCAGTCCGAGCTTAAGATCTGTTGCACGTCCTTTCGGTCCAAGTCACCTATGCCCTTCTCGGGAAAGAACTTCTTCAGAGTGCCTGTCCTAAGTTGCAAAAAAATTATGGAAATGCAGGCCAGAAAAGAAATCTGCACTGCAGCTCCATTCCCAACAGCAGAACTCAAATTGCCTCCAAGACTCTGAGACATGGCAACAGTCGACGCGCAAAACTGGGCCACGAACAACCTGAATCCCTCAGCCTGTCGGAGAGATCCCGGCCTGGACCTACTCCGAAAAGGACCTGAAATTAAGCAGCTCCAGGTCAAAGTGAGTTTGGACAGTTGTGCTTGTGCCCGAATCTTGATCGAATGTAACGGTAAGGAACTCTCACAGGCTAGGGAACGGCTTTGAGCAGAAATCGGCGGCAGTCAGTGACAAGCAGAATCACCGACGCAATTTAGATTTGCCTGCAACAGCAGCGATGGATGCGCAGACTGTCCGTCAAGGGACTGCTTAGTGGCCTTATTGGTCAGCAACGAAAAATGCACTTTGCCCCTGCGAGTCCTGGGGTGTCTTGGCCTCGCTGACCATGAAGTCCTGCAGCTGGAGCTAGAATCTAGAACATAGAAGGACAAAGGACTCGGGCTTAAGGGCAAAAGTTCGGTATCACCTTGGCATGATCGTCCCTCGGTCTGGACTGGGATCTAACTCTCTTGCGCACAACAACCACTACGACTGCCGAAATTGCCAGGCCCAGATTCAACATGCAAGCTTCTGGCAGCTGGCCAGTTCAGACGCCACAACGGGCTCGACATACAGTAAAGTGAAGTGCAGCTGCTGCCCACCTCACCAACAGCGACAGAAGGTATCTCTAGCGCTGTCTCTGAAGATTGTCATGCCAACAGACTCGACATGCCAGTTTAAAGCAGCCTGCCAGCTCATGTTACAATGTTCCCACGTATGAGCACTTATGCCGCATGCTCGCATCACGGAAGACAAATAACAGCGACAAAAGTGATCTCCTCCGTTTCTCTCTTCGCGAATTTAACAAACGGGCTCCTGGCGCCCTCCATGCTCAGATTCTCAGGTGTGTGCGCTCAAGGCCTCAATGGGCTCACAACGCAATGAAGGTAAGTGCAGCGTTTTTCTTCCTTGCCAACAGCGACAGAACTCATCCCTTTCAATTCCTTCGACGCAACCTGAACAAACAAGCTTCTGGCGGCCTCCATGCTCAGATTCTCAGGTGTGCGCTCAATGCCACAATGGGACTCACAACGCAATGAAGGTAAGTGCAGCGTTTTCTTCCTTGCCAACGGTGACAGAACTTATCTCCTCCAATTCCTTCGACGCAACCTTAACAGACAAGCTTCTGGCGGCCAGCATGCTCAGATTCTCAGGTGTGTGCGCTCAAGGCCTCAATGGGCTCACAACGCAATGAAGGTAAGTGCAGCGTTTTTCTTCCTTGCCAACAGCGACAGAACTCATCCCTTTCAATTCCTTCGACGCAACCTGAACAAACAAGCTTCTGGCGGCCTCCATGCTCAGATTCTCAGGTGTGTGTGCTCAATGCCACAATGGGACTCACAACGCAATGAAGGTAAGTGCAGCGTTTTCTTCCTTGCCAACGGTGACAGAACTTATCTCCTCCAATTCCTTCGACGCAACCTTAACAGACAAGCTTCTGGCGGCCAGCATGCTCAGATTCTCAGGTGTGTGCGCTCAAGGCCTCAATGGGCTCACAACGCAATGAAGGTAAGTGCAGCGTTTTTCTTCCTTGCCAACAGCGACAGAACTCATCCCTTTCAATTCCTTCGACGCAACCTGAACAAACAAGCTTCTGGCGGCCTCCATGCTCAGATTCTCAGGTGTGTGTGCTCAATGCCACAATGGGACTCACAACGCAATGAAGGTAAGTGCAGCGTTTTCTTCCTTGCCAACGGTGACAGAACTTATCTCCTCCAATTCCTTCGACGCAACCTGAACGAACAAGCTTCTGGTGGTCAGCATGCTCAGATTCTCAGGTGTGTGCGCTCAATGCCACAACGGGCTCACAACGCAATGAAGGTAAGTGCAGCATTTTTCTTCCTTGCCAACGTGACAGAACTCACGTTTCCTTCGTCGCGATCTTATCAAACAAGCTTCTGGCGGCCTCCATCCACAATGGGCTCACAATGCAATCACGGTAAACTTCTCCGTTTTTCTTCCTTGACAACAGCGACAGAAGTCATCTCCTCATATCTCCTCTGTCTCCTTTTCGGACGTCTTGCGACGTACTGTATGGACTCCGATTCGACGAGCAAGTTTCTGCCAAACGCAACTGGATCAAAACACTACGAAGGTGAGGGCAATGGGCTGACAACTCAATCAACGTATATGCAGCTCAGAGCAGCTTGTCTTATCCGTGCTATCGGCAACAGAAAGGAGACGCCAACTCAAGTTGTGCATACAAGATTGGCAGTGAGGCGACGGCCCGTCCTGCTGCCACTGTTTCTCTTGCTGACCTGGGTGCACTCACTCGAACATATACACGCACACACACACACACACACACACACACACACACACTCACGCGCACGCACGCACGCACGCACGCACGCACGCACGCACGCACGCACGCACGCACACACGCACTGACTGACTGTGCGTTGTTCTGTTCGTGGGCTTAGATGCCACGCTGTCCGAGTTCTGAAGCCAGCTAGCCTGCGAAGTTGTTTTTCCAGTCACCCTCAGGCTGCACAAGTGCAGCAACAACGTCCGAAACGCTTCGGTAAGATCTTGCAGCTTTTCTGTGAAGAGCGGTGGGACTTCAGAAAACATGTCGACTGGTGTCCATGCTCAGGCCCGGGAATTATCCTATTTCAACCGTCTAGGGCACTGTCCTGGAGGAGCCTGCCCTAAATTCCGAACCCTCGGCCTGATCCCTGCACCCTTAGCCCCCAACCCCCTGAACGGGTAAGACCCTAAACTCCTAAACCCTAAAATCCATGAGCCCGAAAACCCTCGGCACAAAAACCTGAGCTGTAAAAGAAGCACACTCAACGCTGAGGTGCTGGCTGTTCAGCTGCAGTTTCCAGCTCGCACAGCCCTGTATCCTGAAAGGAAACACTTGCAAAGGTACCACAGAAATGCACAGAAACCAGCTTTGCTCCTCTGGATCTTCAGCGCTACACCCGTGGCCGAGCGCAACATGGCCAGGAAGGCCCCGCGGTCCTGCGGCTCAGCACGGAACATGAGTGGGTCCGGGACGTGGCCCGGGAAGACTCGGCGGTCCCGCGGCTGAAATCGAACCGAGGCAAAGCCGCCACCGCCACGCTTGGTGACCGTGCCGCGAAAGACAGCTCCCTCCGGAACAATGCGCTTCCGTTCCGAACTCAGACTGAAGTCGTTGTGGATGGCTATTTCTGTGAGGTCATGTCGAGGCCGAGGGGAGGGACGACTGCATGAGAGGGTGCAGGCCTGATTGTTCGAGAGTACGAGTTCGATGCAAGAGAGAGAGCTTGGGCCTGGTCGGACATCACCAGCTCGCTGTCAGAGCGGCCGCCCATGACGGTGTCGTTCACGATGAAACCGGCCACCTCCGGGGGGCTGTCGACAATTCCTTTGCGAGGGACATCCCCGCTGAGATCCTCCAGCCCACGCTTTGCCGAGAAGTCTCGGACCATCGCCGGTGGCGGGACACCTCCGCGCCACCACGGTCCCACGTGAAGTTGCGGCAGTCGGACGCCACTGAGCCATGCGCTTTCCGACGGCGAAGGCTGGGAGTCGGCCTTTGCCACGGCGTCCAGTGCCCGGCGGAGCTCCCAAGCCCTCGCGTCGGCGTTGGGTAGCTGCTGAAGCGAGTCGAGCGCCCGCCTGCGACCCACAGACATCAACCCGAAGCCTCAGTATACCTTCGGCATCGAGGACCGAGCTGGAGTGTGGCACGGGCACCCGACCCCAGCGATCCTGACACGTGAACTGACTCCTACGCTGCACGTGCTGTGCATGCTGCCTGCCTCCGTCGAGGAGGTTTCTCGCCGCTTCCGCATAGACCTTCCAACATGCACATCAACAAACAATCATCCAAACGGATTTTCAAAGCCTGTGCGCAGCCGTCGGGATTTCCACCGTTGTACAGCGGCACACCTGGCTGCAGCACGATGACATCACCAAGCCTGCGGATCTGCTCGTTGCAACAACAGGACGCAGCCCACCCTTCTGGATAGCCGCAGCGATGACGCTTCTAGCGTCAGTGGCGCCTGGTGGCAAACAGAGCAGACTTGTTTTGAAGGGTTCAGTTCAATCGCTTCAATCCATGGCCTCGCGGAGGTGATCCAGCTTTGGGAATCGCCCCTGCCGCCTTGAAAGACCGGTACATCTCCCGGTACAGCAGCGACCACTTGCGCGACTGTAAACCCTCAGCTGGTATTATCATACCATTTAACCCTCATTGCATGCTTCGTGGTTTGTTTGCAAGTGATCGTTGTAACCAAAATTCCTTTATGTCGCGCCTGCAAATGGTAAATGCGAGCGTTTGATCTTTTTTGGCTTGAGATTCCTCCGCTGACCTCTCGGCGATGTTCGTTTGCATCTTGCTCTATGTATGCCACTTCTTGGCAGGATCCCGTCTCTCCGTACAGCTCTCGACGACACTACGATGTTTATGCGTCGTGAAAACTTGCAACCCGTTGCCACCTTTTCCCTTCCTTCCATGGGCGCCGCTCGCTCATTCAATTCACGCCGTTGTATGCCTAGCCCATCTCGTGATAGATACTTGCAAGTTTGTGCGCATAATAGATAATCTTAGAATAAGTTCTGCTACCATTTGTCACAACAAGGAAAAGAGTGACGCGTGCTACAGTCGGCTTAGATTTGGGAAACAAAGGCCTCGTCTAGCCTAGCGAAATCTCGGAGATGCTTCGAGAATGCCAGAATCACGGGAGCGTAAGTCGGAAAAACTTGGAAAAACAATTGCATAACTCAGCACAAGATTGATAGAAAACAACGTCGCAGGATACAGTACCTGAAGCTGTAGTCAACTACGGATAAACGTTTTTGAAAATCTGGGAACATAGTGCAAGTGGAACTCCCTCCGGCCCGTTGCTGGATGCCCCGGCTCAAGCATAGTTCCTCCTTGCGATCTGTTGCGGCAGCGTCTCTTTATGCCTTCACTTGCACCTTTCTCATTCGTCCTTCTGCCTTCAGCTTCCATGGGCTTACATGCGCTCTGCAGAGACCGGGAGCAGGACAAGTTGCTCATCAAAGGCGCGGCGGAAGGCCCACGCAAGCTGGTCGGCCTCGCCATGTGACATGTGGGAAAGTCATGAGGTGTGGTAAGATGTGCGGTGGAGACCTTTTACCATGCCACAAGCGAAAAAGGTCCTTAAACTTCCTTGAGCATGGCTTTCTGCGAGTGTGCATGTCGGAAATCGCAATGAATCTAATGATGGCCTCAGAAGGCCCTGGCAAAGAGCCCAGGGCACCAGCTACTGTCAGCGCATCTGTGAGGGATTTCCTGAGGCAACAGCGTCCTTCTGCAGCTTCCTATCCAAGCAAAAACAGAACAGCGAAGCACTTGCTTGGCCCACCGACGCCACAGGCTCCCGCAGCTCCGCCCGCTGGTCCAGCAAGAGTTTTCTTGCAGTGTCCTGCTACAGGAACATGGACCACAACCAGAAGTATTGGATAACTTTAGATTGGCGGACATCCACGACAAGTCCCGTCCTCGTAGATGCGAGCGCACATTGCCACCTGACCGGCCTCTTCAACACAGACTGAAAGTGCACTGGAACACAAAAAAGGCAGCTCAAGAGTCTAAGTGGCCGGCATTATACAGTGGAGCTCCGGTCTCGATGGCATTTCGAATCAGAGCTCCCGCCATCACTCTTTGCAATGCTGGGTCTTGAACACTTTACTTCAATAAACAGTGCGCAGAGAGGAAAGCTTGTGCAATGCTTACTGGCACACGCTTGGCGGAGGCGGATCTCATGAAGAAACTCACACGCGCGTTGCCAGTCCAGATCTGATCCAAGTGTCGACATCATGCAAGAGAGCATTCCGGGGTGCTGCATGAACGTCTCTCTCAGACACAGCGACCCCTGAAGTTTAGAAGTACCTGTAGTGCTAGGGATGCCTTCGCACGCCACCGAAAAGAGCCCAGGACCGCTGCCAGCTGTTCAAATGAGCAGTACTCCGCAGAGACGTTGCCCTGCCATGCCTCCCACAGCTGGAACTGCAGACTCTGCCGAGTTCGCTGAGTCCCGGGCCTGCGCATCATCCTGCCCTGCCGCTGCATGTGCGGCATGATTTATCGCCAGCCTGCAAGCAAACGTCGACCACTGCCAGGATCGCAGCTATGCGATGGTTCTAGGACATCTTCTCTGCTGCACAGGGGTCATTCGAGCCGAAAAATCAACACACGCGGATGTCCCGAGTAACTGGCTGAGATTCCTCAGCGTACGGCACCAGTGCCTGAGCTGCCCGGGACTGTTTGGTGATCTACACGTGCGTACAGCTGAAACGTCCCCAGTGGAAATCGTTGAACTGTTGTTGCTGGCCTGGCTTTTCTCACTTGGCTCGGTGGAGCATGCCGCACCTCTGCAAGCTTCACATGCCCTGAACATGAAGACATGTCGGGACGACAGATGAGCGAAGGGCACCAATGAAAGCCTTTTACATCATCTCTGCGGCCGTCACCAGTCTGCTCAGCTTTCACGGTTTCAAAAAGCAGAATCGTCGCTGCTCCTAGAAATAACAACTCTTCCAAATCAATTGTGAGACACCACTCACACAGTGTTGTCAAACGAACAAGGTATTTCCAATATTTCGTGCTCACACCAATGCAACGAGAAAGCATCTTCTCACAGTTTCAACCATGTCGCAGCACGGGCATCACGTCCGTTGTTGAACGGCGTGCTCACTTCAATGCTCACTTGATCTTGATGAACTTCAGGCCTTGGTCCGATCCGATCCCTACGGCATACAGACACACAATTGTGCCCTTACCCCGACGGAAAACAGCAGCTCTTGCCAGACTTTAGCGGATGCAGTGCGAAACCGTCTATCAGTATGCCAGTCCCAGGTACCAACATACAACGCAGGCACCGCGGCCAGCTTCCATCCAGCCTTGCAAGGGCTTGAAAAACACAAGCCACATCCTAGGCCATGTGACAGGCTAGACGGCTACAAGGCACTTGGCTGCGTGATCCGCTTGAAATTGTGTCGCACCTTCGAGCAGAACTCAGAAGACTTCTGGACAAAGCTCTTCTTCTCCTCCTCCAATCAAGCTGCAGTCCAACACAACTCCCACACCAAGAGTATTGCAAAGAGCCATTTGTCGTCGTTCACCTGCCAGCAACGGTAGAAAGAGTACCGGCCAAAACGGAAATGTCGAACCCGAGCTCAGGAATCGGGCAGTAGGACGTAAAGACAGAAGTGATGCTAGAAGTGTGATGTGGCAGGTAGATACCAACCTCTCCATGTCTACAGCAGACCAACAGATCAGAGCGCACACTCCTCGTCACCCGCGAGCTTGCTTAGAGCGGCGAAGTGCGCGGTGCACTTGTCAAGATCGCCCCCTCTCCATGGCCAGATCATGCTTGTGAGGCAACGTGACACTGAATGGTGCAGACAAGACACCGCTTATGCAGGCCGAGATTGCATCTCAGCAAAGAACATAATCAAGTCGTCCCAACGGCATCAGCGATGTGCGTGCTAGTACGAGGCAAGGCACTTCCAAAAGGGTCGCCGGCACTGGCTGCAGGTTCGGACGGGGCCATCTTCCTGCAAGAAAGAACATTGCGGTGATTCCACTGCCGAGCGACTCGCACCTGAACGCAATATGACACAACACATCACCAATAGAAACATCATCCGAACCTGGATCCCGCAAAGGCTGCCGCGAGAACAGAGAGCACTTCTGCGAAGTGCTGCTGAGAGCAACACGGCAACGGAATGACGGTGTGTTGTCGCCACCATCCAAACTTTATATTTCACATCAACATGAATGCTTCCCGCTTGTCACACATCCTTGACGACTGCAGCATAAACGAGGCCCCGGCCCATCGAAACGTCATCTCTTCGCTAATGCATCACGCAGCTGTTGCCAAAAAACGCCACCGAAGTCCCAACTGCTCGAAATGTGTGATGTGAGCCTTAGTTGTAGTGCTTCATGTCGCTACTGGAAAGCAATAGTTGAAGACAGAGCAAACCAATGCGCGTCAGCATCCCCTAACTCTTTGAGCAAATGCTGTGGCGGCAAAAGCTTTTAAGCAAGAGTTCGACAGCTTTTCAAATCGAGTCTGTGCTGCGTTTCGGTGGAAATTCGTAACGTTGGTCGTGTCATTGCTGCCCACAACCTCAAACCCTACCAAGCCCCGGGTCTGGTGGAAACCTGAAGTCCCGAAGCTGCGACGCTTAGCCTTCATCTTGGTTCTGGATTTTGGGAATGCATGCGGACTCCTCCCAGATAAAACTTATATCGTTAGCCCTAATCCAACCAGACGGCCTTGAGCATAATCTTTTCCCAAGTAAACATTACATTACATACACAGCTCTAAGCCAATCGAAAACACGTAGTCACGCACATATTCAAACTGAACCCGCAATCCTGATTAAACCCCAAACCCTAAACCCTAGATTGGCCCTCGACGTAACCCATGAAACCGCAACAAAAGCCTAGTGGGTTACGTGACCCTGGCCTCCGGCTTTTCGAGGCTTATTGAAACATTGAAACACTTGTGATTTGGAAGCACTTTTAGCTTGTGACAATTTCGGTCAACAAAAAATGCACAGAAACCTACCAACAACGGAATGTTCGGACAACTGCAGCACGTGAGCACCAAACTCGCAATTTACAAGAAGTTCAGGACAGTTCTACACCACGCAACACAAAAGGCTACGAGCGTTAGCTAACTGCAAAGCGGAACTCAAAGGACAAAGTGGCTTCGCTCACACGTCTCTCCTTTTTTTTCGGCTTGCCGGAAGTACGACTGCTCTGCAAGTTGAAAGCTGCTCTGTAAGTCAAGAGCATCCGGGGTCTTTGACCCGCCCGATCGAAAGCTGAAGCAGCGGAGCAGTCGAAAAGCCCATATCGTGAAGCATAACAAGCAAAGAGGATAGTGCGAAACAACAGCGAGCAAAGCGGAAGCAGTACGAAGTGTATTAGCGGGCTGTGACTGAGAAGCTCCCTGTGCTGAAAAGCTGCCACAAAAGGTGTGGGCGGGCGGGAAAGTTTTTGCAAGCTAGCTGCTGTTGCGTGGTGTATGCTTGAACCCAAGCGGGGCCGCGGGTATGAACTGCCGAAACAACCCTGAGTAAACACAGGAACCGTTCAGTACAGTTCTACACCACGCAACACAAAAGGCTACGAGCGTTAGCTAACTGCAAAGCGGAACTCAAAGGACAAAGTGGCTTCGCTCACACGTCTCTCCTTTTTTTTCGGCTTGCCGGAAGTACGACTGCTCTGCAAGTTGAAAGCTGCTCTGTAAGTCAAGAGCATCCGGGGTCTTTGACCCGCCGGATCGAAAGCTGAAGCAGAGGAGCAGTCGAAAAGCCCGAGCAAGAAACAGGCAAGCCGAAACCTCGCAAAAGTAGTGGAAAGCCAAGCAGAAAAGTGAGGTGAGGAAGCATCAAGCTGAGCTACTTGCGCTTCTTGGAACTTGGAACCACGGTTTGTTGGGCCCAAACTGTCAGCTGACGGAAGCTGCCATTTTAAAAATGTGTCAGCGGGAAAAAGTGTCACTTGAAAGCGTATCAGCCAGAACTCAGAAAGCGAGAGCTCGATGCGATTTGATTTGACGCGAGGAACTTGTCAGGAAGTTCCGCTGAGCCATCCCAACGAGAAAGCAGATCTGCATCGTCGTTCTTTTCGCCGGCGATGTGGCTGCAATCCAAAGTGACGCCGGTAATAGAGCTCCACATTGAAAGCTTGCGAACGAAAAGATTAAGTGGTACTTTAGATGTGTAAAGCTTGTTACACACTGACTCTGCACCACTATTATCGCTCAAAGCTGGTAATGTCAAAGCCAAGCGACCGGATCCGTGGGCTTTCCAAAAAGCCAGAAGTACAAAGCATTGTGCCAAGGTCTCGTAGCTGGAGATGTCCAAATTGGCATCCGGTTGCATGGGCAGACCTAAGTCCAGAAAGTCGTTGACAGTATAGCGGTGAGCAAACCAATGCAGGCGTCCACTTGGGAGGAGCAGCCATCCTCCCACGCCGCAGTCATTGCCTTTGCCGAAAGCATCTGCAGCCGACTCCACCGAGCTAGTAGGTGGTGGTCGTAGCGGCCTTGGCCGCCAGTCCCTGGAGCTCAGGTGGGCAAAGAAAGCAAGTGTTTCTCTGCTGGACTCGGACAAGCGCCTCTTGGAGGAAGTGGGATCCGTGACCCGAAGCCACATGCGCTTCGTGCTGACTGGGACTTAAGCCAGGTCATCTTTACTCTTCAAAGCTTTGTGCCGAGCGGAAAGCAAGGTTGAGCCTGGAGAGATACTGGTGCCCGGAGGGCTCCCTGTGAAGCGAAGCTTGTCGTCCAGATAGGCGTGGATGCCTGGCCAAGCGCATGGGCTGATGCTGACATTAGTTACTTCATTAGTTCCAAGCGGTCTATGCATGTCGTCGTAGAGAGTACATAGCCAGGGGCGTAAAGCAGGAAGCCCATGAAGAATCCACTGAAGCAGACCGAGGAGTTTGTCAAGCTGTTTGCGGCTGACAAGTCGATGCCGTAGACACTCCTCCACCTGGCCAAGCAGCTTCAAGCGTTTAAGCTCTGGTAAAGTGTAACAGCCAGCATGGAAATCAATCTGCCAACCTATCCAGGTTATAGAGGGTCCCATCTGCAGTTTCCGCCAACTAAGCGGTATGTTGAAGCAGGAGCAGAATGCCAAAACCAGGGAAGCGCTGAGCGGAAGTGCACGAGAGTTTTGCCAAAGAAGCAAATCATCTACGTACAGCATGAGGACGTGTGACAGCCAGATAAGTAGATGTAGGCATCGCACAAAGAAGCCCCCTAAGCGGGCAAACCAGTGGCTTGAAAAAGTGGCCCCGAAGGGACAGACGCGGTAAAAGAAGAGGCGCTCTTGCTGTCTCAGTCCAAGCAGGCCTCTATCTTGCTCGCGCACAAGCGATGTTTTGTGCGCTCCCTTCACATCTAAGCTGAACCCAGACACCGGCTCCTCGTCTTCCCGTGGAGGGTAAGCGGCTTGTATGTCCTGAAGACTTGGCAGGGAGAACTGTTCAGGAACGTGGCAGTTTTGGTTCGTGTTGCAAATGCTGTTGTCTATCACCAAGCTGGGAGCGCGACCTGGAGCCTTGACAATATTCACGCGACCAACTGCAACACGTTCTTCGCCCCATCGCTCATAAGCGGCTTCCAAGCTGGGAACCTCCTCTATGTAGCCGGCGGAAGCTTCTTCCTCAATCAACTCCTGAAGCAATGCGGGATCTGCCTCAGCTCCCTGCCAGTTGCCCTCACAGACCAGCAGGTCAGTGGGTTCGTCTGAATTGTCAGGGTCGCGAGGCCGAAGGGTGTGGCTGCGCGGGATGTCGCCATCAAAGCCAGTGGGAACTCCCTTCTTCAAAGCGGGGAAGAGAGAGGTGTCCTTGTCGCCTAGCATGGTGCTTAAGCGTTCCAGCGCAGACAGACAGTATGGCTGGCCCTCCTTCACCGAGAAATCCCAGTCCTGGCACGGAGAGTGTGAATCTGAAAAGCGTTTGAAGGACGAACGAAGCCACTCTGTTTCTTCCTCTGAGAAAAGAGGTTTATTGCTGGCTTCTGCGACATGTTGCTGAAGCCGAAGGGGAATTCTGTTCCCAAGCAGCCAGGATTGCCATTCTTTCCGCAGGTCGTGTAAGCTGTCAGATTGGTACCTTGGGCCAAGAGACCAGTCTGGCAAAGAGTAGATGCCTCCGCCATCCTGCGCGGCCGTGGGAACTGCTGATCGTGGCTTTTTGGGAATGGAGGCCAGTGCAAACTTCAAAGAGCAGGGAGCAACCGGGTAGGAAGGTCTGCATGAAGAAAACAAGTGTACCGCCTTTTCGGAGAAGTTCCCGGCAAGCTGGGACGGGTATTCCGCCGTCCTTTGGGACAAGAAATTGCCGTGCTCGTCCCTGGTGCCTGCGACGGATTGATGGCCCCCTTCGTGTGCGCATGCGCCTGCCAGAAAGCGGAATTCACTGTAGCTGCAAGCGAAAAGCCAAGATTTAGCTATGTCCTGGCCCACTGAGCATGCCGGGATGTTGACCAGTGAAGCTTGTATCTCGGAGAGCATGTCCTGAACAAAAGGTTCCAGCCAAGATATAGCGTTGGTGGGCTGCTCCAGGGATACATGTGCACCTGAACCAAAAGCTGCTCGAAGAAGGCAGACACAGCGGTGTAAAAGCTTCTGGATTCTGGCTGCTATGTACCCTGGCTTGCTGCGAAGCGGTGTTCCCTGGTAGGCCATTGAGATGATCTGGAGATCGAATAGCCACCTGGACGAAGCTTCAAGCGGGAGTACTCCTTGCAGGGCGGGGATCCGTGAGCCAAGCGGACAATCCCCGAGAAACACAGCCGAAGGAGATGGTCGTAAGTGTCATCGTTGAGCAGGTCCAGTTGCTCCTCGCCAAGCAAATCGATGGGCAAACAAGTGATGCCACAGGACGACATCGCCGTAGTAAGTGGGTGTGCGGCCCCACAGCATATGTCCAGGAAAAGCTCAACGCATGTCGTGTCCTTGAGCGGGGGCGAGATTGGCTGAGGATTACCTGGGGTTGCCGATGGGAGTGGGAAGCCCAATGACCTCAAGTGTGCAAGTGACTTTGCATCGAAGTGGTCCAAGTTCTTGCAAGTATAGGCAGTCAATACCCACCTGTCTCCTTGTATCGGCGTCGTACAGTGAAGCGATTCACAGCTGAAGGAGAGCGGCTCATGCCAAGTGTCCCGCAACTCACCTTTACCAGCTCCTGTTGCGCTGTGCGCCTCGGATGAAGCATCCAAGGGTGCCGGGACTTGGGGAGCCGCCGGGTTCAAAGCGGGGCAAAGCCAGACCTCGCCGCCGCTGAAGTTACCGAGTGAAACTGCGTGATTGAGTGTCCCTGCAGCGTTGCCAGCATCTGTATGTAAGCGGGTGCGAACGTTGTGGCTGACGCAGAGGGAACTCCAAGAAGCTTCGGGAAACTGAAGCTGCATAAAAGCGTTCAAGAATCGGAGAACATCTGAAAATTGTTCTGTGCGCTGAAAGATGCCCGACCTTGTACCATTGTCAAAAGCGAAAGCTCCCAAGTTGAAATACGCCTCAGAAGCTGCAATGGCATTGTCGGGGCAGTGAGAAGAAGAAGTGAAGGGAGTGGAAAAGTACTGCGCTAGAAGCTCCAAGCATGTAGCGAAGTCGAGAGAGCCTTCACTGAGTGCAGAAGATGCACAGGACACCGGGGCACGTGCCTTGGGCAGTGCCGAGGTGGCCCCTGCAGAGCCTGACGGTTGTGCCGGCACACTAAGCGGGACAGCCGTGACCTCCTCAGCGATGTCCCGCTGCTCGCTGAAGTGGGTTTCCTAATGCGGGGTAGCCACATGCTGCGAAGCGGGGTGGTTGCCCCCACAAGCTGTGCCATCACTCTTGGGCACTGCGCATCTGTGCAAGTAACCGGGTCCTTGCACTGCCCACTCTGGTACCTCATGCAAAGTGTCTGACGCTTGCCATCCATGAAGAGAGTGGAAAGCCATTTGCCGGGGGCCGGGAGGGGTGGCTTGCTTGTTGTCCTTGCCCTTGCCGCCTTTGCCACCTCTCTCAAAGCGTTCACCTTTCTCGCCTTTGCCATCACGGCCTTTGCCGCCACGGCCGCCACCCTTGCCACCGCGACCGTTGCCTGTGAAGCGGGCCTTCCAGCTGTTGTCCGGGTCGAACTTTGGCTTGAGAATGAAGGGCCTCGGAGCGAGTAAGCTGTGCAAATCAGAGCGCACCTCAGCGACTTCGTGAAGCGCATCATCCAGCTTCCAATGGTGCACGTTGACTAAGTCGGCGATGATTTCCCAACAGCGGCGGTCGGCGGCCTGGGCTTCCATGGTAGTGGGTCCGCGTAAGCTGGCGGCGGCCTCGTACTTGGTGAAGCAGATCCTCATGAAGCGTTTGTTATAAAGCTTCAGAGAGCCCAGGTGTGCACCTTGGCAAAGCGCGATGGCATTGGCCGCTAGTGACAGAAGCTGGGTGACGAGGCCAAAGGAAGCGGGGCCTTCATGTATGTCGCGGGTAGGAGCCTCGTCGAGAAAAAGCTCTGTGAGGTCAAAGCGGGCCTGTTTCCTAGGCCGGACGAGGAGACTATCTTCTTGAGCGCGGGCGCTTAAGCGGTACTTCCAAGGAATCCATCGCACCTCCTTGTCAGAAAGCATCTTGTTGGTGAGGGCCAATAAGCGGGCGCTTGGAAAGCTCTCTGCATCAAGAAGTTCAGTGGGGTAATCCTCCTCGAACCTCTTCCTAAGCGCCGCCGTGCGCTCCCCGCTCAATTTTGCGGGCCAAGCCTCCTGCCAGGAGCTAGAAAGAGGTGGTGTGGCTGGGGGAGCCGGGGTGGCGGTTGGTGGCCCCTCACCAAGCGGGGCACTGGAACTAGGCGCAGCTTCAAGAGATACCATGCCCTCCGACGTTCGGCACTTGCAGAAGAGTAAGCGCAAAGAGGCTTTGGTGATAAAGCGCTCAGCGGCCTCTGTGACTGAGGCTTCGGCCAAAAAGTGGTTAACCAACTCTTCAAGCTCTGCCGAAGTGGTACAGGACCGAGCAAACAAAGCAACGTCGAAGGCCGAAAGCAAGGAGGCTACAGCTGGTGGCACATTGCATTCTGCCACATGTTGCGTGAAGTCGGCCATCGCCACGTGACCTGAAGCGGGTGCTTGTAACTCCGACAAAGTACTACGAACTGAAGCTGAGGCTGTGACGTTGCCAAGGGTAGTCCTGCAGCAGAGAAAAAGTTTTCTAAGGTTGACACGTTGGCATCTGTGGCCTGTAGCGTGGTAGCGAGGGATACCCGGAGCGGGGGCCAGAAATCTTGCTGGATCCAAGCGGGAAACGAAAATGATGAGCATACAGGAGATTTCAAAGCGTGAACTGACCTGACAAAAGCGGCACGCGGATTTGCCTTCGTTTTCAAGCGGGAAGCGGAGCTCGAGTATGTCTGGCTTCGATGAAGCCGGGCGCTTCTTGCCCAAAAGCCCAAAGCGGGGCCGCCCTTGATCAAGTTGGGCAGGCCCAAAAGTGGGCGATTCAATGCCGCAGCCAAGAGAGCGTAGCGGGGCAGCGAAAGCATCATTGATGCTGCCAGTTGCGGCCGCTCCAGTTCCAGGACCCCCAAGCGGGTTGTTCGTCCCAACCGGACTGGTGCTGCCCCCACTCTTCATGGGTCTGGCTCCATTGTGAAGCGGCTTCCTGACGCTCTCTACCACGAGCCCGCTTACAGTCTCTGCATAAGTGGGTGGTGTGGAAGCTGTTGGAGCGGTCGCTGAAGGTCGCTTGACAGTGTCCAAGCGAGCATTGGGAGCACTGTTAACCGACAGGCCCAAAGCTGGACCAATTGAAGCGTGGGGTTCCCCTCACTGTCGTAGATAGTGTGCCCCAAGCAGCTCGCCGGGGCTTCGCTCGCCAGAAGTGGCGCCCTGTTGCTCTGCGCAACGGGTGTAGCCGTGGCAGAAGCGGGCGTCTGCTGCCCCGTGTTGCCAGTGCTGCCTCCGGTGGTGCCTTCCTCGACAAGCGGAGGTGGCGGTGCTTTTTCCTTTGGCAGCGGGCGGGGCACTTGGCGCAGCCGCCGGGGGAGAGCCAGTAGCCAAAGCGGGCTTCGGCGGTCCGGCCAGGCTTTTGGCCTTAAGTGGAGTCCCCGTAGGTGTCGGAGTGGCCTTAGGTGACGATGGTGGCCGGGGAGGCGGCTCCTTCACCTCGGGCTCGCGTTGCCATCTTTTTGCGTTGGCCACCCCGTCACCTGCATTACCAGCGGCGTCTTTGCCTCCAGTGCCAGCCGAAGCGGGTCCCGTAGGAGCTGAATCCCCGCCTGAAGCGGCTTCGGGCTGCACTTCATCAGCCGAAGCTGGTACAGATGTAGCCGGCGGGGAGGTCAAAGTATGGGCCATAATCCTCAGCGGCGATGACTTCCCCAATGGGGTCTTCGACCGGAGCCGGCCCAGGTTGCACGGCGGGTACATCCGCTGAGGATGAGCCTGTCCCCGTTTCAGGAAGCAGAGGGTCCTGTTCCAACTGCTTCAAAAAGCGGGACTTCTCCTCGTCGTTCATGGACTTAAGGAGGCTGAAGGCGTACTCTGGGGAAAGCTTTGCCATGACCCAAGGAGGCAAAAAAGCGGGCTTGAAGCGCATCTCGAGCTGAAACCGGAGGAGCGGAACAAAACTGTTGTTTAAGCGAAATGCTGCCGACACTCATGAACGCAATGAGACAACTCCCGACGCCGTTGCAAGACCGACTCTTGTTTTTAGCAGCCGGCGTTGCTCAAGCTACCTCCAGGGAAGCAATAATAATACAAGCCCGCCGCTTACATAAGCGGGAGTCGGGCGGAAAATGAACAAAAGGCGAAAATTCTGAGATGCATCCACAAGCGGAGTGGCAACGAACCTCGCATGTGCTGTCCCTGCACGCCAAGCAAGTCATGCGGGAACCGGGGTGAGAAATACATGAGTGTGCCACCCCAGATGCTCCTAGCAGGAACCGCACCTCTTTGCAAATGGGGCGGGGTCCCTGTGGAGAGGAAGCGGCAAGCGGCTGCCGGCTGCTCCTCGTGTGAAAAGCAAGAGCCTCGCGGGACTCATCTTGCCATGTGGGATCGACCTCCAAGGCGTGGGTCGCAGTAGTGGAGGAACGAGCCGGGCCTGTGTCCTCAGCATCGGAGTCCTCGAAGTGGTCAACCTGCGCACGGGCATGAACACAAGAGGGAAGCTTGGCGCCGGAACGTGTAATCGTTGAGCTGCTGAACTCCCGAGCTTCACGAAGATCGCCATCCTGTTGCTCCAAGGCTAAGAAGGACTGACAATCGTTGCCAAGCGAAAAGCAGGATAGGGCCGGGCAGTATTCCTCCCACTGAAAGCCTGCAGTGTCCACAAGTGGTTCGACGAGCGGGGACTGACCGCCTCTGTGCTGTGGTCTGGCTGGACGAAATCCGGCGTGTATCGAACGCCACAGAAGCCGCTGTGCACGCAAAGCGGGCCACACATCGTCACGGGAATACAGTTGAGCCGACCCCGGCGCCTTGTGGTGCCCCTGCAGAAAGCGGGAGGCAAGCGGGATCGACAACTGACTCATCCAGGAAAGAAAAGTTGTCTTGAGGCTGTGAAGTGTGTACTGAGCGGCCTGAGCGGGTGCAATCCCCGACAGCGTAAGCATGTAGCGAAGCTTCTGAAGTGCTTGCGAATAAGAGGCCGGCGCAAAGCCAGTCTCGCTCCAAAGGAAAAACAGGCAGTCGATCAGGTTCAGGCTGGGGCCCAAAGCGGGAGCGAATGTCGCACCAGACGGTGTCTAATGCTCCCAACCAGTGGGGAAGCCAGGTCATGCCCCAGTCCTCGGATGAAGAGAAGAGGCCGAAGCTGAGGAGGCCCCAAGGGCAACCCCCCTTGGCGGTCTTTGCCCTGTAACATATGCCTCGCAGTGTAAAGTTGCTGATGCAAAGCGTGCTCCAGCGAACATGTTGCGCATCAGCAAAGCGGAGGCTGGCGCCGATGGCCACCAAGAAGGAACCTGCCCAGATCCTGTCCATCAAGCTGGCCTTGCCCGAGAGGAGAGTTCGCTCAAGAAAAGCGACGAACGCCAAGGGGAGAGGTATACTCTCCCGCTTCTCCTGTCCGGCCGGGTTGGAAAGCAGGCTAAAAGCAGTGCCGTACAGATCTGGCAGGCACGCGAGGGCCAGAAGCTTCTTGTACCAACGAAGAGCCTTGAGGACGTTGATGCTGTTGGAAAGGGGGCCTGACTCCGAACCTCGAGACAAAGCGAAGAATGCATCAAGAAAGAGGCCTTAATCTACGGAGTCCATGTTGCCACCAAGCTCCTCAAAGGCACAAAAGAAAGGTTGCACAGAACGAAGGTAGCGGGCTGCCGTGGTGTCGCTGACCTTGCTAAGCAAGCGGGACCGGATCACAGCACCCTCTCGACTGCTTTCCAGTTGCTGGAGCACGTCACTGTAGCCGCCATGTGATGTGCAAAGCTGGTCAAAAAGAACCTTATTGCGTTCGTCGCATGTTGTCCTTGCTGGTGAGCATACCGGCAGCCGGAGCACGCAAAGCAGGCGGGTGCGATTCTGAGGGTGCGCGCAAAGATGTCGTTGAGGTGGACCGGTCTCGGTATAGCCAAGGAAAGTGATGCCTGAACAGGAGTCTGCTGCCGTGTGGGATAGACAGCGTAAGCTGAAGCGTCCTGAAAGTGCGGCAGTGCCTTCGCCGTCGGGAAGCTCTGGGGTATAGACTGCTGAACAGGCAAATTGCTGGGGGCCTGAAGCGGGGGAGGAAAAGGAGAGCAGGGGCGGAGCCGAGCCACTGTAGGCTGACGCCCGTTGTACCCCACCTGAAAGGGGGAGTTGTACCTCAGACACAACCTCGGAGCCCGCCAAGTGGGTGCCCTCGACGTAGCAAACAAGCTGGGTCGAGGAGGGGTGGATCGCAGTGGCATAATCCGAAGCGTTGAAGGACCCGAAGCAAACCCTGTGAAAGCTGTCACCTCGGCCTCCGGCGGTTCCTGCGGTATGAGCTGCCAAGATTGATCCCCGCTGGAAGCACCTGGGGAGTTCTCCATAGGTAGGGGAGGGGTCACCGGGGCACAATGTGCTTGATGCAGCCAACGGCGACGAAGCTTACTCCTGGGTTCAAAGGCTTCCTCCGCATCTGAATCAGCAACCTCAAAAGTGGGCGCCGAAGCTGAAGGCACTTGATTAGGGTCCTCCGGGTCGGCAAAGTCAGCAAAGTGGTTGCAAAAAGAGGCCCTAAGTTCCAAAGCATCAGCATCAGTGCAGAAGGGCGAGGAATCAGCCAAGAGTATGTCCGTAGCCACCCTGCTAGACGGCAAAGCTGGTGCATCACCACCACCCATGTCAGAAGCAGACATAGTTAAAACCAGATCCTAAGCCGCGCCACTGTCTCTGAAAGTGTCTCCCGAAGAAGAGTCACCAAAAAAAAAGTTTGATAGAAAGCTTTTGGGTCACCTCTTCCAAAGCTGTCGTCCTATCAGACAAGTGGAGAATCCAGCCGCGACCTTGGTGAAGCTGGTCCTCCAAGCGTTGGACCCTGCCGTATAGGCGGGAAATTTCCGCCGGTTGGGCCGCACTTGCAGCCTCTAGATCGTAAAACCTATCGCAGAGACTCCTGACGTCGTCGGTAAGGCAGGCTTCAAGCAAGCGAAGATCAAACTGCCGGACGTCCCTGTCGAGGTCGCGCAGAACAGCTTGAAGCTGGGGGCTGTGCGGCACAGGCTCGAGGTCCATGCAAGGCCCTAAGCTAAAAGCGTGTTCTTAAAGCTGCTGCAAAATGGTCCTGACAGCTAGAAGCCTAAGCAGACTCACATGTAAAGCAAAGAAAGCTGAAGCTGAAAAGTTTTTGCAAGCTAGCTGCTGTTGCGTGGTGTATGCTTGAACCCAAGCGGGGCCGCGGGTATGAACTGCCGAAACAACCCTGAGTAAACACAGGAACCGCACGTTGCACCTTATCGCTTTATATCGCTTTCCAGTTCTCCGTTTCAACATGAACCCTAAACTGTCAAACCCCTAAACCCTAAACCCTCACCCCTAAACCACCCCCAAACCCGAAACCCCCTAACCCATTGATTGAGGGGACCTCTGTCCTTTGGCACGCAATTTGCCTGTTTCGGTTTCGCTCAGTGTAGTAGCTGGGCTTTCCTGTTTGTCAATGTGTTGTCCCTGCTATATGTGGAGCCTATGTGGCCACAGTGCCGCTCGCCCAGTACCAGGAACCCCGCCTAGGCTTCCGCGGTTCCGGAAAACAGCGAATTCCGGTAACGACAGAGCCAAGAAGCTGGAACAAGCCGCGCAGCATCGCGGCTACAAAGCAGCATAATTTCCGCCAAGACTGCCGACTCGAATCTTGCAGCTATTGCATTTACTGCTCGATGTCCAGTCAAAGTCAAATCGAATTCTAAGCTGGGTCAACGGGCCGGAAAGTGGGCTCTGACAGGAGCTGTGTGACTGTTCGTGGTGTTACAACATCGCACATATCAAAACTACCACTGTGCTATGGTCGCGACGATACAAAAAACAAAAAACGAACAATCGAAATGAGTCACAGTAACAACAAACATTGAAACAAAGGTTCGTCAAAAAACGGGTGCCGCGTCGCACGTGAGCCAAGCTGAAACCACTTTAAAATGTCCCCAAAAGCGACGCGGCATCAACTGCGCCCAAATGCCACACTCATTTTTTTCAATGAGCAGATGCACCAAAGCCGCGTTTCCGCGGCCATTGGCACACTACTGTGAAGGCCGGAAGGCAGCCACAATCCTGGCTGGCTCCAAACCTTAAACCCCTCCACCCTGGACTTCTAACAGACGACGACTATCCAAACAGGCGATCAGCCGATGCTCAACTGCTACGGGCAGATTTCGTCTACCTGAGTCGTTCAGCGGCACAACCATACAGAGCTCACGTCTGTTTCCTTCAAGCACAGAGCTCTCATGACCCTGCAAGTCGTAAAGCCTGACCTGCACAAATGGGCAACTGTACACTATAAGGCTACCGCTGCTCAGCTGCCATTGCAAGCCGTAAACATTGACTTACTTGCGCAGTGGCCCACAGTCCTATAGTTGCTTCCTGTGGCACATCCGCAATACTCACATATCCATCGTGTCACGCTGGCTGCTCATGGCCTCACCGAGAGGCACGCCTGGGAGCCGCAGATCCGCCGCAGATGGCAGAATAGAACCATCGATTCAACCTGTCAGAGACCATAACATCATCCACGTGCCAACCATAAAAAGTCCTGACACAGCCAAACAAAGACAAGACGCCAACGGCAGTCGAAAACGGGGTGTTGTGACACTTGGACTGGCAATGACAATCCTCACCAGTGGCGAGAAGGCTTGTCCCAAGCGTGTTTCGGCCAACTCAGCTCACGAACATCGCAGTCTGTGGCAAGCACAGGATAAATGTCCTACAGAGGTTCTCACAAGTGGGCAAGAAGCTCAGAAATTGCACAACAAAAGCGTGAAACGGAGAAGTCTTCGGTTACAGCAAAATGCGAGCAGACCAAGTCGGCAAGATCGAAAAACAAACAGAACATGCTGAATCTTTTTTGGCGTGGGCGGGCCTCAAAGACAGCAGTTGGTTGCTGCACTCGGTCCCAGCAAGAACGACAAGAGTCAAGCATCAAAAGAACTGTACCGACGAAAAGGACTGTGAACCCTGGTGAGACTGGCGGCGAATTGCAGATTTGGCGGGCAGAGATCGTTCAGCCTTCCTTAAAGCACCTAGCTGCAGCGCAATGGCGTCGCCCCGCTTCTCGGAGTCGGTGCAAGGCACACTATTGAGTGAGGATCGCCAACCTGTGGAAGTTGAGCTGACCGACGAATGGGCGCCGCTTTATTTGTCGCCTGAAACCAACACACGGGGCTCCCTGTTCAGGGATGCCCCAGAAAAAGCATGCGATGTAACCGTCGTTGCGCGCGCAAGGCCTCCTATGCTTTGCAGAGGATGACATCGCACATGGCAACTCTCGCTGCCATGGGGGCATCTCAAGAGCTTGGAGGCCATCAATGGGTGGCTTCAATCTTGGATTGGCCGAGATTTATGGATTGAAAACCGCAGCAGTCTCAGGCGGTGCAATGGCAGCTTGCGCCGGGTGACTGCCAAGCCAACAATTGGCCAGGCTGGCGTCCTCGAGCACTGCCCTGACCCGCGAGGAGGAGGGGCGTCGGACAGCTTGAGGCTGGTCCCCGGGCTTTAACCCAGGTTTGAGTTTGAACCTGGGTTCCCTCCCCCCGGGGGGGGGGGGGGGAACAACAACAACAACCCAGGGAACCCAGGTTTGAAACCTGGGTTTAACCTGATTTTGAACCTGGGTTTGAACCTGCGTTAAACCTGGGTTCGAACCTGGGTTCAACCCCGGGTTAAACCCAGGTTATAACCCAGGTTAAACCCAGGTTCCAAACCCAGATTTGAAACCCAGGTTCTAACCCAGATTTGGAACCCGGGTTAAAAACCCAGGCTACAACCCAGGTTTGAAAACCCAGGTTCTTTGGAACCCAAGTAGAAGCACCCAGACAAAAACCCGGGTTGGAAGAAAGACTCAAAGGTGAGGAAGAGACCTGAAGGAGGACCTTCTTCACGAAAGAAGAGCCCACACTCCCACGAAATCGCTTAAGGGGGGTCAAAGGCGAATAAAACAGAAACATGGAAGACGGAGTTATTGAAACCCGAATCCTGTTCTTTTTATCACGGCTTGGAAGTGAAGCTTTACGGTGTAGGCAGCTTCAAAGGCGCGGAGAGTTGACAATTTGCAAAAAAACGGAAGGGTTAGGGTGGACGTAGCTCCCGATTGAGGCTTGTATTTCAGTTGCGCATTGTTAAGGGTTCCAGAAGCCTGTAAGCTGTCCGGACTGGTCCCAGAGAAGGGAATTCGAACCCTGATTTACACCTGGGTTCCAAACCATTCTTTCTTCAAGGGCACGGAAAACCTGGGTAGAACCTGGATTCCAGAGTTGTTCAAACCCAGGTTTGAACCTGGTTCGGGACCCAGGCACTTAGGGAACACTCCGTATGTATGCTGTACTCCAGGGTGTCCCTCGTTAGTTTCCGAGGGACCTCTAGGGAACCTCCGGGGCCTCCGGGCCTCTCACACACAGCACTCAGACAGAGCGGGCACGCTCCACACTTTTCACTCTGCTGTTCTTCAGCAGTCCGAGTCTTGAGCCAAGCCCGGCACGGCTTGAGGCTTCAGTACACAGCTCTCTGGACTTCAAACACTTCACAGCTCGTGAGCACTAACAGCGAACTTGGGCTTCAGCTCTCTAAACACTAGAACTGGCTCCTGATGCCTCTTAGGCATCACGCTGTAGCTCTGGCGAAAGCAAACAGGCTTGAGACTCTTCACAAACACTCCAAGCGTCCGCAAAGCTCACTCTGAGGTTCGGGCGGGACGACCGACAGGCGGACCGACCGACCGACCAACAAACCGACAAAACAAGGTTTCGAAAACATGCGAAATGGTTTCGTTCCAAGCTTTCACCATGCCAAAACAAATCGTACTCACATGACATGCAACACAAGACTGTGCATGATTTTTCCAAAGCAAGTGTAAGTGCTTCAAATCAACAACTGGGAACCTTAGGAGGTCACACAAATCAACTCCCCCTCTTGACCGTAAGGTTCCTAGACCCGGTCCTGTCCTCCTTTCGAAGACCACGCCACAGACAAAGTCCTGTGCGTTCGTTCCTCAGTCTGCGCGTCCAGGAGCAGAGGCGGTCCTAAAAGACCCCGAGGCACAGCTCTTCAAGCGCACCTGCCGGCTTGTGAATTCATCCGAGCCGTAGCGTGGCCAAAGCAGTCTCTGCGAAGGCTCTCGGATAGTGTTGTGTAGCTTTAAGGTCAAACATTTGTGAATGATCGTGGCTACCATCACATGCAAAGTTTCGAGACATGTGTTGAATGAAATCCGCATCGTTAGAAACAAGCTTCCATGTTTTCTTCACCAAAAGATTATCTTGACCTACCATGCCTGCCATGCACCCATGCACAAGCCCTTCGTGGTGGCTTCTGCTCCGCAGGAAGCTCTTCGTAGACTGCCAGCCCCAATAGCTGCATCTTTGTGGCCACTCCATCACCCAGACACTCACTTGTGGGTGGGTGTTCAGTTTCAACCACGACTTCCAAAGCTTTCTGTGCACTGTGAACAGGGCCTGCAAGTGCTCTTGGTGTTGGGGGTTGTGGTGCAAGTGCTTTCTTTGCCAAGGGCTACCCCCGGTACAAGGCGTGCTGCTCCAAAGAACAACCTTCATTCCCCAGCTCCTGGCAACATCCATGGCTGACATGAGCCGCTCCACGGTCTCAGGTGAAGTCCCATCTACTTCCACAGTCACCGGCAGAACAAAGACAGAGTAGTCACACCCCGTGGTCACAAAGCTAGATTGCGGATCGGTACAAAACTCAATGAACAGGGTTCCGTACGATGTTGGGAGCTCACAGAGGCCCAAGAACCTTTCCGACTCAAGTTCTGTGTTGTCAAAGATCGAATTCAACAGCCCTGTAAGGAACACACACGAGCGAACCACCGGCACAGCACAAAGGTCAACCTGGTGGACGTCTTCCAATCCTAAGGTCGTTGTGTGTTTCAAGGTCTGGGGCCTGTTGAGGTTCTTGGTGAGGAGATCACTGACGTTCTCTTCTCCGGCAACCCCGTTAATCACCAACTCGTTCTGATGCACCCTATCCTGAATAAAACTTCCTTTCCAACGCTGGGCTTCGAAAAGTCCTTTGCGAACCCGCCGATGGACCGCTGTGGGTCATCGCGAGAGGAGCCGCACTTTGTGCAGCAGAACACTAACTTGTACCTAGGGTACGCAGAACTACGAGCTACGGCGGAAGCTAGCAGCTAGAAGCACAACACTACGGGCTACGGCTGCAGCTACGGCACTACGGCAAAACTGCAGTGCGGAAGCACTTGGGGACTGCAGGTCACACACGAGTGACGCGGAACCACTTGCACTCGCGACAACGCGACAGCTGTCCCCTAAGGAGATGGCATCAAGCGTGGCTCTTTGGTATAGCAGAGAAGATAAGCATTCGCAAATATCTCAGCAAGTTCGGCGGGTTTGGCGAGTTTAGCAACACGATTATCGTCAGTGTAGAAAACCTTACGTGCCATATCCTCAAACAGAGCCGCTCTGTAATGGCCAGTTGCCATTCGGGGGCCAATGTGGACGATTGCCGCTCGTAAGTGGTACTTAGAAACCCTAGTGGAGTGGCCCGAAAAGTAAGGAACCTTCAAGACAGGGTCGAGAGTAACAGGCTCTAAAACCTTCTGGGCATCAGCATCGTCAACATCGAACCGCGCAAGCTGCAGGATCAGGCATTCTGGCGTCTGCAGCAGAGCATGCGCCGGGGCCTGGGTGTGCCACAAATCGACAAGCTGCTGGACAGATAAGTGGCTTAACAGAGGCGCGGTCAAAAGAAGTGGACAGGTGTCTCCCGAATCCCGCACCTGATCATGGGAGTCGCGGGCTTGCCACAATCCTTGAAGCGCAGGAGTCTGCATACGCGCCTGAAGATGATGCACAAACTCAGCAGCATCGTGCTGCTCCCGAGGGTTCCTCCAATCGGTAAGGAGCTGTTGCCAACCAAGCAGGCTCCACAGGCTAAAAGGTTGCCGTCGTAGTATGCAAGCCTCCAAAGCGGTGAACACATGTCGCGGAATCACCGCCTGAGTGCGTGCACGACTGCACCAAAGCAAGGCTGCCAGTGAGGCGTTCGCATAGCAGAGGTTGGAGCCGTTGGTGAGGCGCATCCTCAGCTGGACTGCGTCGTCGACCTTGCTGCTAAGTCTGAAGGAGGTGCTCACTGGGGTATTAGCTGGTACCGAGGGAGAGCTTAAGGTTAAGGCTGGGGCGGCGGGGGCGGTGCAGGCAGGAACTTGTAGATCTGTTGAGCAAGAGGGGACCTCGTCAATCGTTCGGGTTTGATGGACATGCCGATCACCTGGCAGCAAGCGCTGCCGCAGAGCTCCGCGAGGGAGGCGTGCATTTGATCGCTCGGTGTGGTGCGATTGGACACCGACGCCAGGAAGGTGATCGATGGGCCCTTGAGTTCCGATGCCAGAGGCCTGGTGGGGGCAAACCGAGTCAGCAGCTGGGAGTCCGTCGCCAATCGGATCACACTCTCCACCAGCTCGATCGCGGCCGCCGCCGTCAAAGGTGGGCGAGTGGTGTCCGGGATCAGCTTGGCCTGATCCGGGTCCCACCGAAGGAAGTTCCATTTGCCCTCGTCTGTGAGAAAGCCGAGCTTCTTCATGTTGGTTTGGATCTCCTGTGTCATGCGAGCCGGTTGCAGTCGCTGCAGAAACTCGCGCCACACACACATCCACAGGGTGAGCCGCAGCGGGGATGTGGGAGGAGTGGTCTCCCGATCGGCCTTCCACTTGGTCGCCACCGCAAACAGGGCCTCCGGGACTCCGCCCGGCAAGCCTGTGCGCATCCAGATGACGAAGGATGTGTCCAGCATGAGGGTCTTGATCGAGTCCTCGTGCCGTACCATCAAGCGGATCATCATGTGGCACAGGGTCCAAAGCTGGGCGACTTCCTCGTCCTTTGTTTGACTGCTGTTGGCACTGCCTTTGCCCTTGCCTCCGCCCTTTTTGCCCTTTCCTTTGCCTTTTCCCTGCCTGGGGTCTGTCTTCTGAAGCTTGCTTGGGGGCTCTAGCGGTCGCTTGGGTGTCGTCGAGGGTGTCGTCGTCATGGCTGTGCTCATGTACGCCGAGTACATCTCCCACTCTCGCGCACGCTTCGCAGAAGCAGCCCGTAGGCTTGTCCGACATGCACAAATTAACTCCAAGTATTTTGGAGTCATCCGCGTTTGCGGGCATCGCCAAAATGGCGGCAGTGGCTACTCCTACCCTGAGCTACAGGTGCCTGACCTACCTGAGCTACTGGCAGGAGTGGGTAGCCATGGCTTGGACTAGTGAGCAAATCTGGATCGAGACTAGAGAACACCGCCTGCCAAATGACCGTGCAACCCTCAGCGTGCCGACATGGAGCACATCGGTAAGCTTGTGCACAGAACTGACATGGACGTTGAACCTGAACAGCTTTGGCCTCCTTCACAGCCTGATTCAACCTATCCACAGCCGATGGGTGTTTGGCACGAATGTGAATCTTGATGCGACTGCCGTCGTTCGCCCACAAATTACAGACTGGGCAGTTGTGAGCCATGCGAGCATGCAGTTCGGCCTTAGAGGCAATGTTTCGCCAGCGTCTGAGGTGTTCTCTGGGCTCCGCTCTCAGACAGGGTTCGTCAAGCAGCCTGGCAGCAAAAGGTGCAGGAGGAGGAGGTGGGGGTGGAGGTGCAGTCTCCGGGGGCACAACAGGCGCGCGTTCACTGAGGATCTCACAAGCAGGCACTGCCGCTGTGGGTGCAGAAGATGGAGCCTCTTCCCGGTCCGAAGACCCCAGCAGAAGAGGTTGTGCAGCATTGAGCCGCTTGGGCACACAACTATCAAACTGGATGTGCAAATTAAAATTTCTCCACCCATTGAACTCACGAAGGCAGTACTTGCATGTGGGAACACCGTTAAGGGAATGCTCAACTTGATTGATTGAGGAGAGGGCCTTCTTGACATCACGATGCGCCTGAGCACCATGTGCACGTACCCGATGGCGCTGAAGCAGACCTGAGTTCGCGAAGGTGCACGGACAATTAGGACAAGCATATGGGCGAGCCACCAGGGTCACCTCTTGAAGTGTCGTAGCAGCCTGAGTGGCACCTGAATCCGGGGCAGATGCTGGCGTCTGTGTAGCAGCCTGAGTGCCGGTCGAAGCGTGAGCTTCAGAGATATCAGGTCCATTCCTGAGGGTGCCTCTGTGCAAGAAGTGCGACCGTTGTGTACTTGGTGTCGGCTGGGATGCGGGAGCAATATTCGGCGCCTGTGGTGCAGCGACGGGCGGCTGTGCGAAAGCGGCCTGAAGGATGACATGCCACTGTGCAACCCTATCGAGCTGGAGCGACCGGTCGAGGGCCTTGAACCGGGTCTGATTGGCGGTGGCTTCCTTCGAGAGGAGCGCAATTGGGTCAAAACCCAACTCGGTGAGGAAGGCATCCGTGGTCACATGTGTGTCCTTGGACAGCTGTCCACTGACAATGCGAAGGTGTCGGGCAACGATGCCCCGGATCCTGACCATGTCTTTAGCTTCAAGCTGCAGTGCTGTGATCCCGTATTTCAGGCATGGCCAGACCGTCGACAGCCACAACCGCCGCCTGGTGTGGCGACTGAGATGGTGTCTGGCGCTGAGCACTTGTCGAAGCCTGGAGAAAAGCTGCCCCGCCCGATTGTACCGGTGGGCGATGCTGTGAGATTCCAGGGCTCCGTAGCTGAGGATGATGCCGAGATATGGGTGTTTCCTAGCAATCGGAAAAGCGCAGTCGGGTGCCACCCGCAGTTTGGAGACACCTTTGTCTTTGAACCGAAGTTTGCCCATGGTTCGCTCAGCCTGTGTGCCATGCAACTGGTAGAGAATCACACTCTTGGTGTCACTGACCTCCATGCCATGAAAACGTAAAATTTTAACCAGCTTGTGCAATTGAGCAAGGCAGTCGGTAAGGTCCGAGGATGTGCGAATCATCCACTGTGCTATCAGGTCGTCAGCATAAATGGTGAGTATTTCTGATGCTTGGGGCCCCAGAGTTGCAAGTAGCTGGCGGTACACATAGCCTGTCGCGAGCGCCCATAATGCAGGGGATAATGGACACCCCTGACGAACCCCCCGAGAGGTAGCACAAGAGGCTTTGAGACCACAATGGTCAAGCTCAACAAGAAGCTGGGAATGGATGGCAAGGACCTGTTGAACAATGGGCTCAGGTATCATGGCATCACGCATACCAGCAGCAATCATCGTTCTGGGAAGGGAGTCAAAAGCTTTGGCCACATCCAAAGAGAATGTGACCCCGCCCACGCATTGAGCTCTGGAGGTTGAGTCGCGTCGTCGTTGTACCATGCGCTCTCTGGTGGGGGCTGCCGCCCGGACACTGTAAAAGTGTGACACCACACGATGCATCGCTTCCACAGTTGATCGCCCCTTCACGTATGCATACTGAGGGACATCAGCAATGTAATGTTGGAGATACGGTGCAATGAGCTCTGACAACATGATCGCGTGTACTTTGCTGATTGGGCGAGTATCCGATGGCTGTTGTGACTTTTTGGTGGGTTTCGGCAAAAGACAAAGCGAGACCCGCCTAATGGGCATGGGAAGCATGTGGGGTATGTTCGAAAACGCAGCATTGAGACAGTCACTAAGCACAGGGCCCACCTCTTGTGCAGCAAGCTTCCATAGAACTCCAGGCGAAGCCGAAGGATGCACGGCCTTCAAAGCTGACAGAGACGCAAGGGCCGATGTGCACATGCCTGCGTCGAAGAGTTGAACACTGCAATCGAAGACCTGTGTCGGGCAAGCCCTCGAAGAAGCGAAAAGATCCCTGAAGTATTGCAGCAGTGTGTTGCATTCCGCCTGGGGATCCTGAAGGTTTCCCTCGGGATCTCGGATTTGCAACCGCGCCTTGACCTTGCGAGGAGCAAGGCGGTTCACCACACGATACAATGCAGATAGCTGGCCCTGCTGTGACGCCCGCTCCGCCAAAGCGGTTTGCTCGAGAAGAAAGGCCTTCTTGCGAGCGCGGCGCTCAGCAACGACCGTGCGCTCAAGTGTACGGATCTGATGATCAAGCCTCCATGCCGTGAAGGCTGCACGCAGGCAGTAGGCAGGTGGCCTGTGGGTCAGCGCATCTCGTTCGTTGCGCAATTGCCAGAGAGTGCGTACGGCTGTGGCTTCGGCCGGCACAGTAGCAGCCGTCTCGGCTGGCGCAAGGGTGCTCCGTGCTCCCGCCGGTTGGCTATGAGTCCAGGCCTGAGTCAAGCATCGATCAATGTCAGCAATGGTGGGTCTATGGGGTAGGGTGGCCCTCAGCTTGTCACGAAAGGCTTGTTGTCGTTCGGGATTGTTTCGAACTGCTTCCCAAACGGACCTAGGCTTCAAAGTCAGATGCTTGGGACGAGAGTGCACCCAGGGACACCACGTGAAAGGAAAAGAGCCTCGGACCGGTATGTGTCGAGAGCCCAGTCGGCCCATGGCCACCGGCCAATCCTGCACCGGTCCGCTGGCTAGGCTGGTGCCGTCAGCATGTGCCCCACGCAGAATAATGTAATCAATCAGTGTTTGGGCATTTGTGGCTGGATTGACAAATGTTGCGCCGGGTGCCTGACCAAAGGTGTTGGTCGCCACCAGCCCAAATGTGCACAACGTGTGAAGCAGCTCCTGACCGTCTTGTTGCGGGGGAGGGGTACTAGGGATGCCAAGACCAACTACTCCTTTGCATGATGCGAGCTGGGTGTTCAGGTCACCTGTGAGGCACAAAAGGTTGCGACGTGGGAGCGACCTAAGAGAGCCACACAGCTTCTGCAAGAACTGAGCCCTGCGGCGCATGGCATCCTGCCACCAGTCGGTCTTGCTGTCCTGTTTGCGGCGATGCCAGGCGAACTGATATGCATGAAGAAGGTCGATAGGTTGATGTCCTGCTTTGGGTGTGATCCGCAAGTGTTGCAATCTACCTGCGATGATGGAGCTATGCCTAATGCCCTCCGGGGTGGCTAAACGCTTGGAGATGCAAGTCAGCAGACCGGCCTCCTTGGGGGCACCACTGCTGTGGTGCACAAAGCACCAGTGGTCATCATCCCACTGCAGGTCGTCCCGCCAAAAGGTCTCCTGAATGCAGACGATGTCTACACGATTGCTATGTGTGCGAAGCCACTCCTTGAGCTCTGCCCAAACCAGGGTGGTCAATCCCCCAGCGTTCCACGTAAGCAGGCTGCAGCGTCTAGAGGAGGGGGCATGTGCAGAAATTGTGGCAACACGAGGCCGTGCACTTCCTGAGCTGCCAAGCCGTTGTGTACAGGAGGGCCGTGCCGGCGTGCCGGTCGTGGCGTCTTCCCCTGCATCACGGGATGTGGCTGGGCCAACGGCCCTGTGCACTTGCAGATGCCTACCCTCGAAAATTGAGCCCCGGTAAGGTGCTACTCCAAACTGCTGCGCCGTAGTGATAGCTCTGCGAAGTGCCCTCTTGCGATGGGGCAACTTGCGGGTGTTATGGCCTGGCTTCGCCTCTGATTGGCGGTACATGGAGTCTTGCGATGCGGCTCCAGGATCGTCGGCCTTCGATCCAACCCTCGCGTCTGCAGGCTTTCTTGCACTTGTGTGATCTGCAAAATGCGGCCTGCCCCTGGACTTGGGACCAGGGCTGGTTCCTGTGGTCAGCATGTACGGTAGTTCTGTGGGCTTTTCTCGGGCTGGGTAATAATCATTATGGGTGTGCGGCATGAAAATAGGAGCATGCGGGTTCAGCGTGTGTCCTAATGCAAAAGAAGAGACAATCTCAAGCGCAGGCTCACTCAAAACCGCAGGTTCAATCCCTAACTCGGCTTCGGAGTGCAATGCAGGAACTCTCTGAGGTTGCGACGTAGCAGGCACGAACTCCGGTGCATGCGCGTTCAAGGGCACTGAAGCACCCGACGACGGCACACTGTGAAAATCATGCTCGCTGTTTGTGGTTGGATCCATCTGCAAAACACTAAATGAAGAAAAGCACGCACCCAAAATCAAGCTGAAAATCAAGCTGAAAATCAGATTGGCAATTGGCAACCTTGCAGGGTTCATGTCCTGAGAGGACCTGACTGCAGCAAGCTGGTCAAAGGAGCTCCGAGCTCTCTTTCTGTGGCCTCTACCAAAGAAGGATAATTCCTTGACGCGTAAGCAACAAGGGAAAGGCCACCTGCTCGAGGCAAAATGTCCAGTGCAGAGACGAAGAAGTCAGCTGCTTCTAAGTGCTGCCACAAGCTGGCTGCGAGGCGGTCCCCGTAGGAGGGATCTCGTGCTATGTGATCAATGACCTGATCCCGTGCCAAAGTTTTCAGATGAATCAACTCCGTGGTGCAGTGCAAGAGTAAGCCCGGGCAGCCGGGACGACGCTTAATGGCACTACAGCACCAGAAGGTGCTATGAGCCGCTACCCCGCCCCGCTACCCGCCCCTACACCTCACCTCGCAAGGGCCGAACGAACTGGGCAACCCGGGGAAAACCACACGAAGGAGGGGAAACCCGGGTGCCCTGAACAAACCCAAACCCAGACCCGAGCGAGGGCCCACCGCTACCAGTTCGCTTGAACCGAGACGCTTCCTGAATAAAACAAAGTCTGATGTCTACATGTCGCATCCTCCGAAGGAACCCCTCCATCCCGGCAATCTGGCGAGCAGATGCGCTGTCGGTGTAGATAGCGAGGGGCTTGGCGATCTCGCCCCAAATGTGAGAAGCCAGCTGACCTAAACCGGCAATTTCCTTAGCGGCCTCGGCAATGGCAAAGAGTTCGGATAAGGCAACTACGGTTTGTAGCCTACTGTAGCCCTTTACGCAATACCACAGGGAACCGGCCACTACGTAGATAACCCCACCGCTAGTACTCTTCCTCCCGGTGCTACTTTCACTGCCCCAGTTGCTATCACAGAACGCCACCAAAGTGGCACCCTCTTCTTCCAAAGTTTCCCCGCTCCCGGCGGGAAAGACCTGATCAAGCAACGGACAACCGACCAACCACCGAAGAAATTTCCTTAGCGCATCCTCGTGCACCATCCTTGGTGCAGCTTGCCCTCTCGAAAGCATAGAGTGGAAATATGTGATGTCAGTGCGCGTCTGGGTCAACCAACCAATCTTCCCAAGGCAGGACCTGAACCTACCCGCGGCTTCTGGAGACAAAGAGGGCGATGGGGATTCAGGGTCCTCAGCATCATATAAAGCCCTAATGTCGGGGGTTGTGGCCACAGGTTTGACCTTAGCCAGGTCCTTCTCGGTCCACCCAAAGGCAGAGAAGACTGAACGCACGTACTCAGGTTTCACCCCAAGGGTGATGTTGTTCCCATCTAGCTTGATAAGCCGTCCTAAAAACTCAAGTTGGCCATCTTCATGGAGCCTTCCGGTGACCTTTACCTTTAGAACCGCACTCAGGGACTTGTGGATAAACTCAACCCCCTCTTGGCTGTCGGAGACGATCAATAAATCATCCACATAAGCTAGGGCGATGATATACGTCCACTTCTTTCCGAGCTGAACCCATCCACTAAAGAGCGTGGGCTCGAGCGGCGAGGCTTTGAGGCCCAGGCCGACCATAATCTTACCGAGGTGCCTTTGCCAACTCAGGCTCGCGCTGCGCAAGCCATACAAGGCCTTCTCTAGGATCAAGTACGCGGGGCCTCCGCCCTCTAGGCAGAAAGAGCTCGGGAGCTCCACCACAGTGGGTTGAACAACGTTCGCAAACAGGAACGCAGTAGAAATGTCCAAACCCCAAACCCGCATACGGCCCTTCGCGGCTCTCGAAAGTATGAGCTTGAGTGCCTCCACACTCGCGGTGTTCGAGGAGAGGCCAAGATCAAGGGCAGAAGGCCTGCCGTGCGCGAAGTCTTTCGCCACGAGGCGTGCCCTGACAAGCCCTGGGGCTTTCTGTGTCAGCACCCACCGTGACTTTATCACGCGGCACTCTGGGTTCTCTTCCTGGTAGCGATCAACTTCAGACCTGGAACGAAGGAGGCCGACTTGCAAAGAGTCGACGGCCTTGACCTCAGTCTTCATTCCTTCCCAGCTCTCTTTGTTGTCTAGCTGAATTCCATCGACGTCGTCGTAGGAACTCCGAGGCCTAGAGACCCAAACCCAGCGATCCCCAATGGGCATATATGTGCCCTCTTTCTCTTGATCTTGATCATTGCAAGCAGACAGGTCCGACCGACCAACCGACCGACCAACCGACATGCTCACGCCCGACCGACCAACCGACACGCTGTCGCCACTCGACCGACCAACTGGCACGCTCAAGCCCGACCGACCAACGTCATGCTCCACACGCTCATGCTCAAGCAACGCAATGCAAGAGTAGGGCAACTTATCGCAAGAGGAGCGGCCGTCGACAAGCAACGAGCAAAACGCTTGCAAATCATACACATCACACGCGGTCAAGGGAGTAGGAACGTAGCGGACGCAGCCGCAAGCCCACATTTCCTCCAATAACCGAATCGCGGGGCAATCATCCTTCGGTGCCTCGGCGACACCCATCAGATCATCCTCTCCCTCGTCCTCGGAGGGCAACGAGGGCTCGTAGTCACTAAGATGGTCGTTGGCCTCCGCACTGATCTGTGGTACTTCTACTTCTTGCTCTGAGGGCGCCGAGGGCGCCGGAAACTCACGAACTTCCGAATCACCGAATCGAACCCGCTTGGCCGGTGGGCCTTGAGCGGGCGGAGGGTCCCGACCAAGCTCTTCAAGAGCGTTGTCCACAGCATCTCGGAGCCACCGCTGGTAGCGCCGGACGCACTTTATTGAATGGCGACAGGACGTGGCCTCTTCGGAGCATCCGGGGCACTTAGGGGTGCCGCCGTGCTCGCGGATCCATTCTTTGGAGGGTCCCCCTCCCGGCAAATAGGGAAGGTGGAGCTCGCGAAAGCGCTCCTCATCCAAAGGTGGCACAAAGCCTTCCAGAGGCCTGGCACCGTCAAGCAACGAAGCATCGTATCGAAGAGGGTAGAGCAACTTCAGACCCGGCGCAACAATCAACTTGGTTTCTCCAGAATCCAGCCGGATACGCACCTGGTGCCCGGTAGAACCAAGCACAGGACCCAGGTACACCCCACGGGCATACTTGGTATCAACTTCCTCTTTGCTAGAACGGCTGACCTTTGCGAAAACGACAGCCCCGAAGGGATAGGTCAACTGGGGCTTGTGGTCGTGGCCCCGCAGCTTCTGCAAAGGAGACATGGTGTTCCCGACCGACACTGCAAATCGATTGTGCACGTGTGCCGCGTATCTAAAAAGAAACTCTAAAGTACCCGGATCATCTCCGAGGACAACACCAGTTTCACGGAGTTGTAATTCGTGAGAAGACACAATCCCTTTCAAGGTTCGCACTGCTCGTTCAGCAACGGGAGCGTGGCGCTCCGGAGCAAAACTTTCACTGTGTCCCTCATACCGTTCCGCTAGGGCCTGTGCAATGCTGATGGTCAGCGGTTCCGGATCTGAGTAGAAGGAGGGCTTAGGACCAGCGCTATGGCCTAACCCAAAATGAGCTAGCCACGGCTCGAGATGCCCGGCTGATTCGCGTCCACTCATCCCTTCTGGTCGGAACGTCACTCCAATCGCAAAAGCAAGCACATGCACTAGAGTAATAAAGCACCTTGAGCGATACATGAACTGATCTACCTGATACTCTTTATCGGGTCTGTCACTTCGCATGCGGGCTGGCGTCAGCCCTCGGCTTCTGTTGCAAGCTTCACAGCTCGCCCAGTATGGCACGTGACCCTGAGAGACATGTGACAGGCGCTTGTGCAGCTCACGGCGTGTCTCCGGATCTTGTGATATGATCAGCTCTCCCTGCCCTGCTGCTAAACCCAAACCGGCCGGACCCTCTGGTTGCGTATTGGGCTCCTTGTTGTGATTCTTCTGGTTGAGGGGGTCCTCTTCCTGCAACGGGGCAACAACAGCAGCGGAACTGAAAACTGAACATGGCTGACCGCAGAACTCACACGAAGCGTGCACTCTAGAATGTTTCCATGCATGCTGGTGCGTTGGCAAAGCAAAAAGGCCATTATTCATGGCGTCGGGCTTCGAAAGCTGTGAGACGATTACGGGGTCGGGCTGCGAGAAGATCTCCTTGGCGGAAGTGGCGGCGGGTTGATAACCCACATTCCCGATGGAGGTGCCGGCGGTGGTGCCAGTGGTGGACCCAGAACACTCCCCGTTGGGCTTGAAGTAGGCCGGCTCACGGTAGGAGCAGGAGGTGGGATCGGCAATGCGGTGCGCGGACGCACTCGCCGAGATTCTGTGGCCATCTCCGCTGCAATCCTCCAGGAGTCTGCTTCTGCCTCCGTACAGATCCCGAGCCTCATCCTCGTGTGTAAGCTCTCGCCGCTGGGCGAACTCAGCACTGCACCCGGAGGTGGGTAGCTGCGCGGCACCCACGAATATGTTGGTGGAGCCGAAACCGGTGGTGGCGGAGGTGCCGGAGGCGGCACACTCGGCGACACATTGGGTGGCGATGGCGCTTCTTCCTCCATCCCTGTGTCCTCCGCCATCTCGGTGTCCTCCTCCGCAGGTGCCTCCAATGGCGCCGTCTTGGGCGGCGTCTTGGGCATCATAGACCCGAGCCCCTTCGGATCCACCGACTTGGGTGGTGTCTTTGGCTGCACATCCCCGCGGCCAGCCTGAGCTGGCTTCCAGCCACCCCAGTTCTCCGAGTCCGTAGGCGAATTCGGAGGCGTCCACCCTGGTGGTGTCTTGACAGGTGAGGTGAAAACGGCCTGAGCTGCCACTCCCTCGCTCAGTGGAGTTAATGCCCGCGCTCCCTCCAGTTGTTGGGTCGAGCGCTGCTGGAGTCGCAGAGTGTCTGGCCAAGGCCGCCCCCTGGCCTTCACCCGTCGTGTCTCTCGCTCTGTTGGAAGCACACGGCGTTCCACTGCTCGCGGAGGCTCTGATGGTTCCGCCCAGATTCCCGGAAGTGCATTGCTGGATTTGGCTGTGGCTTCCGAGTTGTCCTCTGGCGGCAAAGTTGAGGCACTCGCCTTCGCCGGTTGGTTGCTGAACCAAGCCAGTCGGAGAACTAGCTCCCTCGCCTTCTTGATCTCGGGCTCGGCCAAGTCCGGCATACGAAGCTGGATCATCATATCGATCCTTTCGGGATCGGAAAGCCTGTCCGGTAGAAGCCTCAAACCAGGGCGGTTCCTGGCGATCCACGACTTCATGTGGTGATTGTGGCTGTCGGACATTAAATGAGCCTCCGTCGCGTGTTTCCCGCAGACCATGCAGTACTCGCAGTAGTTGCGGTTGTTGTGGCTCAGGGCCTGAGGGCTTGACCACTTCCCCTCTGGGGCAATATAAGGAGGGGTCCAACTGAAGCTGTTGACCCGGTCCGCGAGGCTCACCCCAGTCGCCTTTGGGGCAGGTGGCCCCCCTACCTCCTCGTCGGAGGATATCTCCATTGCTTCCGCCCGGCCTGTCCAGCCCTTCTTCGCACTGGCCTTCATCAGCTAAACCCTTAAGGCTCAAGCTTGTGCCTTGGCGATCTGCGGAAACCCCCTGTTCACCTACACTGTCGCTCGAACTGCACACACCGTCATGCACAACCGACCGACCAACCAACCGACCATGCATGCCAAGCAAACGCTCTTCAAAATCACTGCACGCAGGTTGCACTACAGAAACTGGCTGCAACGGCACTGAAGAGTCACTAAAACCTGGCTGCACCCACTGGCCTCGATCGGAAGATGTGGTCCCCGAGCGCAAAGGTGAAGAAGATGGATCCACGGCACTCGATTGCAAAAGCTTTACCACTCTAGCAGGCAACTGACCTACCAACTGCACTCCAGGGCTGCCGCAAGACGATTGACCTACCAACTGCACTCCTGAGCTGCCGCAAGACGACTGACCTACCAACTGCACACCTGAGCTGTCGCAAGACGACTGACCTACCAACTGCACTCCTGAGCTGTCGCAAGACGACTGACCTACCAACTGCCCAACAGAGTCCTCGCAAGCATGTGGCAAAACACTCGGTTCAACATGCGCTGTTTCATGCTGTTGTCGTGAAAAATCATGCCCATGCTGTGAAAAATCATGCTCATCGTGCGAAAACTCATGCTCATGCTGTTTCTCAGGTGAAAAAAAACTCAAGAGACCTACCACTCGACAGACCGCAAGACGACGAGACACTCGCAAGCGTGAGCTTCGCGGAAGAATCAGCCATCACACTCTGAAGCCATGTGCAGTCGCCGAACACTGCTGGAAGCAGCGTCACCTCCTTACGTTCCGCTGTTAAGAGACCCCGGTAAAGGGTAGGCTTCCAGCCTCTCCAACAGAGGAGGTTGAGGTTTATCAGGTTGTTTTTGATGTCGCTGCTAACTACCGCTTCTAGACGACAGGTGCACGCAAAGGTGCTCAGAAATCCTCCTCGCTGCTCAAAGTGTCGAGTGGTGAGAAAATTCACCTCGATCGTCGCGTGGGTGTCGCTTCCCACTTCCACCAGGTCGCCAGTGGCAGTCTGGCACACAGTCTTCGGTCGCTTCTTTCTCGACAAAACCTTGACGTGTCCACTCTCAAGGGTCGCCTGGGAAACCACATGGTACGAGCTCCCAGAGTCGAGAAGCCAATAGATCTTCTCTCCCGACTCAACGAAGGAAGGTGCGACCATGGGCATCGCAAAGTATGCTCCCTCAAGGAACGTTCTGACGCCCTTCTCTGTTCCCTTCCCAACGTCGCCCTTCGTAGTGGGCTGGTTGCTCGGCGCCTTCGGCGCAGCCTTGGCAGCTGCAGCGCTCCCCGAACTCTCCGCAGCGCCTGTCGTCACAGTGGCGTTGGCCTCGTGGGGGGAAACCGCAGCAGCTTGCTTCAGCCAACAGTCGCGGGCCCAATGTCCCTTCTTCCCGCAGTTGTGGCAAACGTCGGTCTTCTTGGCCTTGCTCTTGGCACGTGCAGCTGAACCCTTTCCGGGCTTCTCCTTCTCCTTGTTGCCCTTGTCTGCTCGCTCTCCTTTTCCCTTTGTCTCCTTTGCCCTTCTTGCCTTTGTCGCCTTTCCCTTTGTCACCCTTGTCGCCTTTTCCAGCACCGAACGCGTTCAGGTAGCCGTGGTGGTGCTCCTTCTGGAAGTTTAGCACTCGAAGCTGCTCGTCGTAAAACTGCAGCCCTTGCAACATTGCATCCAGACCGCTGGTGGTCTGGTGTCTGGTGCAACAAAAGGTACTTCTTCGCGTCCTCGTCCAGGTGCTTCAAGACTCCCAGAACAGCTTCTTGCTCGTGGACCTTGAGCTCAGGGTACTTCTTGCCAACCTGAGACTCAAACTTCATGAGCTCAGTCGTGTACCACCTCATCACATCAAGTGGTCGCTTGAGGTGCTTGGGAGGGTGAAGATTGATCATCTGCTCCCTCAGCGCTTGGCCCTCCACCCTCGAACGGACCGAGAGCTCTCGGTTGAGCAGGCGCCAGAACTCGTATCCAGCACTTGCTCCTTTCTGAGCAACCTCGATCAGGTGGATGAGGTCCTGGGCCCTTTGAAACTTGCTCAAACTCTGGCGTAGCAAGAACCAAAGCTTGCTGGACCGCGCTGCCTTTCCGACGTCCAACGTACTCTGCTGAACTGGGACGGCGCTCTGCTCTGACTCGTCCAGCTCTTCTGCGAACCGGTCGTCAAGCAAACAGAGCCAGCTGGTGAGCTCCTCCTTGTAAGCACTCCAAACCCGAATCTCAGCATGCCTCGTGTTCATTGAGGCAAAGTTCAGCTGAGGCAGAGTCGGAATGTAGCTCTCTGCCCTTCTAGAGCGGATTCCCGTGTCAACTTCCATTGGCGCGGGACCAGAGGTGTCACCCGAAGAGCTTGCAGGCGCGGTCGCAGCTGCACTGGTACTTGTCTGGCTGGCGTTCTGGACACCAAGCACTGCCAGGTCCTTCACCAGGTTAGTGAGCTGCTGCACTTGGGCCGTTTGAGCCCTGATCTGCTCGTCCTGGGCCTGCATCATCTGCCGAAACAGATTCACAGTGTTGTCGTCAAGGCTTCCAGGGTTCACTGGCAACTGTTGAGGCACAGTTGGCGTAGGAGGCTGTTGTGGTGGCGTTCCCAAACTGAAGTACTGCGTCTGGTGCGCAGCCTGTGCTGTCGGAGTCTGGCCCGCAGAGGCTAAAGGCCTCAGGTCTACTCCGGGACGGTGTGCAGAAGGGGAGTTGGCTGCCGGTACACTTCTCGCACGCACTCGTGGCACTGAACCAGACCTTGCAGAGAGGCTAGAACTCAAACGACTAGCTCTCCCACTCGAGTCACGGCTCCTCCCTCTCGGAGAGCGGTCTCTCCCTGCTGCACCAGCACGACCACGTTAGTTTCCGAGGGACCTCTAGGGAACCTCCGGGGCCTCCGGGCCTCTCACACACAGCACTCAGACAGAGCGGGCACGCTCCACACTTTTCACTCTGCTGTTCTTCAGCAGTCCGAGTCTTGAGCCAAGCCCGGCACGGCTTGAGGCTTCAGTACACAGCTCTCTGGACTTCAAACACTTCAAAGCTCGTGAGCACTAACAGCGAACTTGGGCTTCAGCTCTCTAAACACTAGAACTGGCTCCTGATGCCTCTTAGGCATCACGCTGTAGCTCTGGTGAAAGCAAACAGGCTTGAGACTCTTCACAAACACTCCAAGCGTCCGCAAAGCTCACTCTGAGGTTCGGGCGGGACGACCGACAGGCGGACCGACCGACCGACCAACAAACCGACAAAACAAGGTTTCGAAAACATGCGAAATGGTTTCGTTCCAAGCTTTCACCATGCCAAAACAAATCGTACTCACATGACATGCAAAACAAGACTGTGCATGATTTTTCCAAAGCAAGTGTCAGTGCTTCAAATCAACAACTGGGAACCTTAGGAGGTCACACAAATCAACTTCCCTCCTTTTACAAGGGCCGGAACCGTCACTGCTGCTCCCTTCGCAGCGTGGGTCAACACACTGACAGGTACGAGCGCCACCACCTGCGGCTATTGAATCGAACGCGGCGGTCGGCTTTGTCTACATGTTGTGCGCCGCGTTGCTCGAGAGTCGCTGGCATCGGCAGCACCAAGAAGGCCAGGCTAGTTTTTAGACAAGGAGAAGTCAACGAACGCCCAACTACATTCAAGGACGAGGAAGCCTAGCTCAAGGATCTCACAAAGCACCCGAACTTGCAGCCAGAGAGATGCTCAGAGCAGGCCAGGCCGGATCCATTTACACACTGTGGATGTCGAGACCTTGCAGAAAGACATAGATGCTCAGCTGACTGAGTTGAGGAAGCCAGACTGTTCAGGTCTGAGGTTCCAAGTTCTTGAGACGACAGCCATGACACAGAGCCGTGTGGAGTGCGATTGTTGCGTTGATGTCAGCTACCAGTCGCGGGAGTGTCGCGGGAGTGTTACGGAAGTGTCGCAGAAGTGTCGCGGAGTGCAGGACTCTAATCTAAGCGTGTCCAAGGAGTCAAAGGCCGAGGATTCTGAGTTAGGGGACGACCAAGCCGGCAGTTCCAGGAAAGCTACAACGGCGAAGACTCCTCCAGCACTGAGAAGAAAAGAGGAAGGCCGCACGATCTTCAGGCGGCTCAAATGAGTAGAATCCTTCTGATTCTGAGAAAGGAAAGCAGAGGAACAATTCTAGAGGCAGAGGAAAGAGCGGCCGTGTCGCAAAAGCAGACAGGATCGAGACACTCAGATCTCTGCCAAAATTCGTGCAGAAATTGGTCAACCTCGGTGGCATTGAAGGAGACATGAAGTGTTGGCACTTCTGAAGAGTTGCGGCAAGAGGTAGAGCCGGATTGCAAGGTTGAGAAAGAGTGGAGAAAAGCTGGTCTTTATGCAGTTGGTGCTCAGTGAAGAATCCGGCGATCTTCAGCTGCTGATCGACGAGTACAAGCAGCAAACAAAGCAAAAGCCGGACAAGGACAAGGATTGTTGCCGAAGGAGACGGGCAGGCGCTCCGGCGGCTGCGGATGGTGCCGCACCTGCCGGCCGGGGCGGCCACAGCGACAGAGTGGAAACGGCAGTTGCAAATGGCTTCTGTCGATAACTACGAGAAGCTCGTAACTCTGCACTCGATAGAGTCTAGGCAGGAACAACTCTTCTGGAAATGCCAAAGCAAGACTTGTGAAAGTACGAGCAGCAGATTGCAAGCCGATCACCGATCAGTGAGTGGCCAGCAGAGATGAATGCGTCATCACTGGAGAGGCTATCAGCTGAGTGCAGCCATGGCGCTGAGACATCCATTCAGGCATTTTGATTTCTTCCTTGCAACGTCATGCAACCGCATTTTCCACTGGGCATGGCGGCAGCAGCAAGGTACCACGGCACCACTTCAACATTTAGTGACAGCTGTGTGAAAAATGTTCCCACGGTGTACAGCGTGTCTTTGAAGGCTTGGCCACAGAATTAATGTGCCACTCTGATCGGACCGGTTGACCGTTGATTGTATGTTGTGCCATCCGCTGCCATGTTCATGTTGCGGGTTCTAGTTGCTAGCTTGCTGGACCGCGCTGCCTTTCCGACGTCCAACGTACTCTGCTGAACTGGGACGGCGCTCTGCTCTGACTCGTCCAGCTCTTCTGCGAACCGGTCGTCAAGCAAACAGAGCCAGCTGGTGAGCTCCTCCTTGTAAGCACTCCAAACCCGAATCTCAGCATGCCTCGTGTTCATTGAGGCAAAGTTCAGCTGAGGCAGAGTCGGAATGTAGCTCTCTGCCCTTCTAGAGCGGATTCCCGTGTCAACTTCCATTGGCGCGGGACCAGAGGTGTCACCCGAAGAGCTTGCAGGCGCGGTCGCAGCTGCACTGGTACTTGTCTGGCTGGCGTTCTGGACACCAAGCACTGCCAGGTCCTTCACCAGGTTAGTGAGCTGCTGCACTTGGGCCGTTTGAGCCCTGATCTGCTCGTCCTGGGCCTGCATCATCTGCCGAAACAGATTCACAGTGTTGTCGTCAAGGCTTCCAGGGTTCACTGGCAACTGTTGAGGCACAGTTGGCGTAGGAGGCTGTTGTGGTGGCGTTCCCAAACTGAAGTACTGCGTCTGGTGCGCAGCCTGTGCTGTCGGAGTCTGGCCCGCAGAGGCTAAAGGCCTCAGGTCTACTCCGGGACGGTGTGCAGAAGGGGAGTTGGCTGCCGGTACACTTCTCGCACGCACTCGTGGCACTGAACCAGACCTTGCAGAGAGGCTAGAACTCAAACGACTAGCTCTCCCACTCGAGTCACGGCTCCTCCCTCTCGGAGAGCGGTCTCTCCCTGCTGCACCACCTGGGCCATGGCTTGCCATGGCTCTGGAGCACGAAGCTCCGCTACCACGTTAGTTTCCGAGGGACCTCTAGGGAACCTTCGGGGCCTCTGGGCCTCTCACACACAGCACTCAGACAGAGCGGGCACGCTCCACACTTTTCACTCTGCTGTTCTTCAGCAGTCCGAGTCTTGAGCCAAGCCCGGCACGGCTTGAGGCTTCAGTACACAGCTCTCTGGACTTCAAACACTTCACAGCTCGTGAGCACTAACAGCGAACTTGGGCTTCAGCTCTCTAAACACTAGAACTGGCTCCTGATGCCTCTTAGGCATCACGCTGTAGCTCTGGCGAAAGCAAACAGGATTGAGACTCTTCACAAACACTCCAAGCGTCCGCAAAGCTCACTCTGAGGTTCGGGCGGGACGACCGACAGGCGGACCGACCGACCGACCAACAAACCGACAAAACAAGGTTTCGAAAACATGCGAAATGGTTTCGTTCCAAGCTTTCACCATGCCAAAACAAATCGTACTCACATGACATGCAAAACAAGACTGTGCATGATTTTTCCAAAGCAAGTGTCAGTGCTTCAAATCAACAACTGGGAACCTTAGGAGGTCACACAAATCAACTTCTCTCCTTTTACAAAGGCCGGAACCGTCACTGCTGCTCTCTTCGCAGCGTGGATCAACACACTGACAGGAACGAGCGCCACCACCTGCGGCTATTGAATCGAACGCAGCGATCGGCTTTGTCTACATGTTGTGCGCCGCGTTGCTCGAGAGTCGCTGGCATCGGCAGCACCAAGAAGGCCAGGCTAGTTTTTAGACAAGGAGAAGTCAACGAACGTCCAACTACATTCAAAGACGAGGAAGCCTAGCTCAAGGATCTCACAAAGCACTCGAATTTGCAGCCAGAGAGATGCTCAGAGCAGGCCAAGCCGAATCCATTTACACACTGTGGATGTCGAGTCAGCTGACTGAGTTGAGGAAGCCAGACTGTTCAGGTCTGAGATTCCAAGTTCTTGAGACGACAGCTATGACACAGAGCCGTGTGGAGTGCGATTGTTGCGTTGATGTCAGCTACCAGTCGCGGGAGTGTCGCGGGAGTGTTACAGAAGTGTCGCAGAAAGTGTCGCGGAGTGCAAGACTCGAATCTAAGCGTGTCCAAGGAGTCAAAAGGCCGAGAATTCTGAGTTAGGGGACCAAGCTGGCAGTTCCAGGAAAGCTACAACGGCGAAGACTCCAGCACTGAGAAGAAAAGAGGAAGGCCGCACGATCTTCAGGCGGCTCAAATGAGCAGAATCCTTCTGATTCTGAGAAAGGAAAGCAGAGGAACAATTCTAGAGGCAGAGAAAAAGGATGTTGCCGAAGGAGACGGGCGAGGCGCTCCGGCGGCTGCGAATGGTACCTGCCGGCCGAGCGGCCACAGCGACAGAGTGGAAACGGCAGTTGCAAATGGTCTTCTGGAAATGCCAAAGCAAGACTTGTGAAAGTACGCAGCAGATTGCAAGCCGATCACTTATCAGTGAGTGGCCAGCCCTGCAAGATCACTCTCACATATAACAATGGCTCTCGTTCCTCGTTCCCTGCAAGATCACCCTCACACTGTTGGCAGCGAATGGCATTGCAATCAAATCCTGCAAGACACGCACATTTTGGACACGAGCCAACATTGTTCATACAGCTGTGACTGAATCTTGAATTGGTGCCTTGCTGCCGCCATGCCAGATGGAAAATGCGTTGCATGACAGTGCAAGTCAACCAACATGTCTGCCTGATAGCTGATGCTCACCGTCTAAGGCGTGCCTATTGCTCTTTCAGAACCTTTGCAGCTTGTAGAAGCATTTTAAACGCTTCATTCTCCTAGTCTAACTCTGAGTCTCGTGGATTACAGAGTGTTTTTCTTGCATGAAATCAAGAAAGTCGCTTGCATCTTTCAGCGCAGATGCATGGAATGCCTCTTGCAAGAGTCGCTTGTCCGCTCAGGGAAATACAGAACCGAATCAACCCATGGGACCTCAACGCCGTACTCGTCCACAGATTCCATCATATCTTCGACACACTGAAACAGCACAGCTGATGCCTATTCTTTGGGATTGCATCTTGAAACCTCAAGTCTTACATCTCCACACAACAAATCTAACATCATGTTCTGACTTCTGACCACTCTTCAACTTTAACTCCAACAACTCGACCTGGCACACTTTCTTGTTCTCATCGCTTGCCATGCTGCTGCAGTCAAAACTTGTCTTAGTTGCAAGGCAGTCCTCACCTTGCCATCGTCGAATCCATGCAGCCAACATCTGGAACATGACGTTCATCAAGTGCCTCTCAGACAAGCGCTCCGTCTGGATCATGATCATGATCTCGGAACAGTAGCTGGAGGGATCACTAAGCAGTGCAAGCTACCAACTAGAACCCGCAACATGAACATGGCAGCGGATGGCACAACATAATACAATCAACGGTCAACCGGTTCGATCAAAGTGGCACATTTAATTCTGTGGCGAAGCCTTCAAAGACACGCTGGGAACATTTTTCGCACAGCTGTCACTAAATGTTGAAATGGTGCCGTGGTACCTTGCTGCTGCTGCCATGCCCAGTGGAAAATGCGGTTGCATGACGTTGCAAGAAGAATCAAAATGCCTGAATGGATGTCTCAGCACCACAGCTGCACTCAGTTGATAGTCTCTCCTAATGACGCATTCATCTCTGAACGAGGAACGAGAGCCATAACGTGAGTGATCTTGCAGGAACAAGAAACAGAGCCATAGTGTGAGAGTGATCTTTCAGGGAACGAGGAACGCAGATCTCGCCAAGGCAGTGATTGAGGCTTGGTGCCCAGGATGGACTTTATCTTCTGGATGTGAAGGGATTCTTGTGGCGAGGACAGCTTGGACTTTATCTTTCCGCGGAGACCGTGCATAAGAAGGATGTGGAGGGATTCTTGAGTGCCCAGGGTGGACTTTATCTTTCTGTGGAGACCGTGCATGAGAAGGATGTGGAGGGATTCTTGATCGCCCAGGATGGACTTTATCTTCCCGTGGACCGTGCATGAGAAGGATGTGGAGGGATTCTTGTGGCGAGGACAGCCTGGACTTTATCTTCCCGCGGAGACCGTGTGAGAAGGATGTGAAGGGATTCTTGTGCCCAGGATGGACTTTATCTTCCCCGCGGAGACCGTGCATATCAATGGAGGGATTCTTGTGGCGAGGACAGCCGCCTGCTTGGCATCCAATCTGATTCAGGATCCCCCCGAGTGGGGTGGGCCCCCCGAGGCTGCTAAGAAAGCCTCGGGGACGGAATTTTTTCGGCTGCAACGGGTGTCTGCCTCATCGTGGCGCAGTCGTCCAGTACCCTTGCGAGGGGAAGCTAAATGGCACCCAACATTTGTTCAAAAGCTCTAGGCGCTATGCGAAGCCTCAAGAACGATTATTTTTCGGCTGCAAATGGTGGCAGCCTCATCATCGTGGCGCAGTCGTCCAGTGCCCTTGGAAGCGAATGGCCTCTCTCTGGGGAGGGTGTTCCAGCTCTCCACTCTGTGATAGCTACAGGCCTCAGTTCGAGACATAGGGTAGAATTCGGTACTTTGGAGCACTGTCGATTCACGGGCCTACGGCCCGCAGCTCTGACGATCTTAGGGGCTCTAAAGTCTTTGCAAAACGGGCTTTAGAGGAACTTTAAGGGCGCGCCACTTGCCAGCAGCCGACGAGTGCTCGCCGACAGCTTGCGAGCTGCTTACTGGCAACTTACGAGCACTCGCCAGCAGCTTTGCCGGCAACTCACGAGCTGCTTGCTTGCAACTCACGAACTCCTGGCTCGCAACTCACGAGCTCCTTGCTCGCAATTCACGAGCTCCTTACTCGCAACTCACGAACTCCTGGCTCGCAACTCACGAGCTCCTTGCTCGCAACTCACGAGCTGCCTGCTCGCAACTCACGAACACTCGCCAGCAGCTTTGCCGGCAACTCACGAGCTCCTTGCTCGCAACTCACGAACTCCTGGCTCGCAACTCACGAGCTGCCTGCTCGCAACTCACGAGCTCCTTGCTCGCAACTCACGAGCTCCTGGCTCGCAACTCACGAGCACTCGCCAGCCGCCTACGAGCCGCAACCCAGCGACTTTCGAGCCGCAACCCAGCGACTTTCGAGCCGCAACCCAGCGACTTTCGAACCGCAACCCAGCGACTCGTGGTTCAGAGTTGTTACGTCTGGCGTACCAACACTCCGGTCTCCGTCCCTTGAGCTGCTCCCACGCCCTCCGCGCCGAACAAGCGCGCGTAAGCGCGCGTCGCTCCCCAAACAGCTCCGGAGCACGACGGCGCGCCTCCAAACAGCTCGCGAGCTCCCTTCGCGCCCTCAAACTGCTTCCGATGCCGCGCGCGCCCGTTTTGCAAGCACTTTAGAGCCCCTACGATCTCGAGCCCTACGGCTTCCAGCCCTCAAAATCGACAGGCCCTCGAAGTATGGAATTCTACCCTATGTCTCGAAACTAGCCTCGTAGCTACTACAGAGTGGAGTGCTGGAACACCCTCCCCAGAGAGAGAAAATCGCTATAAAAGCGCACGAAAGGCACATTTGATGCATTTGATGCTTTTGATGCCCCTCCGCCCGGCCCGGGCTCTCAGTGCTCCGCCCGCCTCAATGCCCGGCACCGCCGCCGTCCGTCTATCCTACTCTACTCTATCCTAATGGGGCACGCTGAGCCGGGGGGAGGCTCTAGGTTGTGGCACGGCGGTCCCAGCGAGTGGAGGTGGTGCCTGACTGTTCAAGGCTCAATTGGGGGGTTATGAAGCTCGCGCCGGTCCGTGAGGCACCGGGGAGGCGTCCAAGGAATGGGGCGCCTCCGAAGCCTCGCCGCCCCCGCCAGGCCCTGTGCCTGGGCGGGATACCCTCTCAGTCCCCCTCCGAGGGGGGGCTGTCGGGGAACGGAATGCTGCCCGTTTTTTTGCAGCATCTGTCGCCCCCAGTCGGGGCGTGTGGGGAACGAAACTATGGCCTTTTTTTTGCAGCTTTTTTCGACAAAAGAGCAAAGTCGGAATTCCGACCTTGCTCCCAACGACTCCCAATACTCACATTCAAGCCATTTGTTCATCAAAAAAACGGGCCGGTGCCACACCTCGCCAGATTTGGCGAGATGTGACACCGCCACAAAAAACCGCTCAATTTCATCAAAAAAACGGGCCTGTGCCACACCTCGACAAATCTGTCGAACGCTGACAGTGTCGCTACAGGACGCTCAAAAGCTCCGAATTGGTGGCCCGGGAGCACCCCATGTACAGATGCTTGAGCGTGAAATGCGGGCTCTCCACATCGTAGAGCCAAACCCTCCCTCTCAGGGTCAGCCCCTGAACCGAAGCATAGGTAATTGCGCTGCAGAGCCGCGTGTGCTTCAGCAGCTCCGGGCCCGCGAAGCACTGCCCGCTCTCCAGGCGGACGACGTCCCCTTCCACGGCTTCCACGGTCAGGAAGGTGCCCTTTTGCACTTTGCCACCGGCTCCGATCAAGCGCAATCCCGGCCAGACCCTCATGGTCTGCGGCGCATTCGTCGGCACCGCCCCGCGGGCCTCGTACCGCACCACCAGAGCATCGGCGGGCGCAAGCCTGTGGTTCTCCCGCTCGTTGATCTGCAATCGCTTCGCGTGGGAGATGACCAGGCTCACATCGGGCTCTCCCCGCCTCGGGAAGCGCCGCCGGGCCTCCCGCACCGCTTCGGGCAGTGGCACCTGCGCCGGCTCGTCGACTCGCAGCCAAGTCAGGAACTCGAAGATCCGCTCGTCGAAGCGCCAGCGCTCCGAGAGCTCGTGGCACCAGCCCCCCGCCAGATCGTGCAGCAGCTGGCTGTGTTTCAGTTCCTTGCACACCTCTGCACCTGCGAAGCTGTCCAGCACAGCGGGCAGCTGCCTAAAGTCTCCCAAGAGCAGAAAGCGAATCTTCTTGTTCATGCTCAGACAAGCTATGTCAGCCCACAGGGGGGTATCTAACTGAGTGAGCTCTTCGATGACCAGCCAGGTGGCGCTGCAGTGCCCGTTCCGCACATTGCGCCGCACCCAGTGGTCCGCCGTCTGCGCCCCCAGGCCCACGTTTTGCACCGCCGCATGGGTCTTCGTAATGATGTGCACCGTGTCCCCGTGCTCTCTCAGAGCCTCCACGATCCTCTTGGCCAGGTGCGTCTTGCCCGTCCCCGGAAAGCCCGTCAGCAGCAGGCTCTCTCCGTCCAGGCAGTGGCTCACAGGGTCCTCCACCCGCCGCCACGGCGCCTTCGCTCGGATGGGCTCCGCCTCCATGCTCGGCTCCCGATACTGGCCCTTCAGCCCGGTGACCTCCTCGTAGCGATACACAGGCGTGCCGTCCCGGTGCGACATCTTCAGCAGCCGCTCCACGGCGGGCCGGTGCTTCTTGGGGACGTCCTGCATCACCAGGCAATCGGTCTTGATGCATTTGAGGTACCGCCGGTGCACCTCCGCCAGCGCCTGGCGAATGCGCGCCACGGCGACGTACTCGGCCCCCATGATGTAGTCGTGCACCGGGCGATAGCTGCTGTTCGAGAGCAGCTCCGTCACGAAGACATGGTCCCAGTGCATCCCCCCGGCCGCATCCGTGAAGGTCTGGCGCCAGCTGCAGCCCTCGCCGTCTACTTGATGATTTGAAGTCTTCATACTATAGACTAATTCTAGATTCCGAGCAAACAGACCCACGAGGCTGTTGACGGCCAGCTTCGCATAGTGCTCCTCGCCTTGCGGCCAATTCTGCTCCATGCGCTGCAGGACCTGTTCCAGGCACTGCTGGTCGACGTGCGCTGTGGCGTCGAGGCTCCACTTGAAGTGCTGCCACTGCGCCATCCCCGCCTCGAGCAAATAAGCGCACGCGGGCTTGGCGTACCACCCTGCCGGTCCAGCACGCCCTTGCGGTGGTCGCAGGGCAGGTCGACCCACATGAGGTCCGCCAGCTTGCCCTCCTCCGTGGGGACGATGCAGTCCAGGGGGCAGAACACCGGCAGGGGGAAGCGGGCGTTGGCCAGTCCGTTCTTCCGGCAGCGGCACACATCGATGCCCTGGCAGGGTCGGTCGAGATCCCACTTCTGGAGTTGGAAGACCAGAGGCGGCAGCCTGGGTGAGGCCGCGTAGTTCTGGTACACAAACCGACAAAACCGGCTCTCGAGGGTGGTGCTGTGGTTGCCCTCCAGGCTCGTCTTGGTGCGGTGACACTCCAGGCACAGGGCCTGCAGCTCCGGAGAAGGACTGGGCCACGGGGATGACGTGATCGATTTCGAAAGTGCCCAGACCTATCGGTGCGCCGCACAGCTTGCACATCCCCTGCTGGCGGGCGAGCAGCTCCTCCCGGCGGCTCCGCGTGTCCTCGCGCTTGCCCTGCAGCAAATGCAGGAAGACCTCCAGGCTGGCCCCGGCCAGGCGCTGTCCGCGATAAGGAACCCCCAAGTGCTCCGTCCACTGCTGCAGCACCTGCGCATCCTCGCAGAGCTCCCGGATGACGCAGTCGGCTCCGCCGGGCACCCGCAGGCGCAGTGCAGACCACTCGCACAGGCCCCGCATGGAGACCTTGGGGTGGTGCCCCTCGGCCAGCAGCTGCGCTCGCACCCCGCGAAGGTCTTCGGAGTAGAAGTATCCCGATTTGATCTGTCCCTCCCACGCCTGCCACTCCTTGAACTCCGGCACTGGGTTATCCCGCCTGAGCCGGCGGAAGCGCTGCCGCTGCTCGGACTCGTCGCAGCCGGCCACGGCCCGGGCGCTCTTGTAGAAGAAGGCGTGGCCGTTCCAAGAGGTAAAGGCTATAGCTTTCTCCTCCTTCTCAGCTGGCTGGAAGCAATCCAGCAGCCGGCCCCTGCAATCGACGTAGAACATGGGGGCATTGCGCCACACGCAAAAGGTGCGGATCTCTGCGGGGCAGACGCCCCGCTGCTGCCAGTTCCCGGGACAAATGGAGTTAAAGTCTTCCATGACCTCCTGCAGTGGGAGCTTCAAAAGCTCCGCTATCTGCCTGGGCACACACAGCATGTCCCGGCGCTCCTCAAAGGCGCTGGCCAGGATCTGGTCCCCAGCGAAGAGCTGGTAGCTGACCTGAGAGCCCCCAGCGGTTGGCGGAGGCGGATCTGGGTGTCCACCCGATTGTCGATGACCTGCATACTCGAGGAGCTGTAGGCCCATTCATTGGTGGGATGTAAGAAATACACTTCACCACTGATCATATAGATGGGTTCGTCGGGCCCCGGCTGCCCCAGCTGTCGGAGCACGGCTTCCTTGACGTTGCGGGCCACCTGCGCCTCGCTCCAGGCGTCGTTCTGGCGGGACAGCCCCATCTCCAGAGCAGTCACCGGCAGGTAGTCATGGCGCTCATAAGGGGTGCCGTTCCGGCGGCGGCCCCGGATGATCACGGGGACATGAGCCAGCCACTCCGTGAATTTGTCCTTGAAGAAGGCCTTTCCCAGTTTGGTGACATGGTACTGGCCGTTGGCCTGGAGGGAGCGCACGAGCTTTCGGGCACCCCCCCTGGTGAGGATGTAGTCGTTGGGCCCGTCCCGAATGAGGGGCTGAGATTCGTCGAACTGACGGCTCGGCGGGCGCCGGCCGGTGATGCTGTGGTAGAACTGCCCGGCTCGGGTCAGCTGGCCGTTGGGGCGAGTCAGAAGTGCGGACTGAAGGCGGCTGTCCCTCAGAGGCAGAAGCTGCGAGCCTTGCGCTGAGATCCGTGGTCTGGCCCCAGCGTCGGCTGCACGTCGTATCGCTTCGCGTTGTTGCATCCACGACATGATTTCTAGGAGCCCACAAAAAAAATTGACCCCCGAACGCACTCGGACCCCGAGCCCCGGGAAGGGGCATCAAAGGCATCAAATCCATCAAATGCCAAACTGCCCCGAAAACCACCACAAAAGTCGCCCGAAACGGGTCATTTGATGCATTTGATGCTTTTGATGCTTTTGATGGGGGGTCTCCCGGCCGGGCCGGGCAATGCTCCACTCGCCTCGATACCCGGAGCGCCCTCGGACCCCGAGCCCCGAGCAGGGCATCAAAGGCATCAAATCCGTCAAATGTCCCAGTGCCCCAAAAACGCCACAGAAGTGGCCCGAAAGGGGTCATTTGATGCATTTGATGCTTTTGATGCTTTTGATGGCCCGGCCGGGCTCGTCTGGAAGTTTAGAAAGGGCAGCGCTGGGGCTCCTCCTCCTTGAGCATGAGATCGGTCACTTCTACGAGGAGGCCGCACTGGCCGCTCATCATCCACACCTGCCGGAGCTCGGCGCGCACCTTGCACTCCCGGTTGGTCAGGTCCCCGGGTTCATGCAGCGGCCCTCCCTGGGCGTCCCACAGGCGCACCTGGTCCAGGCACACTTTGAGCTTGATGAAGCTGTTGCCTCGGGCCGAGGTCTTCAGGCAGGAGACGAAGCGGCTCTCCGTGTCCTGCGTGGTGAGCATGCGGCCGAAGAGCTTCGGGTCCGCCATGGAGCGGCTGGCCAGCTGGGCCACCAGGGCCTTCTCGAAGCCGGCCAGCTCCTCCTTCGCCGCCTCATTGGGCTCCAGGCACAGGGGCAGCCTCCTGGCGTCCTCGCCGTTGTAGGCCGTGGGGTGCCACAAGATTCTGATCCAGTCGCACTGCCAGACCGCCGGGCCGCCATCCTCCACGCACACGGGGAAGAACTTGCCGCCCTTCGGGTTCGCCAACAGGTCTCCGAGCTTGATCGCCATGCTTGGCTTGCTGCTCATGCTCCCTTTTTCTCCCCCCAATAAAAAAAATGCCACCGGCTGAACGCACCTTCTCCCCGATGCTGCCGGGAGAGTGCCTCTGCGCAACTGTGGCCCTGGCGGGCGTCTTCTTGGCCCTGTGGCTCCTGTCCTGCCCCGGCGCACCGCCGCCGCCCGGCCACCACCCCATGCGGCTGCGAGGCCCGTGGCACGAAGGCAACATCACGTAAATGTGCTGCTGCCTCTACGAATGCTACAAAGCGCTTTGGTTAAATGGGAAAGGTGAAGCTCTTCAAGACACCGGAGTTCACGGTCAAGCAGCCCCCAGACGCGGTGGTCTGCAGAACGCCCTCAAACGGCATCCTATGCGCGCCGTCCGCGTCCGGGAAGACCGTTCTCCTTGTGAGCATGATACTGGAGCAGTTCCGCGGCTGCTTTGAGCGGGTGTACATCATGTCGAATTCCATAGACATGGACCCCCAGTGGGACCCCGTGAAGGAGTACATCCGGAAGGACCTGGGGGTCAACACGGACCGGGAGCAGTGCTGGTGGAGCGAATGGGACGAGGGCGCTCCGGGTATCGAGGCGAGTGGAGCATTGCCCGGCCCGGCCGGGAGACCCCCCATCAAAAGCATCAAAAGCATCAAATGCATCAAATGACCCGTTTCGGGCGACTTTTGTGGTGGTTTTCGGGGCAGTTTGGCATTTGATGGATTTGATGCCTTTGATGCCCCTTCCCGGGGCTCGGGGTCCGAGTGCGTTCGGGGGTCAATTTTTTTTTGTGGGCTCCTAGAAATCATGTCGTGGATGCAACAACGCGAAGCGATACGACGTGCAGCCGACGCTGGGGCCAGACCACGGATCTCAGCGCAAGGCTCGCAGCTTCTGTCTCTGAGGGACAGCCGCCTTCAGTCCGCACTTCTGACTCGCCCCAACGGCCAGCTGACCCGAGCCGGGCAGTTCTACCACAGCATCACCGGCCGGCGCCGAGCCGTCAGTTCGACGAATCTCAGCCCCTCATTCGGGACGGGCCCAACGACTACATCCTCACCAGGGGGGGTGCCCGAAAGCTCGTGCGCTCCCTCCAGGCCAACGGCCACTACCATGTCACCAAACTGGGAAAGGCCTTCTTTCAAGGACAAATTCACGGAGTGGCTGGCTCATGTCCCCTGATCATCCGGGGCCGCCGCCGGAACGGCACCCCTTATGAGCGCCATGACTACCTGCCGGTGGACTGCTCTGGAGATGGGGCTGTCCCGCCAGAACGACGCCTGGAGCGAGGCGCAGGTGGCCCGCAACGTCAAGGAAGCCGTGCTCCGACAGCTGGGGCAGCCGGGGCCCGACGAACCCATCTATACACCCAGATCCGCCTCCGCCAACCGCTGGGGGCTCTCAGGTCAGCTACCAGCTCTTCGCTGGGGACTAGGTCGATTGCAGGGGGCTGCTGGATTGCTTCCAGCCAGCTCAGAAGAAGGAGAAAGCTACAGCCTTTACCTCTTGGAACGGCCACGCCTTCTTCCCGTGCGCCCGGGCCGTGGCCGGCTGCGACGAGTCCGAGCAGCGCTTCCGCCGGCTCAGGCGGGATAACCCAGTGCCGGAGTTCAAGGAGTGGCCCCTGCTAGCGGGCGAGCAGCTCCTCCCGGCGGCTCCGCGTGTCCTCGCGCTTGCCCTGCAGCAAATGCAGGAAGACCTCCAGGCTGGCCCCGGCCAGGCCCGCGATAAGGAACCCCCAAGTGCTCCGTCCACTGCTGCAGCACCTGCGCATCCTCGCAGAGCTCCCGGATGATGGAGACCTTGGGGTGGTGCCCCTCGGCCAGCAGCTGCGCTCGCACCCCGCGAAGGTCTTCGGAGTAGAAGTATTCCGATTTGATTTGTCAAGCTGTGCGGCGCACCGATAGGTCTGGGGACTTTCGAAATCGATCACGTCATCCCCGTGGCCCAGTCCTTCTCCGGACAGCGCAGGAGCTGCAGGCCCTGTGCCTGGAGTGTCACCGCACCAAGGCTGCCGCCTCTGGTCTTCCAACTCCAGAAGTGGGATCTCGACCGACCCTGCCAGGGCATCGATGTGTGCCGCTGCCGGAAGAACGGACTGGCCAACGCCCGCTTGCTCCTGCCGGTGTTCTGCCCCCTGGACTGCATCGTCCCCACGGAGGAGGGCAAGCTGGCGGACCTCATGTGGGTCGACCTGCCCTGCGACCCGGCAGGGTGGTACGCCAAGCCCGCGTGCGCTTATTTGCTCGAGGCGGGGATGGCGCAGTGGCAGCACTTCAAGTGGAGCCTCGACGCCACAGCGCACGTCGACCAGCAGTGCCTGGAACAGGTCCTGCAGCGCATGGAGCAGAATTAGCCGCAAGGCGAGGAGCACTATGCGAAGCTGGCCGTCAACAGCCTCGTGGGTCTGTTTGCTCGGAATCTAGAATTAGTCTATAGTATGAAGACTTCAAATCATCAAGCAGACGGCGAGGGCTGCAGCTGGCGCCAGACCTTCACGGATGCGGCCGGGGGGATGCACCGGGACCATGTCTTCGTGACGGAGCTGCTCTCGAACAGCAGCTATCGCCGGTGCGACGACATCATGGGGGCCGCGTACGTCGCCGTGGCGCGCATTCGCCAGGCGCTGGCGGAGCCCGGCGGTACCTCAAATGCATCAAGACCGATTGCCTGGTGATGCAGGACGTCCCCAAGAAGCACCGGCCCGCCGTGGAGCGGCTGCTGAAGATGTCGCACCGGGACGGCACGCCTGTGTACTCTGGAGGCCCCTGCGCAGCAGTCACCAAAATCCTGACAATTTCCGAACCCAGAAGTGGGCCCTGGAAGGCGCTTCAGAATCTGAGTTTGCTTCAGCAGCAGTTCGTTGAGTCCGCCGCCGTGGCTGTGGCCGCTCGGCGATTGGACGTGTCCAGCGTCAGGCATATATTTCCAAGGCAATCCAGAAGAACTGGAAAACGAGGTGTGGGCCCACAATGTTTGGAGCTTTCACAAGGTTTTCTCATTACATTCATTACATTGAGGTCTGGCGACCTTGTTGTCGTCGGCGACATGCTGCGCAACACGCAGGTGTCCCGCCCGAATGGTAAGGCCGAGTGAGCCGGCCCGGCTGTTGTTGAGAGGCTCAAGGGCTGTGGTGCGCCGGCGAGCCGTGCAAGGGTTGTCGGGAGGCCGTTGCTCACATGTGATGATGACTTCGGGGCCTGCGCGGTTGGTTCAAGCCCCAGCAGATGTTCGCGACACTTGCACTTGAAAAGCGTTTCTTGGCCCTTTGTCGTGGAGACTCACATACATTGCTGTCAATGCTGTACATGACTGTACATCGTAGTGTATTAGCCATATTAGTATAAACTAATATATGTACAGCGAAGCTGACAGAAGTTTGCACGTGAGACCTCAGTTACATAAGGACTTCAATTAGGTTCATCAGCAATGTGAAAGCATTCTTGTCTTGCCGTGCGTGCTCTCCAGAACACAGATCCGGAAGAACTTGTTCACCCTTTGGGTGCGAGTGGAAGTATAATACTGCGATTGGCTGGGATGATGAAGTGTGGAGTGCTGTCGACGGTGCAGTTCACCCCCTTCCCTTTGCATTAACCTTTTGTAAATGCTCAAAGGGTGAATCTGTCCCCTCATAGGGGTTTCCGATGGTTTCCGGTCTGGTTTCCGATGGTTTCCTTTGGTTTCCTATGGGTTTCCCATGGGTTTCCTGCGGTTTCCTCCAGGTTTCCGAGCGTTTTCCACACCTTTGCTGTGGTCTGCTTTGGTTTCCCATGATTTCTAGATAGATATGCTCCTCAAAAGTGAGTCTCTTCCTCGTACGGGGTTTCTGATGGTTTCCGGTCTGGTTTCCTGTGGTTTCCTGTGGGTTTCCCACACGTTTCCTGCGGTTTCCTGTGATTTCCCTGCGTTTTCCATATGTTTGTTATGGCCTGCTATGGTTTCCCATGAATTCTAGATAGATATGCTCCTCAAAAGTGAGTCTGTTCCTTCTTAAGGGTTTCTGAAGGTTTCCGGTCTGGTTTCCGATGGTTTCCTAGGGTTTCCTATGGGTTTCCCACAGATTTCCTGCGACGCCGGATCTTGGCAATGCTTTGCGTGGCTCGTGTAGTCATGACTGCGTTTGGAGCAGGCCAAGACATAATCGAAGTTTCTGAAGCAGGCGGCGAGGTTCAGATTCCGTAGTGCTTGTAACAAGCCCACTTCTGGGTCCGGAAATTGTCAGGATTGTGGTGGCTGTTGTGAAGGGGCCTCCAGAGTGCCGGGAGATCTTCTGTAGTTTGTTGATTTTCATTGCTCAGCTACACCATATCGGTGCTGTCGTTGCCTCAGAATCTGCAGCAGATCAAGATGCTCAAGCTGTAGTCGCTGTTGTGGCTGCTTAAAAAAGAGGAGAAGTTGTGACTTTCACAACACCTGTTGGCGGCCGTTCTTTGAAGTTCTTTGTGAATTGAGAATTCAATAAAAGGGCAAAGTTCGGGTAAAGAGCGGGGCCAAAAACGGGTCCAGAATTCGGACCCGTTTTTGGAGCCATCTAATATTGGCACAATTCCCGCAGGTTCAGAAAACGGCCCCATTTTTGGGGCCGCATTTGTTCGCGGGGAACCACTTTCGAGCTCGTTGTCGGAATCGCAAAAATCTGGACGCGGATCAAGGAATACCGTCCAATGTTACCAGCTGGTCAGCAAGATGCAGCTGGATAACTCCAAAATGCTTGTCTTGAACACATCTTCGGCTCAAAAAATCAAACTGCGGCATGTGTTCTTGCCAAGTGCAGGATTCGCTGCAGGATGCTGCAGCAACTCTGGAGGCCCCTGCGCAGCAGTCACCAAAATCCTGACAATTTCCGAACCCAGAAGTGGGCCCGTGGAAGGCGCTTCAGAATCTGAGTTTGCTTCAGCAGCAGTTCGTTGAGTCCGCCGCCGTGGCTGTGGCCGCTCGGCGATTGGACGTGTCCAGCGTCAGGCATATATTTCCAAGGCAATCGAGAAGAACTGGAAAACGAGGTGTGGGCCCACAATGTTTGGAGCTTTCACAAGGTTTTCTCATTACATTCATTACATTGAGGTCTGGCGACCTTGTTGTCGTCGGCGACATGCTGCGCAACACGCAGGTGTCCCGCCCGAATGGTAAGGCCGAGTGAGCCGGCCCGGCTGTTGTTGAGAGGCTCAAGGGCTGTGGTGCGCCGGCGAGCCGTGCAAGGGTTGTCGGGAGGCCGTTGCTCACATGTGATGATGACTTCGGGGCCTGCGCGGTTGGTTCAAGCCCCAGCAGATGTTCGCGACACTTGCACTTGAAAAGCGTTTCTTGGCCCTTTGTCGTGGAGACTCACATACATTGCTGTCAATGCTGTACATGACTGTACATCGTAGTGTATTAGCCATATTAGTATAAACTAATATATGTACAGCGAAGCTGACAGAAGTTTGCACGTGAGACCTCAGTTACATAAGGACTTCAATTAGGTTCATCAGCAATGTGAAAGCATTCTTGTCTTGCCGTGCGTGCTCTCCAGAACACAGATCCGGAAGAACTTGTTCACCCTTTGGGTGCGAGTGGAAGTATAATACTGCGATTGGCTGGGATGATGAAGTGTGGAGTGCTGTCGACGGTGCAGTTCACCCCCTTCCCTTTGCATTAACCTTTTGTAAATGCTCAAAGGGTGAATCTGTCCCCTCATAGGGGTTTCCGATGGTTTCCGGTCTGGTTTCCGATGGTTTCCTTTGGTTTCCTATGGGTTTCCCATGGGTTTCCTGCGGTTTCCTCCAGGTTTCCGAGCGTTTTCCACACCTTTGCTGTGGTCTGCTTTGGTTTCCCATGATTTCTAGATAGATATGCTCCTCAAAAGTGAGTCTCTTCCTCGTACGGGGTTTCTGATGGTTTCCGGTCTGGTTTCCTGTGGTTTCCTGTGGGTTTCCCACACGTTTCCTGCGGTTTCCTGTGATTTCCCTGCGTTTTCCATATGTTTGTTATGGCCTGCTATGGTTTCCCATGAATTCTAGATAGATATGCTCCTCAAAAGTGAGTCTGTTCCTTCTTAAGGGTTTCTGAAGGTTTCCGGTCTGGTTTCCGATGGTTTCCTAGGGTTTCCTATGGGTTTCCCACAGATTTCCTGCGACGCCGGATCTTGGCAATGCTTTGCGTGGCTCGTGTAGTCATGACTGCGTTTGGAGCAGGCCAAGACATAATCGAAGTTTCTGAAGCAGGCGGCGAGGTTCAGATTCCGTAGTGCTTGTAACAAGCCCACTTCTGGGTCCGGAAATTGTCAGGATTGTGGTGGCTGTTGTGAAGGGGCCTCCAGAGTATCGCTACGAGGAAGTCACCGGGCTGAAGGGCCAGGAGCGAGCATGGAGGCGGAGCCCATCCGAGCGAAGGCGCCGTGGCGGCGGGTGGAGGACCCTGTGAGCCACTGCCTGGACGGAGAGAGCCTGCTGCTGACGGGCTTTCCGGACGGGCAAGACGCACCTGGCCAAGAGGATCGTGGAGGCTCTGTGAAAGCACGGGGACACGGTGCACATCATTACGAAGACCCACGGGCGGTGCAAAACGTGGGCCTGGGGGCGCAGACGGCGGACCACTGGGTGCGGCGCAATGTGCGGAACGGGCACTGCAGCGCCACCTGGCTGGTCATCGAAGAGCTCACTCAGTTAGATACCCCCTGTGGGCTGACATAGCTTGTCTGAGCATGAACAAGAAGATTCGCTTTCTGCTCTTGGGAGACTTTAGGCAGCTGCCCGCTGTGCTGGACAGCTTCGCAGGTGCAGAGGTGTGCAAGGAACTGAAACACAGCCAGCTGCTGCACGATCTGGCGGGGGGCTGCTGCCACCAGCTCTCGGCGCTGGCGCTTCGACGAGCGGATCTTCGAGTTCCTGACTTGGCTGCGAGTCGACGAGCCGGCGCAGGTGCCACTGCCCGAAGCGGTGCGGGAGGCCCGGCGGCGCTTCCCGAGGCGGGGAGAGCCCGATGTGAGCCTGGTCATCGGGCGCGCGCGGCATCGGAAGCAGTTTGAGGGCGCGAAGGGAGCTCGCGAGCTGTTTGGAGGCGCGCCGTCGTGCTCCGGAGCTGTTTGGGGAGCGACGCGCGCTTACGCGCGCTTGTTCGGCGCGGAGGGCGTGGGAGCAGCTCAAGGGACGGAGACCGGAGTGTTGGTACGCCAGACGTAACAACTCTGAACCACGAGTCGCTGGGTTGCGGTTCGAAAGTCGCTGGGTTGCGGCTCGAAAGTCGCTGGGTTGCGGCTCGAAAGTCGCTGGGTTGCGGCTCGTAGGCGGCTGGCGAGTGCTCGTGAGTTGCGAGCCAGGAGCTCGTGAGTTGCGAGCAAGGAGCTCGTGAGTTGCGAGCAGGCAGCTCGTGAGTTGCGAGCCAGGAGTTCGTGAGTTGCGAGCAAGGAGCTCGTGAGTTGCCGGCAAAGCTGCTGGCGAGTGTTCGTGAGTTGCGAGCAGGCAGCTCGTGAGTTGCGAGCAAGGAGCTCGTGAGTTGCGAGCCAGGAGTTCGTGAGTTGCGAGTAAGGAGCTCGTGAATTGCGAGCAAGGAGCTCGTGAGTTGCGAGCCAGGAGTTCGTGAGTTGCAAGCAAGCAGCTCGTGAGTTGCCGGCAAAGCTGCTGGCGAGTGCTCGTAAGTTGCCAGTAAGCAGCTCGCAAGCTGCCGGCGAGCACTCGTCGGCTGCTGGCAAGAGGCGCGCCCTTAAAGTTCCTCTAAAGCCCGTTTTGCAAAGACTTTAAAGCCCCTAAGATCGTCAGAGCTGCGGGCCGTAGGCCCGTGAATCGACAGTGCTCCAAAGTACCGAATTCTACCCTATGTCTCGAACTGAGGCCTGTAGCTATCACAGAGTGGAGAGCTGGAACACCCTCCCCAGAGAGAGGAATGGCACCCGAAAAAACTATCAAAGTCCACTAGGGCCAGCCATGGTTTGCTTGATTTTGCTTTGAATTTGTGTTTAAAATTGCTTGTAACAGTGTCCCCACCCCGATATGCATTCGAAGTAAGCCGTGCAGAATCGAGACTTTACCCACAAGCCAGATTTAGCTACCTGTCGGGTATCTTTCGCTGGCCTCAACTTCTGGTTTTGGTTATTTGTCACCAAAAAAGAAACACGCGCTAGGCCCGGTTCCTGTTTTATTTTGTTTTGAAGCGAAAAAAGCGCCGGTGACAGGGCCTTCTCCGGATTTATTGTGTTTTCAAGCGAAAAACCGCCGGGACTAGGGGAAGGCCTTGTACAAGGCCGTTTAAGCCAATCTCAATTTTTCCGAGGGGTGAAGCTAGAAGTGTGCGCATCCTTATGTCTCTCATCAGGCTCTTAGTTTTGAGCCGCACTGCTGGCATGAGTCTGTGACTCCCAAGGGACCTCAGCTCTTGTTGTTCGGGCACACGGCTAGAGGGCTTCATAGTCTTAGTGCTTCAGATCGCAAGGTTCTTTGGGATGCAGGGTTTACCTTCGTGCCGGGGACTAAGGCTGAGCATTGGGAGCGAAATGTGGCCTTGGAGACCATAACCCGTCATCATCCGTTGCCTCGGCGAGCAATTCCATCTGAACAGGACTTGCTGCCCTTTGATCGTGCCTTGCTGGGTGATTTGCGGTTGTGCATTCAGCAGTTTCCCAATCAGGAGTCCGTGCAAAGCTTTAAGAATTGGCGGCGGGGCCGGGGTCGAGCGGCTAAGGCAGCATGGACAGGTCGATCAATCTTTCAGCTGCGTTCCGAGGCCCCATCTGGCAATGGGGGGGGATCTACAGTTGTCTTCGTCTTCGAAACAGTCGCAGCTGTCCACTGAAGGCTTGAGTGTTGCTGAGGTTGTTGAAGTTCCGCACAATTATGAACGGCTTGCAATGGTGCAGGTTGAAAACTCACGCAATGCAGATCAGGAGCGGCTTGTGACGGTGCAAGCTGGTAGCTCAGGGCTGAACCTGGCATGTGTGGGCATTATGAATCTGGGCCAGGCAGTGGTGCTTGGCGGCGGGGGAGAGAACGGGAGTGTCGGCCCTCTCCTAGAGAGTCGTCACCGGCTCCAGTTTTCTCTTGGGGAACTAGATTACTAGATTTGCCTCCAGGTTTAGGTTGTGCAGTCTGGGTCCTATCCAAGTGCTCGGTAGTAAGCCCAGCGAAGTGTTGGGAGATGACGCGGAGAGGGGCGGTTGCGCTTCAGGGTGTAGCGGTGCAGTTGGGAAAGGTATCGAAGATCTGCCCCCGCCCCGACCCAAGCAGGTAGTGAGTGAAGAGTTTCCAGAATGGTGCCCAGTGCCCATGGGCTGTGTTTCTTCCATGCATTGCGGCTGAACTCTGCTTGTTGCGGGATCGCCTAAAGATGAACGATGGCGGGCCCAGTATCCTTGACAGTGCCGATGAGGATGCAGTTGAGGTATCTGCTGTGTTCAGGGTTCCTGAGTGTCTTAGGGCGCTGATGCCGTGTTCAGAGCTTGATGTGCAAGACGATTCATATGTCCTTGATGGGGTGAGCTGGCCCGTTCATGTTGATCTGCACGAGGCTGTTACCAGCTTGACTGGGACACATCAGGCTTGGTGCAGTATGCTTCAGCACTTCGACGATGATCAAGCTCCGTGGTTGAAGGACTGTGAAGCTGCAGCTTTGGAAGAGACGGGTAGGCTTGAAAGGGAGCTTAGGGTTCTTCAGGGTGTTGAACAGAAGGGGCTTAATAGGCTTGAGGCTAGCCGTGGGCAGTGTGAAAATCCTTTTGAGCTCCGCAGCGTTGCGCTTGGAGAGGTGCCAGAAGACCCTGAACAGTCTGGCCCCGTAGGTCATGTTGAGGGAAGTGGTAGCGTTGATTCTGATTTGGAGGATCCACCGCCTTTGCAGACTAAGATTGTCTCCCAGGATCAGGTCAGGCGAGAGCCCCATAAGTGGCATGGCGCTCTGGTCGATGAGCATTTGTCATTGACTCAGAAAACCGAAGCTGTGGAGGAAATCTCAGATGCTGAGTACGCCGGGTTGGTCAATGATACACAAGTCTCGGTAGAACTTATTCCTGGGAAGGTGGTGTATAATCATAAGTCTTCGGGACGTCGCAAGGCGAGGATTGTAGGATGCGGTAATTTCTGCCAGTCGGATCCTGCTAGCCATAAGGAGGATTTGTTTGCGAGTGGCGTGGGTTCTGAGTCCATTCGGATGATGGTCCGAAGGGCTGCCCTGGAAACAGATTGGGTGCTGTCGTCAGTAGATGTTCGAACGGCCTTTTTGCAGGCTCCCCTGATGGAGATGCAGTGTGGAGGGAAGCAGAAGGTTACGGTAGTCAAGGTGCCGAGTATTCTTCGGGAGTTGGGAATCACGGGTGCTAAGTACTGGCGAGTTAAGAAAGCACTTTATGGTCTGGCTTCCGCTCCGAAGTCGTGGAGTCTGCATCGAGATCGGGTGTTAGCTGGGCTTCGTATTCCTTGTGGGGATGATACCTTGAGGTTGGTCCGTATGCCTGAGGATGCAAATCTGTGGCACTGGTTCGAGAGCGTAGCGATGGACCGAGAGAACAGGAGGCAACAAGACTGGGCGCTATCGCTCTTTAAATTACGTTGACGATATCTTGATCGGAGGGCCGGCCAATGTTGCAGATGCGGTAGTAAAGGCATTGCAGTCTCAATGGGAATTGTCCGCGCCAGAGCGGCTTGATGAGCCAGGAAGCTCGTTGAAGTTTGCGGGTTATGAACTTGTGAAGACCGATCGAGGGTTCAGACTTCATCAGGCCAGCTACGCACGTGACTTGCTGGACCAATACAGTAGCGAGATACCAGGTACGGAATCCACTCCGGCGGTGAAGGTCTACAAGATTCCAGAGGAGTCTGACAACGTGGATTTGTTGGCAGTCACCCGGAGAGCACAAGCCATCATTGGTCAGGTTCTCTGGCTTTCGAACCGTACTCGCCCAGATCTGGCTTATGGAGTCAATATGGCGGCACAGCGGATTGTTGCATGCCCTCAGGAGGCTCTGGCTCGGGCTCAGCATCTCATACGGTACATCCGGCCTGCTCCGGAGGTTGGCCTGCAGTACAACATTCCTAGTGGAAAATGCGGGAGGTGGGATCAGCTGAAGTACCAGGAGATTCCAGCGAGCATTGATGCATACTCAGCTGCGTCGTTTGCAGCAGATGAGCAGTGCCGAAGCTTTGGGTGCACACAGCTGTACTGGGGTGGTGCCTTGATCGCTTGGTCGGCGGGCAGGCAGACTTTGATTGCTGCACATACGGCTGAGTGTGAGTTGTACTCCCTGGCGGAGGCACATCTCCTTGGGAAAGCGATGCGACCTACGATTGCTGCTCTTCTAGGGCTTGGGGAGTCGGAAGTTGACAGCAGACTATATTGTGACAATTCGGCGGCTATCCAATTGTGTGTGCTTGAGGCGGGTTCGTGGCGCACTAGGCATTTGCGGCTGCGTGGAGCCGTGATTCGTCAGGACCTTGAGTCTGGCTCGTGGAAGCTTTCGCATCTTGATGGTGTTTACATGCCATCGGACATGGGAACGAAACCAGTCGGACCATCACGATTGGAAGACCTGATTCGGGTTTGTGATCTGTGGGCCCCTCACCTTACGAGTTCTACTGAGCCTCCTCGCCCTCAGCTTGCATCACTTCATGGCAGACAGACTGATGTTGCAAAGGCATTGCTTGCTCTGCTGTTCCTGTTGCAGATTTCGGGCGCTGCAGCCTCGAACCCAACGGGAGATGGTGTTCAGTTTACGGGCCTTTTGTCAGGGTTTGTTACGGGGTCTGGCATCGGGTGCGGTTGGTGGCTAGCTGGTAAGGTTGGTAGTCTTCTGGATCGGTGTTGCAGACGTCGGCCTGTGGAAATTGGGCCTCAGCACCGACCGAGGGTTTCAAAAAGGGACGGTTGTGTTCAGACGGATCTGGTTCCTGTTCAAGGTAGCTTGGAAGAGGGGGAGCAGATTGCTCATTCAAGTTCGGTTCAGGTGGAAGGTCATGAGCTCTTGATTGATGGGTTTACGGCGACTCAGTTGCAGGAGCTATACGATCAGCTGGCTTGTGAACAGTGGGCTGAGAATCGTGCTGCAGCGGGATCCAGTCATGAACGTCAACCGGGGTCTGAGTTAAGTAGTCTGACCGGAGTTGTAGATAGGTTTGGGTCCCCAGAGGTTCGTTACCCAGCTGAGCAGGCTTGGGCTGATGCTGCTGATGCGTATCTGAATGCAGAGGTAGGTACTCCAAGGTTTGCGCAAGGTCAGGTAGGCAATGTTCCTTCCAGCATGCTGGCATTTGCAAAAGCGCCAACGGTCCCCCCTCCACCTAGCCTCCCTCACGGTAGCACAGGTGATGTTGGACGCTTGTATGTCGATGATGCAATTCCTGATGATCCGGTGCCAGAAGCTGCTGCGAATTTTTCTAGTTCCAGCTCGGAGGAGGAAGCTGGCTATTCATCGATAGGTGAGTGGTCAACAGACTCTGGCATGCCAAGGGGACCTGAGCTCTGGTTCTCAGGGTCTGTAGGGGGTCGTAGTTTAGCGGTTCTGAGTGTGGTTGCTTCAGTGCGATCTGCTGAGGGTCAGAAGCCGTCGGCATCTGTGGAGGATGGATCTTGGGAGCTTGCGATACTGCTGACTGTTGTCGTTGTAGGGTGTATGATCCTCGGCGCTGTATGTGCTATTGCGTGTCTTCGATGTAGTGCTGGAGCTCAGTCTGCGAGGCCAGTGGTTCGCGGTTCGGAGCCATGTACCCCAAAGCGGAAGCATGTCAGTGAAGGTGATAATGTCGAGGTTGGCCCTTGTGGGACCCCTGGTGGTCCATTGCAGTTTTCGCCGGTAGTAAATATCACTGTCAGTGCGGGTAGTTCGGATAGACATGTTGAGACCTTTGGTCCGGGGAAGCAGGAGATTCGAGCTGATTCTGGCGGTTTAGGTGTATGGGTTGATTCGGGGACTGCTGAGGCGGACCTCGGAACTGAAGGTGGAATCAGGCGCCGCTGTGGCGGACGAGGGTCTGAGAGTGACAAACTGCAGATCTCAGTAGGCCCCTCTAATGGTTTAGGTGCCTCACGTAGGTTGGAGGAAGTGTCAAAGCCTGACACTGACCTTAAAGGTTTAGGGCCTAGCCCCGGCACCAACCCTGTGGAGGAGGACCGAGGGCGGGCAGCTGGAGGAGGGCAGAGTGCACGGAAGCTCTCGAATCCGAGAGGTGATGAGAGCAGTGGACCCAGCCCTAAGACCTCTAGTGGTTTAGGCCTGAGTAAGAACCCCAAGTCTGGGAGTTCGGAACGGGCTCTGAGTTTCTCGGCGGGCATCCCGATCGACAGGGTTAAGCGACCCTGGGGTATCAAGAAGAACGTCATTATGAGTACGAAGAATGTTCAGCGACTGATTGTATATCCTACCCAGAACGGTGATTGTGCGCATAGTTCGTTGAGCTGCAGGCCCATGCAGTTTGCGTGTGCGCCAATCACAAGGAACCTTTGTCCTCATTGTTTTGAGGAGGATCGACTGCCTTCTCGGTGTGATCAGGATGGTGAGGACAGGGTTTTGTGGTTTACGCGCTCAGCTCAGTGCGTCCATTTGACCAGGAGCTGCCCAGCTCTAGATGAAAACGAGGAGTGTCAGGGACGTAAGCTGTGCAGGTGCTGCAAGTGGCCCTAGCGCGTTTACTGGAGGCTGTATGCTTCCTTGGGCAGTGGTCTGCGCACTGCTGTGGGTGTCCTGTTGTACACAGGGGGAGTGACTGTGCAGCACACTGTGCGTTGTCCACTCGCTGTCGCCGCAGGCCATGTGGGCCGGAGGTCAAGGGGAAAGGGCGAGGTGCTCATGTAGGACCCAGGTTCCCATGTCGGCCTAGGTAATCACACTTTCGATTGAGTCACTTGTGTAAAGCTGTAGAGCACTTAGTCTGAGAGTCTTTAGTGTACAGCTCAGGTGTTCACGAACTGATTCGTTTGTTGTGCGTGGTAAAAAGGGCGTAAGCTCGCTTGGTGCTCGTTTCCTGCTTCACGCAGTTTTAAACCGTGTCCACACTCTCAGTGTGAACTCCGTTCAATTTCCACAAATTCATTTTGTTTTCTTTGCTTTTGCCCTCTGAAGCGATATCGTGCTTCTTCTTCCTGTGAAAACGTTGGAAAAAAAATTTGGTTTCGATGACACATTTTGATTTCTTTCGTTCGCTCCTCCTCGAAAGCGATTTTGTGCTTCTTGTGTGTTTGAGAAGATGTTGGTCTGAAGATAATATGGTTCAGTTAGTTTTGTTCCATTTGCGTTGCAAAAATTCAATTGTAGCGCTTTGTTGTGTTGTTTGATTTGTCATGTGTGCGTGTCTTTATTTTTGGAAAAAAAATGGATGTTGGAAAAAAGACATGCCGGGGTCGAAATCAAGATGGATCAAGCGCGTGGTCTGAAAAAAAACATTTCGGGCCGTTCGGGGTCGAAAAAAAGAGCAGCCCGGGGTTCATCCATGTCCAGTTCGGGTTAATCCAACTGCAACCCAGAACCGCCAAGGTTGGGTTCGTTGGGTTGGAGTTGGAGTTGAATTGAACCCTAACCTCGACGCCAGGGTTCGGGTTGGGTTTAACGAGAACAACAACCTCAGATTAAGACTTGGGGTTAGCCTCAGATCAACCCACACTCCCGGGGTATGCTCCTTCATGCTGGCCTTTGTCAATGAAGACTGCACGGGTAAACTGCAGAAAATGTTTTATTTCGGATTCAGCCTGGTACATCATCTGGGTTGGACGGATCCCGAGCCTTGTTTGTGTGCGCAGAAACATGCTTAAATGGAGTTGAGGTCGGTTTGTACACCACGGCTCCAAAGCTGGGCAAAACTAAGGTCATTTCGGAACGGCTCAGTGGCGTTGCCCGACTGAAGGCGCCGCTTCGATCCTATCAGGGCGCCTGTATGTTCACGTTGCTCCTTTGGCTCTCCACTTTCCATTGCCTGAACTTGGATTTCGGTGCAAAAGCGCTTTGACTGTGCAGTCAGCCGCTTGTGCGTCCACCATGTTTCACCGTGTACAATTTTTTTTTGTATTCGCCATGTTTGCTTGTCGACCTTCGACCGGGCGCAGCTGCGCTGGCATAGAGGCCGAGACACGCCAAAAATGCATCACATTGCGCAGAGTCAACCCGCAGGAACGCAAGCTGTGACAACGGAGCGCAAGTGAAGTGGCATTCATGGATTTGAGTTTTCGACACGTGGTGGATGGTTCGACCATGAAAGCGACGTTGCGGGTCCACCTCGACTTTGTGCTCATCAAACAGACAACGCTTGGGAGCCGAACAAAGAACCTCGTGGGGCTCATCCGGGTGGGGAGCGAACATATTGCCAGGCCCTGGCAAAAACATGGGTGGCGAAAAAGCAGAGGCCCAAAACGAAACAAAACATCGAGGTGCCGTGTCAGGTTTAATACACGTCCAGGTCAACCACAAAAAAACTTTAGGCACGCCAAAGACTGGATTGTTGTCGTTGCAGAAAGCCAGATAAGGTTTTGTGTTGGGGTTGAGAAACGGCAGTTGGAAAGATGCGCCAGAGGTTAACACAAGACATACTAAGACAGAGATGGGCAAAATATTCTGGTACAGAAACGACGTGACCGTTTTTGTGTTGTACTGATACGAGAAGCGGTTTGGCAACGAATCACCTGGCAACCTTCCAGCCAGGAGGTCTTCTGCTGGCGCCATGAAGCTGCATGATGCCCCTTCTTCACACAGTGGATTCCGTTTACACAGCTTCACCTCATCCCTTGTAAACAAGTCTTTCGTATTCCAGGTTTGTGTCCTGGCAAGGAGGACTGGCTAGTCGGCAACGTCATGGCTGTGATATGCTTTCACTGACAGCCACAACCTTTGCTTGCGACTTGACGCAGCCACTTCTTCGGCATTTTGTGTGTTAGGTGGTATCGAAGTAACATCGAAAAAACTTTCGCACTGCTTCCCTATATCGTATTGAAATGTGACTGAAATCAAAAGCTGCTGAGGTTTCGCAGCACTGTCATGGAGATTGGCCCAAAATTTGACGTGACGTTTTGGTTGCCGGGCTGAGTTCGTGCGGTGTGGAATGCTCATACAGGCCAGTCAGGAGCGTTTTTTCAATTCAACAACAAAGTACGCGGATGCATTTTTTCCTTGAAGAACTGAGCAGGCGGGGGTCTGGCGCCAAACGAGTTTCTACCTACGGGATTCTTTGCCAGCCGGCAATCCGGCCTTCGCACAAAGCGAAAATTTCATCTTGAACGGCTTGAACTCGGCAAACACGTGGTTCTGTGAAATGCACGGCCTGTGCGTGCTTGCATCCTTCGGGTTTGTGAGCAGTGATTTTCCTCCGTGCGCGGCCTTTGCAAGTCGACCTCTTTCAGGCAGGGCCGTTGGAAGGCATGTTGTAAGTTATAATAGCAGCAAGGCTGTCAGACCTCATGTTTAAGAGATTAAGAGATTGAAACTGGTTGAATAGTCAGCGAGCTTGGATGTGGTCCCGTGGAGGCATTTGGTGATGGCGCGGTCTGTGCTGCTCCCCGTCGCATCGCCCTCGCAAGTTAAAACATAAGCAGCTGCAGCTTCGTGGGCGAGCAAAATGCATGCGTGCTTTCCAGGCCCTGTGAAAGTCTCCCTTCCTAGAGCCCCGCCTCTAGCGAAACAACTATTGTCCGGATACAGCAGTTGATCGCACAATGTAGCCGTAGGCCGCATGAGGGCAGCAAGCTGACGGGATAATACAAGCCACCGAAGAGACAGGTGCCCATGTTCTGAAGAGTTTGCACACATGTGCATGGCAAGCAAGTATTTGATGCTCCAGTAGGATGCACATGAAGTTGCCAACGCTGACGTGCCCTTAAGGCTGCGTGTGTCCTTGCAGAAACAGATTAAAGAAATCGAATGTCCTCGTAAGTCCGAGGCACTTCTCAGCCTGGCCGTGGCAGCGGCATGGAGATCGCTTTCCCAGCAATGCTTCGTCCAGGCCACGCAAGAACTGCACGGACGTTGCGGAGTTCTGAGCAAGGGTTATCTGTGATGTGCTGGGCCATGCGAGAAAGGCACCGGCACGGACAGTGGAGGCGGATCTTTGCACTTCGCATCTGGCTGCCAGACGATAGGGATGTGCTTCATTCGGCCCGATCGCGCAGCTCTGGCAGGGAGTGCAGTCGTTGAGGGTGTTGGAGACAGCTGCCCTGTCCACTGGGCTCTCCATGGCAGGCCGGTTTAATTCAAACATGTGACATGTAGGCAAAGGTCCGAGTCACGGCTTGAGTTACGCTGACAGGATCTCTCCCAGCTTTCGCGACGTGGGGCGAAGGCTCTGAGGCCGGCCAGAACATCGACCCTGCGCCTTGGCCCAGAGAGAGATGAGATGTGTCGTGCCTGTCGTGCCTCTTCTTCAGCTTTCTTCACATGCTCCTCCTCTGAGGATTCGACAGAGGCATACAACAGAAAGGCCGCGAGCTCAACATGTGCTCATCATTCCTTATATTTTTTTATGAGGCGAATACATGCTGTGGTGATGTTCGTTCGGCAGGAGGTCTTGCACAGGGCTTTTTCCCATGCCCTGCCGGGCAAACTGGCTGCTCAAGCTGTACCGGAAACTGTGTAACAATCACGGATGTGCAACTAGCGGTAACTAGCGCGATGCAACTTATGAATTCCAGCAACATCTCGGTAGTCTGACCCAATGACCAACACTCAGCCTGAGCCTCCGCAGATGATCGGCATTGCAAACAGCACTGTGCACTACAAGCCGTAAGAGTTTCCTTGTCCTTTGTGGCTGGGCATCCCTTTCATGGCCTTGCGCTTTCAAGGCTTGAGCGGGATCCTGAAGCTGCGAATCCGTCATGCTTCCACGGTCAGCTTGGTCGCCCAGAGTGTGCGAACGCCGCGGGCTTCACTGCTGGACTTGGAGCTCCAGCGCTGCGTGGATGGAGCGGCCGTGCTCCGCGTGGGTGCGCAGACCCAGATGCAGCTCACCTTTGCGGACCTCTCCTCCTGCCTTGCCCGCTTGCGAGAACTCAAGAAGATGCCTGCATCGGGAAGCGACCTTCGGCAGTTCCTCGAGAAGGTGCGGACACCAAACATATCAAGAATTTAGTCGACTAGTAGAGAGACCTCGAACCTGAGAAGGTCGATGCAGTACTGCCGAGCTTTGGCCCCGAGGGCGCGCACATGGCACTCACAGCGTTTGCGGAGCTGCGCTGCCGCCAGGACTGAAGCATAGGGAATGGCCGATTGACGCATCTTTCCATGCCCCCCTGCAGGGTGCTATTTCTTCGTGGCCGCTCTTGATGAAGCACCGAAACGAACTTCCCCCGTCCTGCCTTGCAGAAGGCGTCTGGGCAGCATCTGGCATCCCAAGCCCTCCTCGAGAGGTCGTTTATGAGGCCGTGGGCTTGGCTCGTGAGGTTGGTCCACACATGAAGAAGCTGCCCGACGAGGCGCTGTATCGCTGCATTTATGGCCTCGCTCGTATTCACACCGGCCGGGGCTCAAAGGAACTCCTGCGACGTGCTGAAGACTCGGTGACGCAGGCGTTGGGAAGAAGGCCTTGCCCCTTTGCCCCGCGGCAGTTGGTGAGACTTTGCTGGGCCATGGCTCGTTTGGGCTGTCGAGACAACCGGATCTTTGAAGGGATTGAAAGTCGCATCGCGGACGTCCTCAATCACTTGCAGGTGAAGGAGCTGGAGGCCCTCTATGGGATCCTTACAGAGCTGAGCCGGGTACGGCAATGGAAGCTGATCCACGATGTTGAGCGGGCCTTGGAGTGCCGCGAGGACGAGGCGGCCTCCTCCAACAAATCTGCAAGACGAAAGCCTTTCCGTCGCCGCTGGACACGGGCTGACCTTATGCATTCGGTGCTGCAGCGCAAGTAGTGACCGCAAGTCAGTGTTCTGCAATCTCCAGCGCCCAACGAGTCGCACCACGACAAGATGAAGCACACCTAGAAGAGAACACATTGGAGTGCGGTGCATTCGAAGCAGACCGGCGCCGTCACACTGCAGACAGGAAAGTCGGAGCTGGCTTGTTTCGAACGACAACTAATTGGAATACAGGCTGCATTGTGCCCCATGCTACATCCGACTGTCTGAAGACGTTCGCGTCACAGTGGTTTTAGCAAGACTGCAGAAGCAGCAATGACAATTCGAGGGATAAGTCTCTTGTTCTGAAGCCACTGCAAAAAGACCTCGGTTGCGGGTTTTCAGGGAAATTGAAGCTTTGATTGCGGATGTTTGAGGAGCTTCTCAAAAGCCGTCCTGGCAGACTTCACGCCCTCCCACAGGAACACCCTGACAACGCATGATCATTGCACATGCAGGGACAAGGTATACCGTGAAATTGTGTGTGCTTCTGCTTATGGATTGTGGATGCTCGTAGGGTGCTTTGAGCGCTGCAGCGGCCAGATCCTCAACGCGACCGCCATCTGCCTGACCTTCGCAGTGTTCCTGGTCGGCCTGGTGGTTAGCCAGGCGGCCTGAGACGCCCTCGCCTCTCTGCACCTCTTCTCTTTGTACTAATTGCTAGGACAGGAGGGAAAAAGCTTGTTCCTGCCAGTGCATGCCAGGCCAGGAAACTTGTGGAGAACCGGTGGCTGAACTGAGCGCTTGTCCGGCGCAGCATGTGCAGCTGACAAGACAAAGACTGTATAGCTTCAGAGACTGCGCGTGGTTGGAATGAACCCGAGCTGTTATCTTGTCTAAAGCACAGTTGCTTGCACCGCTCCAAAGCGGTAGCATCATGGCAACAGAGATTGGTCACCGGATTGTTTTTAAAAGAAGCTGCTTTCAGAGGGATGTGTTGTTGTGTCTGCTTCAAAGAACAGTTTCTGGATTCCGGCCACTGGAAGCTTATGATTGCTACTGCGGAGCCTGGTCCCACGCAGATTGCGGCTCAAGACCCTGCCCAGAAGGACCACATTGGTCCACAAGCCGATCTGCACCAAACTGCGAGTCTCCCAGTCTGTTGCCGAATTTGGCGGAACCACGGCTTTCTGTTTTGCCTAGGCCTAGCGTCAGAATCGTTGCCCAAAAACTCTGTAGAGCGACCGTCTCAGGAACAATGGCAGTCGCTGCGGCCCCATATGTTTCAGAGTTTGCAGAGAGCGGAGCCTTCACGGCTTGCACCGGGCATGGCTCAGGGCACCCGGCACCCCCTTCTTTCGGCTCAAGCCTCGCAAAGTGGGGGGCAGCCATACCGCTCGTTTGGGAAACCTATGAGAAGGCCCTGCGCACTTGCTGGTGCATGTGATGTGCACGGACCAAGCCCAGTCTGCATCACAGGTCCATTCCATAGCCGGCCACGTATGCGATGCACCTCGCAGTTGCACATCTCATCTGCTTTTCGGAAACATGTGCGACAGCCAAGGTCAGCACTGCAGCTTGGCCTTATGGTTCCTCGGCTCAGTGGTTCTGCCTTCGCAGGCTCGGTCTACGAAGATCCGTGACGGCCTCTCTGGATGCTCTGTGACAGCTACTCACACTCACATTGCTTGCAGGCCAAGAACATCATGCGGAACCTTGGATGCGCAAGCAACCGCAGGTAGCTCCCACTGCGCGTGTGGCGTTAGCAAGTGGTTGATGCGAGAACCAACTGGGTTTCGCCCAGAGAATACCACGAGCCATTTCTGATATCCTGAGGCGATCGCAGTCTCTTGTGTCACGGCATCGACTAGTCATCCAATAGACTCACCAACACGGCATTTGTGAATAGCTAACAATTTGGCGTCGGTTGCCATCCAAGATTGCCAGTGACGGAGCCATTCTTCAGCAAATTCTAGCATCGTCGGAAACTGATGCTGCTATGCCCGTTTACAAGAAACTTGCCTGCACTTATCGATCGACCTTGGGAGGATGCCAATTTCGCGGGTGGTGAGAGTCAATGAGTCGACAGGGAACGCTGCCAACAGAGGATTTACTTCAACCTCCGAGGGAAGCACATGTGTTGGCAGAGAGAGTCCGAAGGCTGTCGTGACTGGGCAGCAGTTTAACTTCTGGCATAGATCCAGAAAGAGTCTCGCTTGGGGGGGTGTCGGTTCTGCAGGAGCGTGAGTTTCAGACATGAAGGAAGTGACAAGCTTCTGAGAAGGTTCGTCTGCAGCTGAATGCAATGTGGAGTATTGCCATGCCGACGAAGCTTAACAGCACCTGCATGAAGCTTGTGGCTTTGTCTCGGTGGGTTGCAGATGCTGCTTGTGCATGCGCCAGATGCCAGGCCCATTCGACAGCTCGCTTGAAATGCAAGCAAAGAGTGAGATCATGTTGAAATGTCACAGCTCAGGATCCTGGCTGTGATTGTATGAAAGTGGGATTTCGGAATTGCAGTCAAAGCAGGTGCCGCTCAAAGACTCTGCCCGTGTCAAATCTGCAGCTAAACCGTAAGAGTTATCTGCATGTGCAGACCGCGCTGCAGGCTGGCAGCGTTGCAGCTGTTTGTGGAGACGATGAGGCAACCAGCCGCGACCCTAATCGCTGCATGCTTAGCAGGTCGAGGAATGCAAGGGCGAATGCCTCCTGTGTGGCCATGCCTGAGTTGGCGTGGAGCTCCGGACATTTGAGGATGGGAAGTTTCCAAACCACACCTATTACTGGCGCCAGCTCCGGGTGAAGTATTACGACTCCTCAGTCGCTTTGTGGCAGTGTCCATAAAGCAGCATCGGCGCCGTTTGGGGCACCAGTGTCATAAGCTGTAGCTTGGGCAAGGCCTAACGGCTTCTCATGTCTCTTAGCCCAGGATTGGGGCGACCGCGCCCATGATTTCGGAAAGGCCGGTTGACGGATATGCCGAGTGCAGTGCAGATGACAGCCCTTGTCGTAGCAAAAACTTCGTGTCTGCCGTTGGCCGGAGGCCTTGGAGTCCTTTCTGGCTTGCAACGCAGAGCCCTGCGAGTGCCGAAGTGGGAGTGTCTTCGGTTTTGCTGCTCGGCAAGCCGAGTCGAAGCGGCTCGAAGCTTCCGGCGTAGAAGTTGGACACCTCCCAGGCCTGGGATGGGAGCAGGCTGGTAAACGTGGAGGAGGAGACGCGCCGCAGCATCGGCCGCCGGTCTCAGTACAGGGCAGATGCAGCTGGAAATCAAGCCGCAAGCGGTGACGGTTTGAGGTCCATCTCCTTTTCATGTCAAAACTGGCGACACGACGTTGACTTTGCGTGAATACAACATGCGATTGAAGGCAGGGATGTGGAAGGGGCAGGCAGTCGTGACAGCCTCTCCGATCCTTGTTCTTGTCAGGACAGCAAGATGCAAGCTGAAGCCTCCCTCACCTACCACGATCCTATATCTTCATCGACTCAAAGTACATCCACGACCACTCACATGCATTCACTCTCGACCACTCGCACACCTTCGCGAGCCACCAGCACCAGCAGCACGACCACTACCAGACCACCCAGGACGACCACTGCTGTCACCACTTCGGCCTCAGATGACATCGAGGAGGACAGTTCCGAGGAGGACTCCACAACCGACATCAGCACCACCACAGGCCCCCGGCTCTGCTGAGTTGAACTGTTGACCCAGTGTTGACTGTGCTCTGGGACCCTGCGAGCCGCTGGGAAGGAGCGGATGACTGGGATGAGGAAGATCCGGCCGGCGAGGAGCAGGAGAACCCTGCGCCTCTGCTGCCCTACGTTGTCTACTTTGCAGCTGGGTAATCCAGGCACCTCAAACATAGAGCCTATGTAGAAGCCCAGGTGGTCACTTCCAGCGCCCGTGCTTCAGTTTCTGCTTTGGCACGGATGGGGACAAATGAGCTGAAAGTTCGTTGGTTTGCTTCCCAGGCCATGCTGACATCGACAGAGCAGACGTCGACCCAGCAAGGTGTGAGCGTGTGCGAATTCTGCGAGATTTTCGTGCCAACCTCGGAAGTCTACCAGGCACGTCGCGCGAGTCGCAACCTCCGAGCACAAGCCCTCCCACTACGACAACTCCCTCGCCGGCAGGGCCTGGCTCCGACAAAGGTGGCAAGACAGGGAGTGACGACGGTCAGGGCGGCGGCGGTGACGGCGATGGCAGCGATGACAATGCTGGCGATGATGGTGGTGACAGCACTGACAGCAGTGACGGTGCCGAAGAAGATGATCGAGATGAGGCGAACGGTGATGATGAGGAGTCTGAAGGGGATGGTCAGACAGCCAAGCCAGGGCCTCGTAAAGACAACATCAACATGCACTAGGTTGTGGTCGAACCAGCACCCTGTCTGCGATGCCGGAAGGTCGAGAACCTCGGCGACTTCGACCACAACTGCTGCTTCTGAAATTATCACCACTTCCGAGTCCACTTCAACAACTTCCACAACTACTTCCACGTTAACAGTGACGAGCACCACAACATCTCTGACAAAGACAACTACGACAACGACGACACAGTTCTGCCATTGCTGCTCTGTCTACACATAGCCCAGAAGTCCCAGTGGGAGTGGGTAGGGTGGAATGTTCATCCAAACTCCTAGTGCCTGCAGCCCCAAGGCTTTTCCAACGTGTCATGGCGGAAGGAGGCGCGACCGGATGGATGCTGGTCACTGTCTGCTCTGGCTGAAGCTTCACCCTTTCCATTTCTCGCTGTCTTGTGTGCTTTTGCCAGACCCCGGGCCGTTTGCCGTCGTCTCCCGGTGGCTCAGCACGTCTGCGACGCACGGTGGCTACAGCGGCTGTGACGGCAGCGGTGGGAGGCATCAGACTTGAGTTCCTTTGGTTGTAACGTATATATATATATATATATATATATATATATATATACATACATACATACATACATACATACATACATATACACACATAAGGTGTGTGTATATATATGTCTATGTATGTATGTAAACAGAAATGTGTATATATATATATATATATATATATACAGAAAGCGTCGCACTGCAGGCCCGAGTTTTGGAGCTTTCCCTTTCTCCATATTGTAAGCTAGGATTGTGCAAGAGTGTTGCATTTATTTGTTTACAGGAAAAATTACTGAACAAAGAAAAATGTTATCTGATTGAAAGCTCCTATGGGAATAACGGGCCTGGATAGTGTCTGCAACATTAGATAGCCTAAACCAAAGAGCCAAAAGGCCTGGAGTCCGTGGCCCTGGCCCTGGCCTTGCAGCTGGGGGGGGGGGGGGAAAAAAAACTAAAGAATATGGTTTTTTTATTTTTATTTTTTTTTTTTCCCCCCCCCCTCCCCAGTCCAGCCCAGAGACCTCAAAACCTCAAAGTGCAGCCCTTCTGAGGCTAGAGCCAGGCCTACGGACCAAGCCAGCGAATTTCAGTAATTATACAAATCTGTAAAGCCTTCAGGCCTTAGGCCAAGAAACAAGATCATAAATCCACCTAGACTCAGGACCGAGGAGAAACCTCATAAAGATCTTCATCTCTATCATCCACCCCTATGAGACATATCAAGATTGCAACATAAGGTTATAGGATATTTTAATAGATATCACCTCTTGCATGATCCATATGTAGAGCTTGTCCATGCATTCCTGGGTATGTTTGTAGATACATGTGTCTATGTGATCATTCAACTTGACAAGTCGCATGACATCGCATATGTGTTTGTATACATATATATGTATAAACAGAGGAACCATGCATTTAACAGTCGTGAATGTGTGCGTATATATATATAGTTACACTTAGCATGTATGTCTAAGTATGTTTTTCCTATGAATATCATACAACAATGATTAGAACCAGGTCGTTGAAAACTACATTGTTGATGCCATTGTCGGTTCATGTCTAAATACATATGTGTTATCATGTCAGATGTACAATTTATATATAATATATACATGTATCGATCGGTCGAAAACATGTACGATAGTGACAGATGTGCAAGTTGATAGGGATATCTCAACCATCGATTTGGTTTATATATATATATATATACACACACGCGAATTTGTTGCGGCCTTAGGGTTTAGAAAGTTGAAGGCTTATGCAACCCCATCACAATGTTGTGCTTTTGGGTGAAACACTCGGTTTTATCATGTTTTTTACTGGGTGATTGAAAATTGCACTATCAGACATGATGCATGCATTCCCCAAAAGATGCATAAGCCCTGATACGAGATGATAGATCACAATCCCAATCGTTCGTTCAGATAACCACGGTTGAAACTGCGGAGCGGATAGGCGGGACCCCCCCCCCATCCTATCAGGGATTGCCTTATGCTTTCGAAACCACAGCCTTAGCAGGATATGAATAAGAGCAACGGACAGGTGGCCAAATCTTCATCGTTATGACTAAAGATGATGGACCCAAATTGCGCAGACACAGACAAGATGACAGCAATCAATGAAATAAATGACTCGGAAGACTGGCAAAAGTTCAAAAAGGGCTAGAATGGAGGAGTGGTTCGCAGTGGTTCGAGAAACGAAACTTTCCAAATACAAGTGGACATAGTGGAAGGCTGTCCAAACGGCTAATAATGATTAGATATGATGCAGTTTATGTAAAAATGTTTAACAGATATGTATAAATACATATAGCTCTTAAATTAAGATATGGGAGACAGATGATGCGTCTCAAACACTAACATCACGATTGGGTTCCAGCAATCCACCATATTGGACAAGTTGGGTGGCAAGCCCAAAAAAAAATCAGGGAGGTGATGGAATTCAGTTCATCATCCCGAAGAAGGGTAGCAAGTTTGAATGCATGATATATTCTGATCAGGATACATGGGTGGCATGTCCAATATGTTCATCCTTGGCGGCAGACTGCGGGTAAAAATCCATAGTCAACCCCACTAGGTCAGAAACACTTTAAACTCCAACAAAAGATGATATGTGGAAATTCAGCAACTTAACACAAACATGGTGGAGAGCCAAGACTAACATCTAATTGAGGCATTTCTGTCCCAACTAACAAGGCATAACTGATGTTACACTAGAACCCTGAAAGATACAGTGAATGCCAAGATCCAGAAATAGGTCATAACATCTGACATGTTCCTCAAGCATACCTACTGGGTCTAAAGAAAAATGGAAGGGGTGGCAAACCCGAATATTTCGAATAGGTAACTTAACAGCACAAAATCAAATGTCTGTTGCATAACTGTGTTGGTCAGTTACCATTCAGCATGTTTGTAAACTTGCAGGAGGTTTTGCCATTGTGTTCGATTTTGCTACAGATGAGCCAAAAGTCTTGAGAAGCATGAAGAATGTACTGAAACTCGCTTATTTCGACTGAAAAACACGGGCCTGCATTCCGACGCACTCTCTCTATATATATATATATATATATTATTCGGTCCAGTTCATTCGAATGCATAAATCCGAATGCAGTCCGTGCATGCTGGATCTCTAAGCTAGAAGAGGACTCGCAATGGTAGTGAGCTTAACGTCAAAGCCAGCACACCTCTACACTCAAGCCCTACAGTCCCGTCGCATTTTTCTGGGGGTGCAAAGCTGCATTCCTTTCGGAGGTTGCAAGAAGTTCTGCCTCCAGGCTGGGTACCGCCTTCTCTTGCTATGCATGCCGACACATCGTTGAGCCCAAGCTATTCTTGTTCGGTGGTTTCAGCGGTGTGGACAATATGTTGGTTCAGCACCTCAAGGACAGACCCCGTGTAGGCACACGAGCTCCCATCCAGACCTACAGGCACAAGATGTGCGGGCCAACACAGTGAACACGTCTAGTTCTTGGTAAGCTACCGGCAGTAGAATAGTCACTCCACGATTCCAAGGGTGGCATTTCTGGCCGCTCAAGTCTCAGGCCTGACTCTGCAAGGTCCCGAAACCCTTTGCTGATGCGGGAAAGTAGGTTCCATAGCCTCGGATCTACGTGCTGGCAGCATTACGCTACTGCTCACTGCTCACTGCGGCACGAGGACGACTTTGTGAATGCCATCGCCAGACAGAAGGGCAGCGATGACTATTGCAACATGGCTTCAGGCTATTTCTCTGTACTTCAAGATTGCTGAAATACATCAAGCGCCCAATACCTGAGGCACCTGCTACACGAAAGAAACCAGCAATCCAGTGTATGATGCGACGACCAGGCACATGCAAAATCAGTGCATGCTTGAGATGTTCTTTCTCAGCCCTTCAGCACTTCAACTGACGAGGTTCGAGGAGAACCAGTCCCTCATCGGAGAATGGAACCTGGAGGCCCCAGATGGTGTCCGAGGCTACACCAAGCTGGTGGTCCCAAAGACCAGCTCCGACAAGATCAAGGCCGGATTTGCGGCGGCAGAAAGTCGGGGCTGAAATCTGGGTGTGAAGTCTATGACACGACTCCGACACCGGAGAAGATGCCCTAACGGTTCTTGGGATGGCTGCTCCTGCTCCACTCCGTGCTTGATTGATGCAGCGTGCGATGTGCATGTACTTCAGCTCGCATGCCGAGAAACTTCGCGATGCTTCGTCCTACCAGTTCCTACCTCTTGTGTCTCTGTCTCGCACGTGCCGGTTCTGCTGTGGACGACTCTGGAAGGCGCACGCAGGATGCCCGGAGGACGGGCAGCGACTGGAACTGTCTGGGGAAGGTGTGATGTGAAAGAGCAGCATGTCAAGCGAGACATGGCGACAAGCGGGATTCTGGAAGCCACTGGCGTCTTTGAAGGACAGTTCTGACTGCTCTGCACTCTTCGGCCTTGGCTGCCACTGCCTTGGTATGGGATGCTTTCGAACCAAGCAGCAGCTTCCAAATAGTGCTGACGTTTCAGATTCCGGAGCCATTAAGGGAGGCATGAAAACGACCTCTTAAGGTCACTTGCCTGTGTGCCGGGATTGAAAATGCAACGTGCGATTGTGTTTTCACGGTACCTCGGTGTAGCAGCTAAGGCTGAATGGTCACTGCAGTTGCGGTACAGTTTGATAATGCTGCATTTCATTTGCACCGCGCACATGTGTTGGGTTGTCGAGTGGCTTGTCAGGCTCTTGGGAGCATGCTGTGTTTCGTACTTGACATATGTTGTGATTTCGTTCGAGCGGTCAGTGCAGATATTCCTTTTGTGATGGTGTCCTGTCAAGGGAAGAGCTAAGGTGGGGACAAGCCGCCTTTGCTGTGCCCCAACACTCACGAGCACCTTGGTTTGACGGGAAGCAGAGGGAGGTGCTGCAAGCGCTTTGTGTCCCGCAGATTGCCCACCCCCACAGCATGGGAATTAGGCACAGTCCCTTCGTGACAACACTGCCTCCGAACGTTCGGCCTTCGGACAGCTTCTTTCTGAGTGAGGCCAGCAGACATGGTGTTGCTCCATGATGTGCATATGGGGTTTGCATACAATACGAGTTGCATGATCAGCCGCGCGAGGCTTGTACAGGTGCTTCGGTCTCCAATGCTTCGGAGTCCCACGCCAGCCGGTGCAGCAATGCGTGGCTGGTTTTTGACCTGGAGGAGAAGTTCACTGTCACGAAAGTACGAAGCTTGACTGCAAGGACAACTCGACAGCCCATGGGTGTTGTAGGGCGGATCCGTGTCTACCCCTTCGCTTGAGGTTTAATTAGGGTGTTGGGTTTTCAGGGAGTAGTGTTTGGAGTTTAGGGTTTAGGGAGGTTAAGGGCTTGCGTTTTTGAGCTTGGGCATCTGGGCTTTGGGTTTGGGTCCGGGTGTTTGGGCTTTTCAGGGGTACGCATGAGGACATAATATGAGGACTTGAGTGGTTTAGGGGTTTAGGGTTTTAGGGTTTTCGCCGCACTCCTGATCGTTTGGGATGTGAGCCACTGCTCAAAGCTCAGGATTCCACAACTACGTCACTCAGGATGCAGTCCGCAAGGTCACCTTCAGTGGCAGCAGCAGTGTGGGAGACTGGGTTCCGGCGCAAGCCATTGACCTGCCGAACGCAGCCACGGAGCGGTCGCCTTCAGTGCCTTGGCTTGTGACTGCCGCGGTGTTTCGTTGATGTCTCGCCTCGCGCAGCTGCATTTCTGGAAAGGCTCTGGGCTTCGGTGGTTTTTCAGGTTACTGAAGGCACAGAAAATGTGTATCTGGGCGATGTTCCAGGCAGAGAAGCATTCCGTCTCTGACCACGTCTTGGACGTTCCGATCAGCGAGAGGTTTCTAAAGATGGACATTCTTGAGAACTACGGCAGCAGAGGCAGCATTTTAACACCATCCTCTTGTGGGGGACTACTACCTGTTGGGTCGTCACATTGTCTCGAAGTGCTGCGTGAGCCAGAACAACAGGTGTAGGGTTCTTTCGCATCGAGTTCCATGGGTTCAGGCCTTGAGCTCAGTGCTGGAGGTTGCTCAGGCTTTCCACCGTCCAGTGCAGGTAGAGGAGAGTGAAGCAGAAAGGTACTTCTTCACGGACTTTACCAAGTACGCTGGCAAGGCCTGTGGAGGTGTCCTGGAGCAAACTCTGCGCCATCCTCTCTCCTCTCTCTTCCACGCTCTGGCGAGTGCGCTTTTGCACGGCTCTTAGGCTACGAGCTCGAGGACATGGCCGGGGCTCGCGGCTCCGAGCAGCGCTGCCGGGCTCAGTGCGCCGCGCGCTTGGACTGCGCTGCCGTCGAGGCCCCCAGCCGCAATATGCCGCCATGCAGAGACGCCTGCGACCAAGCGGGAGTAGAGTGCTTCGGAAGGTCATCCACTCCGGGGCATCTGCTGGCAGCTGCATCTTCCACAGCAACATCTGGATCCCCACCAGGCACGGACCTGGTGTGCACAGACCTTCGATTCAGCCTGCTGACTGCCATGCAGGTCTCTGGAAGACGAGCGTGATTGCTTTGTCCGGGAGGGTCAGGCCCAAGCTTGCGCCCACTCTCACATCCCTTATAGAATCTCTGTGACTCTGTGGCGGCATATGTGATTCTCAACACAAACAGCCTCGTTGAAGCGTTGTGCAGCATCCCTGTGCTGCTTTGCAGACGGTCTTCTGCCAGCGCGGCCTTCCGTTGCACGACGTCTGCTGCAGCCCAGAGTGCGGCACCTGCGGAGGCGACAAGTGTTCTTACCGCCCCGGGGGTCGATGCTGGGCTTAAACCTGTAGCTAGAACGGACAGGCGGGCCAAGCTTTCACAGCGTTGCAGACGCGGCTTCCTATAGGCTTCCTAGGGCTGTGGGCAGCCGAGGATCCAAGTGCTGCGCCGGCTCCATCAGAGTCATGCGGCACCTCTGCGCCAACACGACAGCAGCTCTGCTGATTCGTGGGCTCTTAGGATGTCATGAAACCGGAAATCGCTGTTGCAGGATGTGGCTTGCCGAATTCCACGGCCTCGACGCGCTGGAATTCCGACACTCCGCCTGACGTTCGAGAGTCTTGGCCGGACGGGTACAAAGCCATCCAGCCAGCTACCGCCAAGTCTGTCGTATGCTGCTCAGCTTAGGAACGAAACCGGAGGCATGCTGTATTTGTTGGATATCACCCGACCCGGATCTTTGTGCCGAGCAAGGCTAGTATTGGCCCGTGTCTCCTTCTGACAGGCTCCAATGCAAGCGAAGACCTTCGGCCTTCGAAGACTGTCAAGGCCGTGTTTAGCAATCAGTTTGGCATGCAAGGCTTGAAGGCCGGACTCAGTCCACGCGGATTTCACAGCGAGAGACTGAAGGTCAGCGGGTTTCAGCCATCGACGACGCTGTCACGGGCAGGCGGAACAGCTGCCGACCTCACAGGTGTAACGTGGCGGCAAAGATCGCAGCTGTGGGCAAGTTTGGAGCTGGCGCTTGCTGCAACGGAGTTCCCAGACTTTCCATATCTGGTTCAAGATACAGAAATGTTGTGTTCTGGCTAGCGGAACCAAAATGCACGCGACAATGACGGAGATCGTGTGAAGCACGCAGTCGCCAAGGAAGACTACAGAACAGTAATCTTGCCTGAATGCCTGTCTGTTTGTGTAGATGGTGTTATCTCTGGGAACCGTCGGAAGGGTATTCTCGCTGTTTGCTCACCCAGCCCCCATTGATTGATCTAGTATGAGCCTTATCCAGGTGAATACCGGCATCGAGATCCGCAACTACGGGCGGTGGTTCACAGCCACCTCGACTTACATGTGCTGGATCCGGCCAACCTTCGTGAGGTGTCGCACCTGCAGCATGGACATGTCTCACTCACTTCGCTCCACCCCTCCACTCCACTCCACTCCACCTCACTCCCTCACCACGGCCAGACTGGGCCACTGAGCTTCTGTAGGGAAGGTGTTGCAAACGTTTAGATGCACACAGAGGTCTCTCACTCAGAGAGGTAAGGGTGTTTCTGTCGGTCGGTCGGTCGGCCTCGGCTCTCGACAAGCTGAAACGAGCCTCAGCCTCTCTCTGAGGGATCAAAGCTGGTATTTCATCTTCCGCAGCAGCGGCTACACCATGCACAATCCCGAGGCCGGCAAACAATATAAAACTGACTGGAGAACTTGAACCCCCGCGATAGGACGGAAGTTGGGCCGTGGAGTTCCAGTGCAAGGGTGACAAGGCAGGGGCCATGCATTGTGACAGAATGTGACAGACATCCGATCGGCTGAGTGGCCCGGGAGGCGCGGCTGATGATCTGGACTCGGCAGCCCGCCGGTCTCGGTGCCGTCAGCACGGAGTTCAAGGCAAAAGCTCGCTGGGCTGACCGGTGGATCCTCGGCCCGTTGGATTTGCATCGGGATCTGTGGATGCACTGCTGATCCAAGGACTCATGTCGCCTGGAGCTTAGCCTGAGAATTGAAGCGTGGGCGAGATGATCAGACGCGTGCCGAGCGCTTCGAGGCAGTGGTGATGCGAGTGGGAGGTGCTTTCCCACAGCTCTACTTGAATGGCCTTCCCGAGGAAGTGGAGGACAGACTCTTCTGCACTTCAGGCTTTTCAGGGGGCTCCTTCGAACATTTCTTTCCTGTGACAGTGCATCAGGACAGCTCTGCTCCTTGGTCTGAGTTGGAAGACATCGTCTACAATGAGAACCAGTACCTGATCATCGGAAAGGCAGGGCCCGCCGGTGCCCGCCAGCCCACCGCTCGCCAGCCCGGCCTCTCAATCCCGAGCCATCGTCGATCAGAGCATTAACCGCTTCGGCCGCCCCGGAACCGGCTCCCAAGCAACAGTTGGCAACGGTCAATTTGTACATTGGGCCAGCATGGCATGGTAAGTTCTCCAACCTGCATGCCAGGCAGCAGAAACTGACCAGCAGTTTGAATCTTGGCTGCATGCAGCGGTCCATCTCCATGGAAAGTATGCGCGTGAATGTTGGTCCATTGCCAGGACGGCTTCATCGATCACTTCGAGATTTACGAGGAGACCCTTACCCCGCAGTTCATGCGCAAGCACTACAACACAATCGAAGCCGCAAAGGATGAAGGAGCTCCGATTGTCTATGACTGTGTGCATAAACCACGTCTTTTGCAGTTGCCGCTTCCGCCGACCAGGAGAGGAAGCCACAATAATTCGCCAAATATGCCTGCCACCGACCGACACTACAGGCAGCGTTTTCATGACTCCTCTTTCGTTGCTGTTTCATGTCACGTGCAGATTTTCAACACCATGCAGTCGACAAGCGCCCAAGGCTACATCATCCAGGGAGGCAGTGCAGCACGAAACAGCTTCGATGTGTCAGCAAGCTGTGATGATGCAATGGGGCAGCCCGTCTGCCAATAGATATGTGGCAGCCGAACCTTGCGGCACAACAGCTGTCGTTCTCAGCCCGGCTGCACGAAAATTCATGAAAAGCGAGGCATCGAGCTGAGCCACGTTCATCTGAAGGCTACAGACACATGCTCAACAGCCCTGTCAGGTATGGAGGGATGGCTGTCGTTACTCGGTGTTCCATGACCTCCAAGCGGTATGCTCTTAGTGGCTGCCTGCTGAAGGAGCAGCGCCTTGGCGGAAGCTTCAGGTGAGGTCGCGGCGGGCACCCGTTGATCCTGACCTCCCAGGTGCTCTGCAGAACGCTGCCTCGTGAAAAGTTGAGCCTAGCTCCGGGTGCCTCCGGCCTCGCAAACCTAGGACGAATGCACGATGCAATTGGGCGGATGCCGCTGTCGTTGCCAGTTCCGGTTTGGCCATTTATTCTAGTCTGTGCAGTCATTTGATGCGCAACGGCAGGGGCAGGGAGTGATGCATCGAAGTCAGGTGCAAAGCTCTGCAACACGAGCGAAAATACACACGGCATGCGACTGCATGGATCTACAAATATCTACATATTGTGAGCCTTCCCCTGTAAGTCCCGAGGTCGCCGCTCGCCGTTCCGTCCTGGCCCCCGTCGCCAGGGACCGAAGACCCGCAGCGATATGGAGCACTACAGCGTAGAAAGCGCACAAAGCGCGCAGTGCATGCAGAACTGTGTTTCGGTTATGGTAGCCACTCCCTGCTTGCGCAGTGCCGCAGTGCTGAAAGAACCGAGACTCTGCGAGGACCACAGTCTGACAAGGCGAAGACATCCGGTAGAATCAACATGCAGATACAGGAAAGGACAGGTGTCCCAGAAGGAGAGGTGTTTACCAGTGAACATCAGTTAACCCCTGTGCAAAATTCTCAGAGCTTTGCGGTGCTCACGATTCGAGGTGCTCTGCGTGGCGCTTTGCGTTGTCGTGCAGCGATTCAGCGCAGCCTTCCTCCCGGCAGAGACGCTCAGGGGTGACGCAGGTCGAATCAACCTAAGCTTTAGCTGGTCGTGCACATCGCATTGAGTGGGATTTCTTCCAGCGTGGCGTAGCAGTTGCCTTTGCTGCATCCCGAGTCGCCTGCCGCTGCGCCACGATTCCAGCCACAGCTTCGTGCGGTTGAGGCAAGCTTTGCATCTTTGGATATCTTTGATCCGGCTTCTCCGGCTCACCCAGTCCGTGGGGCTAGCCGTGCTACTGCTAGCCGTTTCTCGCAGGCTGCCGCCATCTCGACTGGGTTGACGCTCGCTGGAGCGACTCCTGCCCTGGCCACCTGGGGCGAGGGATCGGAGGCCGGGCAGAACATCGACCCGGCGCGGGGGCCCAGCTTTTTCAACAGCCTGCCTTCTGCCTTCGCTCTCCGTTCGCTGAGGACTCCACTGAGGCCTACAACCGCAAGGCGTGAGCTTTTTGTTTAAGGACCCTTGGCAAGTCTTCGTTGAAGCTTCGATGAAACTGCTGTCGGCAGATCCTGAATGCGACGGCCATCTGCTTGACCTTCGCCGTCTTCCTAGTAGGTCTCGTGGTCAGCCAGGCTGGTTCTCAAGTCGCAAGGACTCGTCTGGAAATCCACCGCGCGTGAAGCGAGGGTGAGCTTGCACCGGTGCAGGCACGCAAGCTGGTCGAGAACAGGTGGCTGAACTGAGCACCTCACCTGAAATTCTTTGCCGGGCTGTGTAGCAGTTCTGCTGCAGTCCGTGGTGCATGTTTCAGATCCTGGAAAACGTCCAACTACTAGAAACCAGTAGGTCTCTACATGTGATGGAGAGAAAACCACTTCTGAAAGTATGATAGTCAATCATGCCAACTCCGACCATGCCGGGCGACCTTCGTTCCCAACACTCCGCGGCTGGCAGACTGATGATTTGTCCAGACCTTTCCGAACTTGAATGATGCTCAACCGCGAGGACTCCGAAATGTCGGAGGGGCAGGTGAAGGTTCCTAGAAAGCCGTGCAGCTTCCAGGGGCTTGGAGCCCGAATTCCTTGGCTCTGTTCCGACATAACCGAGATGAAGACTCTTCCCGTTTCCCGTGCCTCGCAAGCCGGTCAATTTCAAGAAGAGCTTGCAGCGCAATGACGAGCGCAGACTTCCAAGAAGAGTGAAACGATATGCGCAGCATCCAAAGATGTGCCGTGGCCCGAGGCGTGCGATCCGACACATGCCGAGACCTTCCTCCAAAGCTAATTCTGAAGAAACAGGTCCATGAAAACCTAGAGTGGTCTCACTCGGCACATTTCCCCGAGTTGCAATGCTAGCTTATCTTACGTGCCTGCTTTCATTTTCCATTCGCCAACCATCCGAACATGCCGGCAAGTAGCGGGGCATCATTCTCCAGACATTAGTTCGGATTATATTACAAGTAGCAATAAGCATGATACAGGACAGCGTGGTCGCCTGCCATGATCGTGACATGTCATTGGTTACTTCGTGCCTGCATCTGAAGCCAGCCAACGCCAAAGCCCTGCCAATTTGAAGACGCGCAAGACATAAGAGATAGAGCAATGGCGACAACCACCAACAGGACCACATCTGTTTTCCAAAAGCCACACCACCGCATCCACGGGACCACGAAACCGTATAGGGTGGCGGGTACGGGAGGACCGAATCTGAGATGCACTGATGGGTGCCGCATGCGCGAGCTGGCTCCACCCCAACATTTGTTTGAGCTTGACTCGAGTAACGGTGCCCGCTAGTACGATCTAAGCCTAATTCTGAGGCGGGCTTTGGGAGGCAGTGCTTTTTGCTTCTTGGCGGCACTCCCGGCACCGGAGAAGTCGTAACGCCAGGTAAGACACACTTCTTGGGTGAGGGCGTTCTCCACAATCTAACTGTGATTGTGATGTACACATATTTGTTATCAATCTGAAGGGTTAAGGACGCACCCAATCCGAACCGCCTTCCCAAATAAGAAATCGATCGAGCCCCTCAGCTGTCGATCCACTCAAGTTCGTGTGATAGGAAACTTGTTGACTGAATTTCTTAGTTCCATTGGGGTGGTTTGAACTTGCAGGCGTGTCGGTATCTGAGTTGGATGCTGAGGCCCTCGCTTGCAGTGTTGGGTGGTTTTTGGAGCGTAACAAGTAGCCGGACAATGTCGGGAATGGCAAAGGGAAAGTGGCAAGCCGAGGTCAAGGTATTCTCGGTTTCTTACAATCAGCTTGTGCATGTATGCGAAATATGCTATCGTGAGGCAGGTCAACAGGCTCAGTGGCTTCAAGCAGCGATGTTTTCAAAGAGTGCAGTCGCCCTGCACAGGGCCTGTGATTTTTCAGAAGGGGCAGTCAGAGCTCAAGAGGCCGTAAGAGGTTTCGGCAAAGATCTGCATATTGTGCACCCGTGTCATCTGCAAGGATGGTGGAGTGCACTCTGGCTTGTGCCAGGATTGGACGCGGTCCAAGCTCCTAGCAAAAAGAGGGCCGGATGCGCTGGCTAGACCTGCAAGCACTTCTCGCTCGAGCAGCCTGCATAGCACCTTGTAGCAAGTCATTACTGACTGCTGATTTTCGTTGACATGTGTGTTCGTATTTCCGGCAGGCATTTTGCAGACGAGTCAACTAAAACCCATGTGAGCCAAGACCAAGCAAGTCTAAGCGAGACCTACTGCTCGACATTCAAGCATCGCTTCCACGCACGAAGCTGAAGGTCGCAACCGCTCTTCAGGCCACGCAGTGAGGGCAACTTCCGAGTGCCAAGCTCGCAGCATGGAGATGCGAAGCGCGCCCTCCACAGCAGCTGAGCTTGTCTTGGTCGGTTCAAGGGCACCACGACATGTTTCGTTTATGTCACAGATCGCAAACCTTCCGTTCCTACCTCAGCCCTGAAATGCTGCCATGGCGAGTGCTGCTTGCAAGGTTGCACTGTAGTAGCCATCATTGGGGGAAGGGAGACGGCGAGGCTTCAGGTTTGCTTTGGAACATTGAAACAACGACATGGAGTCTCGTGGTCTTGGTGATCTTGACACGGGGAGGCCCCTTTCATGCCCCATTCACAAACGATAAAATCACAACTATGTGGGGAAACGACGACGTCAAAGCTGCTACCAGTAACGCTCTGGTGGGTAGGTGGGGTGGGACCACCACCACCACCACCTTCGGGTGAAGTGGAGGTCTTGTGTGGGTATCAGGTGTTGGTTGGACTTGGCCAGTTGATGAAGTGCATAGCACGGACCGGAAAAGGTTGATTAGCCAATGGACCGTGTGCACGCCTCTAGCCCTTCAGCTCCAACCACGGGTCGCAGAACCAAGGGCTGCATTCCAGTCCTTTGCCCAGGCATTGCGCACAGCTTCGACGCCTGCCTCGCTCCAGACGCCGCAAATCCTGCAGGTTTCTGCGAAGCCGAGACATGCGCGTCAAGGCCTTGTGAGTTCCGGAACAACTGTGATCTTGAAAACCTCGTCTTTCGGTACAATTTTCCATCGAGAGCTTCAGGAGGGACAGGCTGAAGTAAGGTCAGGGTCGGGGGCCGGGGGCCGGGGGGGGGGGGGGGGCGAGTTGTTTTCCAGGCACGGCCGCCGGGCCTTCCAGGCCCTTGCTCCAGCTGGCGCCGGCAGTTCTTGTCGGCAGCCTGGCTCTGGGTCGCCGACGCTGGTCAGAGAGGTCGAGGCGCACAGCAGCGCCGTGGGCTTCGAGTGCTTTCCCACCCTGTTTTCTCGTCTCCAGGGCCCCGGCCCAGTCTTGGCGTCGCACGGCCAGACAAGCTCTAGAGCCCGGCAGTTCACCGGAAGACCGTATCCGTAATTTCTCCATCATCGCGCACATCGACCATGGCCCTCTGGCAGCAACTTTCGAAGCCCAGTGACGTGTGCTCCTGACTTCTGCTTGTCTCAGGCAAGTCGACCCTTGCGGACCGTCTGCTGGAGATCACTGGCACGGTTACCAAAGAAGACATGAAGCAACAGCTGCGCCTCGGATCTGACAAGCATTGAGAGGCTTGTAGGAACGACAGCGAGCAGGACTCCACATGCAGGCTTTCGGTTTAACAGAAACCCGCGTCCTTCGAGCAGTTCTCTCTAAGACTAAGACGAAGCCACACAGTCTATGACCTCAGGTCCGTATATTAGGTTGGCGAGTCCCGATTCGCTTCAGGGCTCGATGGCTGCGACCAAGTGCAGTTCCACCTTTGACATCCCCACAAGAGGGGCAGCGTCACGCCCGGTCATGTCCACACGTGTCGCAAGGCCGGGTGGTGATGATATGCCCTTCCGACCTACCACCGACCTTATCTTGTCTGTTTCCGTCTAGTAGGTTAACGCATCGCCAAAGTTGCAAGGGCTTGCAGTGCAACCTGTCGCTTTGTTCATGGCAAAAGTGGCCAAAGGCTCGACAACATGGACATCGAGCGCGAGCGAGGCATCACCATTAAGCTGAACACTGCTCGGATGGACGTAAACGAGGGTGGCGAGGAGAAGAGGGTTCTTTGTCGTCAGAGATTCACTCACTCCAGGATTGACAGTCTCCTAGCACTTGACTGTGAGGACTATGTCTTGAATCTGATCGTATCCCGGCTGCTCATGGTGTGCTTCGGTTGGGGGTGGGCAAGCTCTCGAGGTGAAAGAGCTGCGCGGTTTGTAGGAGGCGTCGCAAGCGTTGCATCAGTTCTTGTATCATGGCAGCCAACAGCGTCATGCTCTCATCTCGAGCTTCAAGGACACGCCTGGCCACGTGGACTTTACGTACGAAGTTAGTCGATCCCTGGCGGCGTGCGAAGGGGCGCTGCTCGTGGTGGATGCCACGCAGGGGGTGCAGGTGAAAGAGATGTGCTTTGATGCCCCAAAAGCTTGAAGGGTTGCTGCAAAGCAGGCGCAAACCCTGGCCAACGTGACCTTAGCTCTAGAAGCCGACCTGGACACTCGGATGCGGTCGTGAATGGCTTCGACATGCAAAGGCCAAGGTTTGTTCCCTCCTCTATTGCAGTTCATGCGAGGAGATCGTACCTGTCCTGAACAAGTGCGACTTGCCAAGTGCCGACCCAGCATCTTGTTTGCAAGCAGACGGCCACGGCACCGAGGTTGGGGCACTTCCTTAGAGCCTTAGAGTCCTTGGAGCGGCCAGCGCGCCAGCACTTCATGAGGAGCGGGTCTGCAAGGAGATCGAGGATGTTGTCGGTGGCTTAGCATGCGGGCCAGTGTTTCAAAGTGGAGTGCTGTGATGCTCAGGTAGGCATCGACTGCAGCAATGCTCTGCAGTGCTCTGCCAAGACTGGGGAGGGCGTTCCAGGCATCATCAAGAGCCGCTTGGAGCCAACAGCTTCCTTTCATGGCTTGGTCTTCGGTTCGAGGGTTCGGTTCGCGGTCGTGTGAGGCATCATCGACTGCGTACCAGCACCGGCAAAGTCCGATGAGCAGACGCGCATGAGTCCTGGCCCCACCTTTGCCGTTTGGATTTTCGTTAGCCAGAGCTTTGATTGGCTGCCGAGGGCTTCTTGTTTTCGACAGCTTTTACGACAACTATCGGGGCGTCATCGCCATGTTCCGTGTTGTGGATGGAAGCATTTCCAAAGGACTTCTCAAACTTCCCGCGTGGTGCAGACCGGTACATCCAGACGCTCCTGCGGAGGACAGAAGATCCGCTTCAAGAACTCTGGAAAGGAGTTCCTCGTGGAGGACGGGTCGGGGGAGTTCGCGACCTGCTGAAGACTGACTTTCCTTATTCTTTGCACCTGCTCCGATGCAGGAGATCGGCATCATGAGCCTTGGTGTGCAAGCTGTGTGGAGATGCGTAGCAGAAGTACTGCCCAGCAAGCACGAAGATCCAAGCACCAGCCGCTGTAAGCACGGCTACGAATACGATTCAAGACAGTGCTGTTCATAGGTTGAGGCTGCAGGATTACAGTTACAGGGTTTTTGGGGTTCCGGTTTGCATGCCAAAGTCCGCACGCTCTTCTCAGGATTGGGGGCGCTCGAAAGCCTGTCCAGAAATTGAGCGTGGGCGAGGTCGGCTACGTTTGTGCCAACATTAAGACAGCGGCTCGGTTGCATTGGTCGTAGCCGAAGATAACTTGGGAAGCTGAAACCCATGCAATTTCAAGGTCGGTGATGCTCGCGTGGGAGACACCATCATCGAGGCCGGCACTGAGGACGAGGTGGAGGCTTTGCCCGGCTACACGGAGGCCAGCAAGGGCGGATCTGGCCACACTTCCCGCATGCTCGGTCTTTTCAAGAATGGCCCTCGTGCAGCCGTAGCAGACACCGATCTCTGGAGAACTGTTGAACTGCATTCGGAACGTGGCATGGTGAGAATCGTAGGTCATAGGCGTTCATCGGCGACATTCCATATGGGTGGTTGTCAAAATTATGGTCCCTTTTTGGGTCCCCGTTGTAATACGGCACCTAATATTTAGGGTACCCAAAACAGGGGCCCTAATGTTCAGAACCACCCATATGGCCTGGTTGGATCTGGGCTTGTGCATGTAGGATTCCTTCAGGTTTGGGACCCTGTCTTCAAGCACGGCGTGTGTCATCCGTTTGTGAGGCCACTCCCATGGTCTTCTGCGGTGCCTGGGGCTGGAATCGGTCCTGTCAAACTGTGGGCCAGGATCAGGAAGGCAGACACACACCACTGACTCCCGCGAGCGAGCATGCCCTGTGTCGAATACCAGCGATTGAGCGGACACAACACAATCCTGAGTCAGCCTGAGGCCTCTTTCCTGCAGTGTCCGGAGACTTCGATGCCATGAGGTGCACGCAGCTTGCTTCTTGATCCGGATCTGGGGTAGCCCAACACAGATGTGTTGTCTGAAGGCTCTCAGTGCGCTAAGCTGATGTTCCTCTTGAGTGTCATGGCACTGTCTGTCCATATTGCAGAAGTCCTGTTGTTAGTGCCATCTCTTTGAGGCTTTTTTTTGGGGATGTGGATCCTTGAGTTGCTCTCTCTCTCTCTCTCTCTCTCTCTCTCTCTCTCCGCAAAACCCCTCAGCGAGTTGTTGCGGAGGCTTCTCAATCTATTCGAGTTCAGTGGGACATGGGCCTGCCCGCCTCCGAATCGGAGCTCGCCAGGAGCGCCTTTGACAAGCTGAGCTTGAACGACGCAGCCCTGTTCTACCAGCCTGAGAACTCGGCGGTTTGGCAGCAAAAATGCAGGTCCCATCTCGACACGTCGCTTTGGACTTCAGCTCAGGTAGCATTGGGCCTTGGCTTTCGCTGTGGTTTCCTCGGCGTGCTGCACATGGAGGTCGTCAAGGAGCCGGGGCGGTGCACTCGCTCAAAAAACTTAAGATCCATGTTCATGCCGAGAGGAACGCCTCGAAAGAGAGTACGACCTCGACCTCATCGTGACGGCCCCGTCTGCGGCTGGCCAAGAAAATATCGGCCGGATTCCGGGCTCGACTCCATTGTTGGTTCGTTGCGCTCGGAACCAGGTCCGGGACACGTGGGAATTGGAACGAAACTCAACCTAGAAATCTGCCCCGTCGCGGAGCGAATCGTCACAAGTGGTTTGCAGCAAGATTCCCTCTCTCCCACCTGTCATCCCAGGTGGAATACCAACTTCAGATGAAGGACGGATCTGAGACAACTATTCAGCGCCTGGCTGAAGAACCGCACCATGCCTTCTGGTGTTTCTGTTGATTCTGAAAGAGCTTTAGGTTCGCCAACATGCTGCCACCACCCACGAACATTGCAGAGATCCGCGAGCCGTACTGTTTGCTTCTCGACTTGACAGTTTTGTGACGCCTCTGAAGCGACATGCGTTGAATGCGAGCTTAGTTCGTGGTGCAAGGCTTGAGCTGATCGTTCCGGAGGAGCACATGGGACCCTGCATGGAACTGGCGGTTCAGCGTCGTGCCATCTACAGGACCTGAGATCGGAAGTCTGCACTCCCGGTCCCTGCCTCTTCGTGTCTTCCCTCCGAGGACGACCAGCTTTCTCACTCAAGGGCGCGCCTTGTTGGAGTATGAGCCGCTGGGCCGAAAAGCTCGCAGGTGTCATGACCTTGAGAAAAATCCGTGGTCAGGATGCCCATGGCAGAGATGATTCGCGATTTCTTCGCTGCGACTTGGCTGTGGCAGGTTTCGGCAGAAGTCCTGGCCAGAGAGTTGAGCTACGGCAACCCTGAAACGGTTGTAACCACGGTAGCTGTGGCAAGGCTATAAGCGCAGCCGATGCTCGCAGGGCTCAACTACTCATCTTTGTGGGTGATCTGAAGTGTATGATGCTGTGCAAGGAGCTAAAAAGCCGCTCACGTGGCTATGCTTCCATGGACTACCGCATCATGGACTTCAGGACTCCTCTCTCTGTCTTCTTAGCGGCCTCGCATCTAGAATCTCGTGTAGCACCAAAGCTGACCTCGTTTTTTGGCAGCTGCCGGCCTGCGGTGACCACATTTGAGCTCCTAAACGCGGATGTTGCATGAACTTGAACCCTACATCAGCATCTATCCCTGTGCCCCACTTTTTGCAAGAGAGAAATAGAAACGATGCCCATCGTGTCGCGTTGCACCTTAACAGCTTTTTCCTTCGGCCAGGCCCAACGATCTGGTGAAGCTTGAGGCACGCATGGTTGGAGAATTGCTGAAGTTCCTGTTGTTGTTTTCCATCTCATGACGTCCCTTGCGGAATGTTTCGGAAAGGTCGACTCCCTTACTTGTTCGGTCGGGTCTGGTTGTACTTGGGTTTATCTGACCAGGTGGATATCAACAAGACCACGGCCAACCCGTTGGCGCAGATCGTGCATCGTTCGCGAGTCCAAGAGTTCGCCAGGCATGGGAGAAGTCCAAACGGGAGCGCTAGATCGGAAGGTGACTTGTATCTGAAAGCTGCTCATGGGGTTTCATCACCTCATTAGGCTCATAAACACGGCTTCCTGTTTATTCGGGCTCCTCGACCGGGAGCGGCCCCGGCTTGCAGCGACCGCTTGAAAGGAAGATTGTCAAGATCTTGAAGGAAGAGATCCCCGCTCAGCAGATCAAGGTCATCATCCAGGCACGTATTGGCCACGTAGCTGCAAAATCAGCTTTCGCTTTGCAGAAACAGGCGGTTTGGAAGTTCCACAGAGTGAGGCACCCACATCATTGCCTCGGAGAACATCAAAGCTGTGAGGAAGGATGTCTTGGCGAAGTGCTACGGCGGTGACATCTCCCGTGCCTGGGATCACCTTTCTATTCTTACTTCAACCGAATCCACCGTCTCCGAAGCACGACCTGACCTCGACTCACAGTGGCCACATGAAGCAAGATCCCACATCCAGCAGAAGTCTTGTGCGCACAATCGCAGGCAAAAAGAAGCTGCTGCAGAAGCAGGCAGCCGGCAAGAAGAAGATGCAGGCCATTGGCAAGGTCAACGTGCCTTCCGAGCCTTGACGGCAACTTGCGCTAACAGTCGCGGATCTCAAACTGTGAAAGGTTATGCCGCGAAACCACATACCACAACCCAGCACAGCCTCTGCACCAGCGCTCACGTCGCCCAATCCGTGGCAGGAATTCGGAGAGCTCACGGATAACGGATGCATATTCTTTCGAACAGATCTCCGAGACGAATGGTTTCGGTAGTGCGGTCACCTCACAGGGCTCTTTTTGGGGTAGAGGTGCGAAATCGGCTCCTGGACCTTGCAAGCTCGTTCGCGTCGGAAGCCTCGGAAGGGGAGGCTGCCATCTTCGTCTTACATCTGGAGCTGACGTGGGTTTTTGTCGATGCGGATAAAGAGAGTAAAACAAGAGTGAAATCCGTCAAGCGAAAACAGCACGACCGTCCATGGTCTTCTGTAACCGTAAATGTCACCAATCTTTCCTGTTGTTGCTCGTTCGTGCCATTTGTCCCTATCTCTGTCTGTCTGTATGTCTTGCTCCGTAATCCTTTTATCTCCTCCTGTGGCCTTTGAGGGCCTTGGTGTGCCTTCTGTTCCACCGTGCTTAGCTTGGGAAGCATATGTTGCATCCGAGGAAGCTATTTTGGCAGACACTTGGCAGCAAGTTTCAGTGCACAGGCTGAAGAGGCCCAAACTATGATTCCATCCGGACCCTCCATCCTCAGTGGACACGTCAGATCCCTTAGTCCTGCAGTACTCTTGAGTTCCCAAACCTGCTGTCTGCCTGATGTGACACGCGTGTCATGCTTGTCCTCCATGTCCTGTTGTTTTCCTGAAGTGTGCTTGGAGGTTCAGGGGTATTTATAAGTAGGGTTATAAGTCCTCTAGTATGGGTTATAAGTATAGTTACCCTACTTAGAACCCTACTTATAACTACCCATGAACCTCCAAGTGTTGACGATGCTCAGGTCATCAAGCAGACCTAGTGGCCGATGTGCAGATCCTTGGTCCAAGACCACGTAACGGAACTCTTCCGGCCACGCAGAGGATGCTGCTGCCAGCATTTGTGCCGATAAGCTGTAGCCGCAGGCCTCAATCTTGGGATGGGAGATACATCAACGGTACTTTTGGACACGTTTGGTCAATTCTCAACCTGGGAGACAGCGATGGACAAGAGCCTTGCTTGTCAGCTGCAGAAGCCTTCTGCACGTAGTGTCGACTTAGTAACATCTGCCGATCTTCATTCGCCAGCCCCGGAGCCTGGCTGCATGATGGCAGTGCGATAATGAATTGCGATTTTCCCGATCTCTGCAGTGGCAGACATTTACAGCACGGATGTTCCGGCGCAGCAATTAGAACGCGAAAAATACCTGTCTGGCGAACCTTATAGATGCCAAGCCGGCTAGATAATGCTGCAAGCCGCATCTATTGTCAGATGCCGAGAACTGCTGAAGCAGTCCTCCTCCTTGCAGGGCAGAGTTTTCGAACGTACTTTCCGCGCACGTGGAGCGCGCCCATCAGATCGGAAAGCAAAAGGACATAGCCAGGTGGAGGCATGTGACAGCATAACTCAGCTGGGGAGCTGCTTGGATCACTCGCTTGTTTGATCGGGCCCAAGATTGCAGAGAGAGGAATAGAGCAGATGTTTGGTGCATGCAGCTACAGCAACATGCAGCATGGATTGATTCTGCTTCGTTCTCGGTGTTGGGTGCCCTCTTTCACGTAGTTCCGAATCTTCGAAGCCGCAACAGACCATGGCAGAACCCAGTGCAGAGGAGATGGAGGACAGGTCAGACGCTGTCAGCACCGAGTCGAACCCTCGAGTGGCCACTGTGGCATTCGAATTCCTGCCCAGCCCGGGCATGCGAGTTTTTGAAGGATGATGAAAGTGCAGCCGCTTCCGAATGTCGCAGGAGGTCATGGCTGCCGGTGACGGCGACGAGGAGGTCATCGGTGAGGAGGAAGAGGCGGGAGCCGACCTCTGCAGCCGGTGCAGGGGGTAACACAGCTTCGCAAGCTTCCTCACATCTGTGCACATCCGCATGGAAGGAGCCGGCGGAGGAAGGCATGGAAGGCATGGAAGTTTGCCGGCCGCGGGACGAAGAGGAGGAGGCACGAGCCCGAGCAGTGCAGAGGAGGGGCGAAGTTCGCACGAGCAAGTTCAACAACTGCGACGCAGCATCTGCTGGATTCCAGGCTCTCCAACTTGACCACCAGCTCGACCAAGGTGCTTTGGTTGCAACTGCAGACTGCATGGCGGTGTCACTGGTTTTGACGACCAGTTCCTGAGTTTGAGTGTGAGTGGCAGAGGCAAGTTCCACGTTGGTGTCAGCTGGGTGCACCTCAGCGGTTTGAGGGGGAAACGCGAGCAGTACAACGGCATGAGTCTTGTCTTCGCCTTCAGCCTGGCACAGTTATCGTCTTCTTGCAAGATAGCAAGAAGATGAGAGCGCCGAGCGAGTCTAAGGAAGTGCTTGATCTCGTTCGCAACCCGGCAGTCCTTGGGACAACAGTGGCGACGCGACTTCTGGGAGACTCAGGTCCTTTGGCATACGTGACCCTTCGAAGGTCAAGGTCCGCAGTGCCGAGAAGAACGAGGAACTTTTGTCCAGATGGACACTATGTGAGCAGATTCGACAACGCCTTGACTGTAGCTGAGAGGACGGAAAGTACATTGCTCTCTGGGTGAAGCGCATTAACTGCCGCAACACCGTGCACAAGGCCAGGGAAGCCAGCATGCACCAGGTTTGATGGAGGATCTGAGGGCAGCGCGGTGCCAGGACACCGGCGCTTGGAAAGCGACACCGAACCCCGAGAACACCGGAGCCTTGACTGCCATAGCCATGGACACATGGAAGCTCTTGGCTCTCAGAGCCCTCAGAGCCCTCAGAGCTCTAAGGAGCCACGGGAGCAGCCAGATGGGTGGCGCTGGGTCGACCTGAGGTGGATGCCATGCAGGCTTCGGCACTGCTAGCTGCATCTTTTGGGCTCCTTGTGTGGGGCGCTTTGCGACGTCCGAGTCCTGTTAGGGAAAGCTGAAGTTCCAGAAGACCGAGGAGGAGCGGCAGGTTTTGGGGGTGGATACATTGGACCAGCGTTTATTGAGATCTTGACATCTGCGCTTTGTAGCTGCGTGCACCCTTCTTTGTATCTCAACCTGGAAGGAGGAGGCGGCCCGCGCCGAGCTCTTCAAGCTGGTTGACATCAATCACAACGGGATGGTCAGTTTGGCAGAGATCGACAAGGCGAGGACCCGCTTGGACTCCGGTCCCGGCCATTACGAGCCGGCATCCGCAGCCTGCTGCTTAAACCGCGAGGCCCTCCCGGAGGTCATGGGCTGCACAGCGCTCTTCAATGCAGCTCAGCTCAGTTGTAACGGTAACTGTAACGCTAACGTATGAAGGCACTGCAGTGGACTGCAAGCTGCAGGCGAAGCCCGCCATCATCCGAGCCTTTCTGGCAGCGACGGGACGCCTCCCGCCGGCACGTGTCTGTGATGGTGATCTGCTGCATTACGAACGCTCACACTTCAGAGGTCCTCCCGCCCGGCATGATGCTGCAGCGCAGCGTCCTCAGACTGTGTGTGTGTGTGTGTGTGATAATCTCGGCTACGGGCTGTAAGCGAGCGTACATGTTATGACAAGGAGCGAATTGCTGCAGGTATCGGGAGCACGAGAAGCACTACGTTAAGCCGGGTGAGCAATTCCGCTTGCTGTGCCCTGGGAGCATTGTGTGTTCTGCAACTCTGCAACTTGAAGACGTTTGGCGGAAGTAGTGGTGTGGTTATCAAGCGCTCATCTTCGTCGGGTGTCTTCGTGGTTCCGGCAGGGTCAACTGTTAGCCCACGCGCGGTGGCCGTGTCACATGGTGTGTTTCGTGATGGTTCCTCTTCTTTCACTGAAACACGCGAAGAGAAGGTTGCTTCAGATGGCTGTATGATTGCGAAGAATCTTGCGTGGCCCATGCATTTGTGATGTGCTTCGTGCATCCTATAGCTGAAGACTCGTCTTTGATTAAGTTTGGCAGCGGTGTCTATTTAAGCTTCTGAATTTCTGGGAGGTTGCAATACCTCCACGAGTTTTTTGAGATGCAGCTTGGATCGCAAGAAAGGCTGATGTGCTGCACAAGGCTCGAAGCAGTCATCTGTATCCTCGTCGTCAATCTCCTCGCCTACTCCTCCCCCGACTTCTGCTCTTACTACCCCACCTCCACGACTGCGACGACTGCGACGACTGCGACGACTAAGATGACTGCGACAACAACGACGACTACGACGAACACGACGACGACAACTGCTACTGCTGCTATTGCTTCTGCTCTGCTGCTACTGCTGCCACTCCTGCTGCTACCACTACTGCTACTACTGCTACTACTGCCTACTCCTACTTCGACTCCTACCCCTACTACCCCTGCTCCTCCTACTCCGACGCCTACTCCGACGACGACGACGAAGACGAGGAGGACGACGAAGACTAGGACGAGGACGAGCTACTGAATTGACTTCTGTAGCACGAGCAAGATGTCTGACTGAAGCGTGGTGCTCTCGTCGGACATGGGGAGCTCAAGATTTCGCCTTCGGCTACCCGAGGTACCTGATATTCCAAGACATGGCCGACGCTGACGAAGACCGTCGCATCGACTGTCAGGACGTGCTGGGTCATGACTTTTTCAGGCCAATCGGCTGTGGTTGGCAGGAATTCGCCAAGTTCGTGACATCTGGAAAGGCCGAGAAAGTTGGCATCAAGGTGCCAGTTCATGCCTGGTCTTCATGCAGAAGCATCTGCGGACCTTGATTGAAGTCCCTTTCACAGGTCACTCCGGAGATGTGACTTGCCTGCATCTTCGGGCAGTGTGCAGGCAAATCGGAGCTGTGGACTTCAAGCACCAGCAAAGGTTGGAGGACAAGTGTGGCGACACCCCCATGCCCGGTTACTCCATCTTCAACGAGCTGCTCGTGCTGCATGTGCATGGAACGGCATGTGGCAAATCCCGCGCTTCGCTTGCGCTCAGCGAGGATTGATGAAGATCAAGGAGGCCAGGGTCCCTTCACACATCTGTGGCAAAGCACCAGGGCCACTAGCGGTTCGCATGGTTTGAGGGACAAACAGTTTGCAGGAGGTTTCATGCACCCTGCGATGTGGTGTCAAGGGGCAGGGCCAGTTGTGGCCTCGCTCTGGCACTTTGTGTGATCTCTCAGAGGCTGCATCTTGTTCAAGGAGTTCTCCGACTACTGCATCAGAATGGGCTTGAAGGCGTCTCGCAAGAATCTTAAGACGGGGCTGTCTCGCCTCATTTTGGGTACTTCTGTTGTGAGTTCTGGTGGCCATAGTGTTTGCCACAACGGCTTCCTAGACTTCCTTACTCAACAAGAGTCGGCCGGAAAACAGAAATGAGGAAGGCGGGGGCTAGCGCTGCATTTGTGCTATTATGTTCCCCTGCCTGAACAGCGCATAGCCGCGCATATCCTGAGGATCCGGATCGCGAGCCCAGGCACGGCCACGGCCTCGGTCAGCATTCACCTGTCAAGACTGGGTCAAAGGCAAGTGTGGTGAAGAGCGGCTTGTGAGATGATGAGGTGATTCGTCCAAGCTGCGAGAGATGCCACTGCAGCTGCATTATGTGCAGGTGTTTATTAACACTCCAACAGCCAGACAAGCTTGCAACAAACACTTCCTCGAGTGGTACTTACTGCGGTCGCAGCTATCATAGTGGCTGTTGGGCACTTTTCTCAGAGAATGACATGCCAGCTTCGACACGTACTGGGGGTAATGCATGTGCACGTGCTGGGGTTGCGGTAACGAATGTGAACAGGTTCCGCAGCGCCAAAGACATGGACGATGCCATGTCGCTGGGGCGGTTCGTTGAGATCCTGCCGCTTGATGAAGCCTATGGGGGGGGGGGGTGGGTTATGTCATGGAGTCGAGAGTGGTTCAGGCAGACGCACAGCGCTTCAATCTGTGGACCTGGAATGCGACTGAGGAAGAAGGTGGGCATCAAGGACTCGGAGAGCCTGGAATGAAGATGGTGCGATCGTTGCCCGTGACAGTCTGCACCGCCCAACTCCAATGCGATCCAAAGCCTTATGCCACATAAGGATTGATGCAATGATCAAGTCCACAGACACTCGGCGGCTGCACGGTCTTACAGTCTATCGCTCTTGCGAAGAAGAGCCCGGTTGACGCTTTCAAGAGGCTCGGAGGGCAGCTGCAGCTGCATACATCACTAAGGACAAGAACCACGACTACAAGATCGATGTGGATGAGCCCTTGCCTCACACAACACTGCAAGCGGCTTAAGTCGTGCTCCAACTGGCCACTCCCTGCAGGTTCATGGACTGGCTGATGGACGAGAACCACAGGGCAGCCTTTGTAGCATCGCGTGGCTAATCGCAGCGCCTGGCAGTGAGCTGAGAATCAGATACCTCACGGCCTTATGGCTTCGACTTCGCCCAAGGTTGAAGGCCTTGGGCTATCAAATCAGGTCTTCGCTAAAAGCGGAGATTTGGATGCCTTCCCCATGCAACTTGTGTTCGAGTGAAAGAAGCTGGTGGTGTATATATCAGGTAAACGTTGAATTTCGACTGCTTCCTCAAGTTTTCTGTGAATATGAGCCAAATCCGGGAGCAACCTCGAGCCTAAGCCTGGATGATCTCACTTCCCTAGCAGTTGCTGTGCGGCCCCGTTTGCGATTTGGCTGCCAGCTGTTGGGCTGCCAATGTGAGCCTGAAGCGAATTGCTTCCTGATCGTGCTGCGAAGGTCGGGAGTGAGGATCTTAAGTGCCATGCTGTCGGTGATTCGTCCTGCTGCTCGAGGCGGCAGTTTCAAGCATGCACTTTATCTCTGGAAAAGACAGGCCGTCCCATGGCGGCGCAGCTGAAAGAGATCGTTGACAGGCACCGCAATTGAAAAGGATCGTGGTAAGTGCACCTGTCATGGCCGCTCGGCCACCTTGCCGCTACAGGCTCAATGCCGCTCCGTTCAACTGTGACTTGTCCCTTGTGGGCTTCGATGAGAAGGCAGGGTGAAGCGTTCCGAAACTCGCCGTTACCTGTGCTTGCACTTCCGACATGTCGACGATTTGGCCTATCCGTGTTGTGCGATGGTCGTTGGAGCAGTCCAAGAGCTGAGAAGTGAATCAGCAGAGCATTTTGTACTTCAAAAGTTGTCCAACACTTTTGAAGCGCAGCAGGGAGGGCACTTGTCTTGGCCTAGTTTGGTCAAATCACAACCGCAACTGCAGGTATCACGTCGTGCTGAATAGGCCTCGCACTGCTATATACTCTCGGAATCCGGAACCTTTTTCGTAACAGAGCATGCTTCTCAAGCCTGCGCGCACAGTTTTCAAGCTACGCCGATACCGATCTTGGCATCGAGGGTCGTTTGCCAGATCGCTGAAACGCCTGACGCACCCGAGAGAGTCGATGTATGTTTCCTCGCAGCTGCCTTTTTCCATCGTGTGCACCACTTTGGGCCGCTTTGCGGATTCCAAATCTCCGTGGCAGGACCCGTTCGAGCTCATGGAAATCCTGAAGAAGGTGCTGGTGTTCCTGGATGCGAAGCATGATATTGATTTGCGGGAGGAGCCGAAGCAGTGCAATGAGAAGAACCGTAGCAAGGGAGGATGAAGTTTTCGTCTCGCCTCGGCTCCTTGCCGTCGGAGGAGAAGCCGGATGTGATGTATCAGCGTATCTCCGAGTTCTTGCACATCCTTGGATACCAGTGCGGAGCCCCACAGCAGCTGTCTGGGAAAAGAGCTGCTGTCCTGGAGGAGCATGACGCAATGAAGCGTTTGCGCTTCAGGTGTTCCTTTGATATCGAGTTTCAGCAGGGCCTGAGTTTAGGCCGGATTGCATCTTCTGGCCCACTTCGCTTTGACATGAGCTGCGATTGTGAAATGCAAAGGTGACAAAAACACAGTACATCCAATCCTTTATTGGCTGCTCAACAACCTTGATGCCTTGAGAGTCTTGGCTGCCCTGAAATGCTACACCTAGGGCATGGAGTCGGTTATTGGGTTGTTGGTTTGTACATGGCGTGGCAGCACGGTATGTGCGAATTGTGGCATGTAAAACTCCGGAGTTCAAATCAAGCTGACACCCTGTCTAAGAAAAGCGTGCCTACTTGGCGAAGTTCTGCATGAATCTGGAGGCTGGAGCATTCACCTAATGCTTTGGATCGTGGGCCAACGCCCGAGGTTGAGAGCAGTTGCTGCGATCAAACCTTGGTGTGCCAGGTTCCGGAGGAGTTTCTGCGAGAAGAGCAGGTCTTCTCCGTGTACCAGAACTACAAGGTGGGACTCGAATATCCGCGGATCGGGAACGGAGCTGCAATCCTCTGAGTCACCCCGCTCTGAAGGAGCTGCAGTCCCAGTTCAAGGCAACGCACTCGCATGTGGAGCAGGACTGGGACTGGGGGCCTTGCGCAGCTGTCAGGCAGATGTTCGCTAGAGATTCTGGATTCTAGAGCTGAGCAGGAGCGACAAGGTCGCATGAATCCTGTGGACTTGCAGCGCGAGGCACGAGGAAGCTGAAGCTCCGATGTCAGAGAGCATCAGAGCAGTCCCAAAGGTCCAGCAGCTCGATGCAGAGCGCGAGCAGCTTGCGCAGAAGATCCAGCATCTCAAGGTCGGGAGGGGTGCCAGAGTTCCTGCAAGCAAAGCGGGGTTCTGACTTGGTCGTGGCCCACAGCTGTGTCATTGAATCTTCGGGGCCTTGACTTTCAGCTGAAGGCGAAGACCGAACGAGATGAGGGCTTCGCCACGCTGCTGGAGGCTGGCTGCAGTGGGCTGCAGCATCGAGCGCTTGTCTGCGAAACCCTGCTCACAAAACTCGACACGTGCTTCCCTCAAACTGCAATCCGGAAGCAGTTGCACACAATCTTCCGGCTCGCTTTCAGGTGACTTCGATGCTCCGAAAGGAGCAGGAGGAGGAAGCCCGACTAGCGGAAAAGTTGGCCGAGCAGAAGTACCAGCTGGTGCCTCAGAGTGCCTGCGACGGTCGATCAGAACACGAGGATTTTGGAGGCCTCACAGGGCCAAAGATCAGGTTCTCGACATGTAGCTTGAAGAGTGCTTATGCATCATCCAACACAGGGCTAAGTGCAAACGATCTGGTGGTTTCGGTCGGTTCTCAAGACGTACTTGTAGCTTTAAGTGTAGAAGAGCGTCACCTGTAGGATGCAATGTGAAGAGTGTGCTACTGTCGTGCGTCAGGCTCGAGCAGACGGAGCCTGGGCGAGCTTTTGGGGGGGAAGGGGGGAAGATGCACACAGCTCTAGGCTCCAGGGTGCTGTTGCTTGCAGAGCTCTACCCCTCTTCTGACGTGTGCCGTGAACTTTCGTTCCCAAGGAGCAACTTTACATCGAGCGGTCTGCTCGCTTGCGTGAGATGCGAGAGGCTCGTCGCTCTCAATCTGGGTCGGCCCTGCCATGCTTTGGCAAAGTGCGGCGAGGCTGCGCTCCACGAAGGCGAAGGCAGCGCCGAGGTCATGCTGAAGATGCTTAGCGCCGAGGCTTCGCGCCAGCTCTGCGAAGTTTTGCATCGCCTGCGAACGTCTGTCGAGAGAGGTCGTCAAAAGCAGGGAGGCCCTGGCACGAGTCAGCCGGATGCCCAGCCCGACCCTTTTTTGGAACGGTTTTGGCTTCAAGTTTCCAGTAGAAAGCGTAGGTGACAGTCGTGTCACTTCCAGGAACTGCTGTTCCTAAGCTTTGCAATCAGCTGTGAGGCAGAAAAACGAACAGCTAGGAGGAGTGCCGGTATTGGGTTGTGGAATGATGGACCTTTGCAGATCGGTTGCGGATCATGCGGATGTGTTCAACGACCGAGCCGGCATATGAGTGGAGGGGGCCCTTCTCGCAACGTCTGCAGCCCGAAACCTGGGCCCTATGCTAGACCGTCAAAAGCAGGGCCCGAAACGGAAGCCCTTCAGCGACGCCGAGCCTGATCAGGGAAGGAGTCCGAGGAGAAGATGGATCGTCTCCGGGAGTTGGACTCGGCCCTCAGCGAGCCTCCGGTGCCTTGGGCAGCTGAAGGGCATTTCGCATGCGTGTGTGTGTCTGTGTGTGTGTGTGTGCGTGTGTGTGTGTGTGTGCGTGCATGTGCGTAGTTGATGTGTATAACAGTTTCTTCGGGCCATGAGCCTCTGAGCGGAGAGCTTTGTGCAATGAGGGCTGCTGAAGTTTTGCTTCATGTGTCTGCCTCTGTGCACGGTGCCTCGGCTGCCTCGGCTTGTGCAAATCCTGGTGCGAGTGGCCAGTGTTGCGATCAAGTGTAGCTTGTACTTGTCCAGACACCTCTGCTTCTGATAAGCTTGCACAAATAGAGCAGCTGCAACTAGTAACGGCAGCAACTAGAATCAACTCACCGCATGGCTTCACTCTGGCCCGCACGATTGAGGGCCTCGGCACTTGCCTTTGCCCGGAAGGTGACCAAGATGGACATCGACAGCCTCGAGGCGACAACTCTGCGTCACTGAACGAGGGCTCCTGTCCTGACCTTTGAAATGTCAGGGCGAGATCCAAGCCATGCAGAATGAGATCCACTCCCTCGAAGAGAAGGTAAATGAGCAGAACCAGGAGACAGTGCAATCTTTGCCTATGTTTGGGTTTGTAGCACATCTCATGATCACACCGGCTTTTCTTTTTCGGGTTTTTTAGGTGGAACAAGCTGCAATGCGGCGCCTGCCATGCCGATCGGTTCCAGCCAGCTCTTGTCCTGCTCTGGCCTGCGGCGTTTCAGACTGCAACTCGCAGATTTGCGCAGTCCAAAGCCGGGGGCGTACCAGACTTGTCCATAGCCGTCAAGCATATCCATGGTCCGGTTGTCTGGTGGGAACCGGTGTGAGCAACTGACCGACCACATCGCCAGGACTCGCGACTAGCGGTGTACAAGCAGCAGGCGCTGAGCTGTCTGTGGTCTGGGGCTGCCGGTTGACGGACCTTTCTGAGGCAAACCTCGTCGCCAAAAAGAAGGAGGCTGTCCTGAAGGCGGAATCAGAGCCGAAAGCAAGTAGCATCGCGTTTGAAGAAAGTGTGTTGCTGCAGGACAAGAGGATGTTGGAGGACGAGAGAGACAGTCTGAGCAAAGACCTGTCGACGAAGGCACCGTGCCAGGGGACATAGAGGTTGATTTGCAAGGAAAAGCACAGCTTGTCACGAAAGCAGCTCTTGCTTGCGGGCGTTGCCGGGTGGCTAACAACAGACCAGGGCATTGAGGTCTAAAACACTGTGGCTCCGCCCAACCCCCTTTTCGGCCTGATCTTTTGCGTTCGGAAAAGGCTGTTTTATGGCAGGTGGGTCCCGCCCCTCCCTCCTTATGCGCACCCAAAAGCCCTTCCTTATCCCGTATCTAGCACCAGCAACACTACAACCTCCGCGGAGCGCATGAAGGCCTACTCCTAGATGTCGGGGTAGTCTCGCACCGCTTCTGCATGTGTTGTCCTGCTCAGGAGCGAGAATATGAGCAGATGAAAGGCCCCTCGTTGTTGCACAAAGCGCGTTGTTGCGGCGGAGTGGTGTCTGCAGGAGTCTGTCACTGGCACCAGAACATGGCTCCCTACTTTCCCTGCAATCTCAGGCCACAAGTTCATGAAGCGGGAGGACTTCAAGACCTACGCGGCCTCACTGAGGGACAAGTCTGCCAAGTTCAAGCTCAAGAAGGTCGGACTTGCCTCCGTAGGTTCGGAGTTTGTAAGTGCGACGATTTTGCGGCTCTTCTTAATGGCAGGCTGAGCTCAGCGAGCTTAGACACGAAGTGGCGGTGCGCACCGGTCAAGGGATGTGCTTGCAGTCCCGTGATTGACCAGCAGTGAAACGGTGACCCAACAGTTGGCGCTGCCAGGTACTTCAGAGGACCGAGCAGATCTTGCAGTCGAAAGACCCAACTCCTGCCGGGCCCGGCATCGGCTTGTCTTGTAGTTTTCACGCTTGCGAACAAAGGGGCCTCAAATCAGGTTGGCTTGAAGCAGGGTAGCTGGGGTAGAGCAGGGGATCACCCCGACAAAGACGACGGTAGTAGATGAGTTTCTGACTATTCTCCTACATTCGTAATCGTAAACCGTGGGGCATGAGGGTCGGGTAGTGCACACTTCCAAGGGTGGGCGACTGCCAGACTTTAGCCAGAGTTTGTCGTCTTGGGATCGCCCAACTTTCGTTGGGACAACCTTCTCGAGGTTCAGCGCGCCCAAGTCGATGGGGACGTTTCGTTTCAATCGAAACGTCGGCTGTGTTGACTGCAGATATACCTGCGAGGCACTATTGATTAGGGGCAACGGTTTACAACGTTGGCGGAAAAGCCCTTTCTGCTACGGCAGCCCTTTGTTCGGACCACACCACGTGAGTTCCGAAGCCAGGCTAGTTGAGACGGAGCAGATGCTCGAGAAGGCATCCGTTGAGAAGTCTCAGGCTGGGCCGAGACTGCGAGAGAGCTGGCTTTTTGCAGTTGCGTAGGCAGCAACACCCTGAAGGTAGACCGGGCGAAGGGCAAGACTCTTGATGAGATCTCGGCCATTGTCCATTCCTTGCGATGGCTTGTGCAACCGTCTTCTTCTGCGTTCTCTGTGCCAATACTGGCAATGCGGGGTGTGTGTTTGTGGGTACTAGGACTGCGGCTCCCTGCTTCTGTCTCTAAGGTCCAAAAAATCAATGCTCAGCTCAAGGAGAAGAAGAACAAGCTGGCCCCACAAATTAAGGCTTCCCGTTTGCACTCGAAAAGTGTTGGGATGTGGGCGTGATGCAGAGATGAAGTTGAGGCACTCCGGTCGATCCGGCAGAGCTTCCAGCAAGTGGAGGCGCTTTCATCTTGAGCTGTGCACTGGCTGTGTACTGAGTGAACCTATTTGCATCTCGCGCTCTAGGTCAAGTATTTGGAGAAGAAGGGCCAGTACGACCAGGCAGTTCCTGTCAGTTTGTCATGCTTACCACAAGAACATCCTTCCTGCGAGTCACGAATGAGGCGAAATCAGCTGTCGACGCTGACCTTTCCAAAGTCGCAAGTGATGCCGCAGCTTCAGCCAGGGTGAATCGCGTTTGGTTTTGAGTCCGCATCTTGCATGTGTGCGCTTGCCAAAAGCTCCGCCGAGCATTCAATGTTCTCAAGAGATGCCAGGTTGCACACTCAAGCAAAGAGTCCTAGCCACGTTAAAGTGGGAGCTGAGCTTTAGTTGCAACCGCCCCGTCCGGTTGAGATGTCAAACCAGAGTCCACAGCACCAGCCATGAAAACAACAGACAAAGCACCACGAACGACGTAGCTACGTAGTTGGTAGGTCTCGGAGACGACTCCGCCGGAGGAGAGCCCAAGAGAGTCCTTTCAGCGCCTGCGGCCCGGGCCTGGCCGGGCTGATGCCCACGCGTCGGCCATGGCAACCGCCGGATACAGGCCGCTTGGCCGCTTGAGCGGGTCTTGCCGGGTCTTGAAAGATCTCCCAAGCCCATGCAGGCGTGCCAGCTCCACGCTTGTGGAGGCTGTTCTGAGTTCATGAAGGCAAGCCGCTAAGACAGTTCGTCGGGGTTCGCTTCGGCAGGCCAGCAACTATGATGCCAACTCGATGCCGAACCGATCCTTGACGACCCCGGTCACGAGTCTGCATTGACGCTTTCAGTGTGGTTTTGAACACGGAGCAGTTGGTACAACTGAGGCAGACTGGAGGAGAGAAGAGGATGGCGACACAGATCCAGAGGAACACTCAGACAGCGAATTCATTGTGACGGGTGACTCGGCGGGTAGGCATGTTGCGAGGAATGACATGCCAGAACGGATAGAGGTGCTTTGTCATATTGCGCATCGCTGCTGCACGGCGATCTGCGGGCAATTGCAAGATCGCACAAAAGCAGGGAACGGCGCAAGGTAACGCACATCGCGTGAATAGCGACCCTGAGGTGAGATCGCCAACCGAGCAATCACCCTGCCCAGCTTGACAGCCAAGGACGGGTTGGGAACCGTCTCCCGGGCCCCCAGAGCACAAGTAGCACATGTCAAGTCTTGTTCGCGGTGGCAGAAGCTGATGGAGATCTTTCCGCAATACGACGATGGCTTCCGGCCAGGCTCGTGGAGATCCTGATAAGCCTTCGCCGCAGGCCAATTTAGGACTTGAGCGCTCGCTTGGTTCTGGTGCAGGCTTCGGTTCTCCGTATCGCCATGGTCGAAGGCCGAGCAAAAGCCGCCGACAGCGGGAAAAGGTTCTCCAGGATTTGGCAGAGCGTCTCCACCACAACAGCTTCGCTTCTCGGCATCTGTAGCAGGGTTTCAGATGGGCCAACTCTGTGTGCGTTGATCTGAGGACTTCGTGGCTGAGCGTGGCTTGTACCAAGCTTGAGCCATTTCTCACTCTTCAGCTCTTGAGCTTGGGCATGTAGCCGACGATGATGGTAGTGACGATGCCAGCAATGCTAGTCGTCGTCGTCGCATGACGATACCGCTGGCAGCACGTTGACATAGGCTTAATCCCTGGTTTTTACGCCAGTTCTGGCGTTGTGGCACTTAACAGAAGCTAGCTTCTTGGCGTGAGGATGAAGCTGGCGGTAAGAAGAAGACGAAGCATGGTTGGCAAAAACAGCAGCTTGTGAAGCTGGTGCTGATCACTGTACTCTTTACGTTTCTGGCGTTTTGACTTTCTTCAGGGGTCATCGTCGGCATTCTGATCATCAGAGTTGCGGCCATCAGCGTGCCCTCAAGCATCTTTATCGTAACGTACGTGATAGGGCAAACGGACTCCCATTTTTTGTCAACCATCTAGATATGTACACACATACATGCATGCACCTCTCCCTCTCTCTACCATGCTTAAGGGCTCTCCGAGGTGAGGCTGCAGCGGCGGCGGCCGCCAAAGCTGCAGCAGCTCCCGGCGGTTTTCGTGCAGAGGACGCACAGGGAAGCATCGCAGTTGCTCAGAGGATTCTTTGGGTCGTGCAACTGCGAATTATCTTGCACCAAAGTTGAGAGTGTGTTGTACTCATTTCCTGCTTCATCACATTCATTGCTTCTGCTGGACATGCAAGGCCGCAGCGCTCCGTGTTAGATGGTCAACACCGTGAGAGTAGCAGCGTGGGGTAGGTGCGACCGTGGTACGGCATCACTGAGTGCAGAATCGAGCCGATCCGGGCGGAATGGTGGCCTTCTGAGACTACTCTTCGCTTGGGCTGTTCTCTGCGCGCTTGTCCAGCATGCGTTCCAGCTATGTCTCGTATCCATGCAGTTCGCTTGATGTTCTGCAAGACACGATGTCTACTGTTCAGAACCAGCAGTCTGCGCGATTGTGAGTGGACAGAACTCGTCCTTAGCCTTGGTTCCTAGCTTCTACAAAGGTTCATGTTAAACGTGAACGTCGGTCTTGATCACTACGGCATGCTGAAGTGTTTTGCTGTTGTGAGCCCTTGGATCGAGATTGCATTCGACAGCTGGTAGAGGGTTGCGTTTCAAGTTTCGGGCTTTGCCCACAGGCACGCTCAAAATGAGTGCGGCAGAGATCGCGAACATGTTCGATGCATTGAGGGACATGGTGTTGTCCGCCCTGGTTGCCGAGCAGGACCAACGAAGCCTGCTTTTGAAGCAGCAAGAGGACCAAGATGTCCGCATTGAAGAATTACAACACAAAGTTCGCTTTTTGGAGCAAGCGCTGGCCGAGATGGCGAGCGAGTTTGAGCTGGTCCGGGAGCAGCTCGTTCAGCAGGAGAAGCAGGACCATGCAGCAGACGCTGCCGTGGAATGGAAAGCTGCGAGAAGCAGCGTGGCAAGATTCGTGCGGTCCTCGTGGTACAAGGCAGCCGCAGAGAGAGAGCAGCAGGAGCTTCCGAAAGAGGCTGGCGAGTTGAACTCTACCTTGCTAACCAGCCGAGCACGAGAGCCAGAGGCGTCCCAGCGATGGAAGCCGGAGCCTCCGGGCGAAAGTGCGCTTGAGACCCAAGAGCTCCCAAACGAGCCGGTCGAAGTCAACCCGACTTCATGGACTAGCCATCCGCAAAGCACGCAAGGACAAGAAGAGTCTAATCAGGGATGGACTTCCCAGCCTCCAGCGGTTCGTCACACTTGGAAATGTGTGCGGCGAGGCGGCATGGACGTGAGGCGATGGCCGCAGACATCGCGCCAGAACACAGTGGGCTACCTCAACAACAATGAAGTCTTCGAGGTTGTGGAAGAACGCCCATTCAGGGACGGCAGCGAGGGCATCTTCCTTCGCCTTGCGAACTCGCGGGGCTGGGTGTTCTCGCAGTCTCGGTCCGGGACTTTTTGCGTACATCTCGATGACTCTTGGGCATCGAGGAATGCCGAAGACCGGTGGAAAAACACAAGCCAGGAGGGCCACTGGAGCTGGTGGCAGCGGTCGGAGAAATCCGACTGGTCTTGGTCGAGCTGCGCCGCAGACAAATCAGATGCTCAGCAGTCACGTGCCACATGGAGCATGGCCGATCACTCGAAAAAGGCTTCCACTGGTTGGCGATACTGAGACGAGATGAGCCGAGAGTATTGTTTTCAAGCATCCGCAGCGGCCTTTCAATGGTCAGGGTTCAAAAAGCGGTCACACCGCTCGCAATTTGTAGACAGTGGCAGTTCCAAGATGGACACATGGCCAGTCGAGCATGCATGCACTGATTCGTCCCTTTACCCGGAGCCACGCCTGCTGATTCGAAAAAGAGCGCCGTCCTCCGCGAGACCGTATCTACCGTTTGCAGCCAACACAGTCTCAACGGTTGTTGCAGGAGACAGTTATCATCTTTGACTGGGATGATACACTGTTTCCTACATGGCTTCTCGGCGACGCGTGGGTCATGAGAATTCCTCAGCTAGCGCTGAAGACCTGCGTGACTCAGTCAAACACGTCGCAGTTTGAATTTGTGACATACGGGGCCGCATCGCGCTAACGATGACCAAAATCTTACTGAGACCTGGCTTCCGTCCACATCTAATGAAGCGGCAGTGTGTTTTCAGCCTGCAGCTACTGCTGTGGATGCCGGACATTTTTGGGAGTTGTGTGTCTTTCCTGTCTCGTCGCTTCTCACTTCGCCGAGGTTTGTCACAGAGGTGGTCAACCCCTGCCTGGAAGATCCGCAGTGCGAGCAGCTGCCTGCCACCAGCCCGTTCCTTGAGTGCCTCCAAAGCCAAGGGCAAGCGGCGCCTTCGCTGATTTTCTGAGAGGTTCAGGGGGCCATCTTTCGATGACATTCGCTCGCAATTTCTGGTGACGATGGCTTGTTACTTGATGTTACTTGTAGTAAAGGGCTTTCTTGTGCACGCAGGTACGAAGCAATTGTAAAAGCCAAGTGGTCGCCTTTAGAATGTGTTCGAAACCATGTATAGCAGCCCCTCTGGAATTACCCCAAGCCATGTTAAACATTCTGAGTTTGATTCGGAATGTTTTCAGGCGTTTCATGGGAGTGGAGGCGGGTACAATTTGTCCGAATGCCGATCCCGGTGTGAAACAGCTAGAGACGTCCCGATGACTTGAAAACCTGTGTTCGGTGGTTCCTTCTCCTTGCCTCATTCGCATCTACATCTCTCACATGTTTTCGATACAGAAAAAACCCACAACGCAATCCCAGACCTCTAATTCTTTGACCTCTCGGTCTGTCTTGACGGGTTGGGTCAGATATCACGACGATGTTCGGATGTTATGACCCTAAGCTGATGTAAGCCACAAAATCTCGACGTTGTTTGGGCCTGCGCATGGCGAGCAATCAAGATCAGTGTGCAGGGCGCGTGTTGTCTTTTTCCTCGCACGTCTAGTAGGTGGATTTCGGATCGAATTGATGACTGTTGATGTGTGCTCACGGGAAGAGCCTGCAATGACGCCGCTGTTGTCCCATGTTGTCCCTCAAGTCGTGTGCCACTGGTTTGAGCAAGGCTCGGTACTGCATGTTGTTTTCATGCCGGTTTCCTTGCTCTGGTACGCCGGTTATGGGCGTAAGCTGAGCTCTGCTGTTGTGTTGAGAGCTGTCGTGATGTGTGGGTACGTTCATCTTGGTGGTCTCACGTTTTCTTGCACCGGTGCTTGTAGTTTTTCCTCACCATAAGCTCATGTTAATGTAGACAAGTGATCAAGTTGGTGTTAGCATGTGCTGACCGTTTGCATTGAGATCGAAACGAAGCTGCTACCCGACCCGAGGTCGAGCGAATCCTGCGTGAAGCGCGAGTCAATGGTCGTGTAGGGATCGTTACTTTGGCTCAGCGCCCGTGGGTGCCCCTAGGCTAATCATGCAAAGCGCGAAGGTTGAGCGCAGAGCGTCGAGAGCTGCGAAACGTGGTTTTGTGCGGTCTGCTTCAGGCTAAACTCTGCTGCAAAGTACCTCCCAAATCTAGCATCTTGGCAGTGCTGATGGACCAGCAGGAACTGGTGAGGTTGTCGAGTCCTCCGTATGTTCTTGGCCTTGTTGCCTGAACCTTCGCCAAGGACTTGCCAGCCTTACTGGACGAGCTTCAAATCCCAGTCATTTACGCCCGGGAGTGCTTGAAAAAGTACTTGATTCAGGAGCTCCGGCATAGGTAGTGTGACCGCGATGATGTGTATTTGAGTATGTCCTGTAGAAGCAATCTTTACCACACGTTTGCCACGAGACAGTGAGATTCGGACTTTTTGTCGAGCCTGTCGTGCCTCAAAAGTTGGAGATAACATGGACCCGATGGCGTCATCCAGCTTCTCCCACGACGCCAGGGCGGAAGCGAAGATGGCGTATGCTTGTGGACCCTGGCCAAGCAGGCAGCCATGACGAAGGCGCGCTCTTCGCCTTTGTATCCTTTGTGCTGGAGTGAGGGACGCCGCGTGCGAGGTGCTCCGGCGATTGTATGGCAGGGAGGCGGCGTGGATGAACGTGCTCTCGATCGGAGACTCAACAGTGGAGCGCACCGCCATCACGGAAGTCATGTGGTCCTCCCAGTACGAGGCGGCAGCGGCATGTAGTGCATTCTCCAGGCAAGGCAGCTTTGCTTTGTAAGCTGCGAACACATGGGCCACCGGGCCAGCATCAACGTACCTTCCTCCAGTGGCCGTCGTTTCGAGTAGATGACGCTCTTCTAGCACAAAGCCCTTGCATCCAGTCATGTCGCAAGCTGCCAGCCCGTGATGGACGCTTCCGGAAGAATTCCTTGCTGCAAGACCATCAAGTTAATGGACGTGACTCGGTCGGCGCAGGGGTTGCTCAGGGTGAGCATGAAGTGGTTTTCTGCCCAGACCGGCCACTGATTTGGCACGTCATGGACCGGTCCATTGTTAAGGACCCCAGCGTTGAGCAGCTGCAGACCCAACTCATCATGCACTTTGGCTGCATACTTGGATGTTGAGCGGTTCCTGAGACATCCCTCTAGAGGCGCATCATCATCAGAAGAAGAAAATTGAATTGTCGTTGGATAGCGGTTACAAGATTTTCTTCGTCCGTCCTGGGCATTGGAAGCAGTTGCATTTACGGTCCCTCCAGATGCTGCTTGATCTTGCCGGCCAACATCACTAGGTCGGTCTTGTTCGCATAGACCTGGTTCGTGCAGGCTGAGCATGTGGATGACGCAACTCGCTCAACACGGTCACGACTTCGACTTCTCCTTGGATGACTCTGACGAAGGTATGATGAGTATCCATAAACAGCCCCTTGAGATCAAAAACAGATGCTGCTTGTTCTTGTTGTCGAGGGTGTTGCCGTTGAGTCTTGCTGAGGTTTGCCGTCAACACGTCGGCCTAGAGCATCTCCTGCTGATGGGCGGCCTGGCATGTTCTTCGATGTTTGTCGTTGAGTCCGGACACTTAGAGCAGCATCCGAGGAAAATGCCCGTCCTGGGTGTGTCTGAATTGCTTTTTGTTTCGACCGCGGTCAAGCTAGCTCCTGGCATGTTTCAGCCGGAGAACGATATAGACGTAGACATAGACTCTCAGTGGGAGGACCACGCCCGACTTTCACCACAGGAAGACATTGCCTCAGGAACTCTGTGGGTGTCCTCTCAGATGGAGATCATCACAACTTTTGAAGCACAGATTCGGTAAATACTGCCGACATTTCCGCTGTGCGCTTCCCTGATCTGCTTTGAGCAGACACTCAGACAGAGGCTGGAAGCTCGAACGCCTGGCAAAGAACGGGACTCCGCTTACAGCTGCGATCGCGGTCGACTGTTCTCTCGCGCCCCGAGGTCCGGCAGCTCGAGAACGAAGTGCAGGAAGCCGAGCAGGCGCGATCTCATCAGGGATACTGAACTCTACTATGCTATAATGACTTTTCTATAGTCTAGTATAGTATACTATGCCATGGCATAAGGGGAGTGAAGAATACTCTTTGGATTCCCGCGTCAAACCGTGCCTGGGCAGAACTACCACGAGCTGAACATGCAGCTGCTCACCGCTGAAAGCACCCCGGCTTCAAGGAGGGCTCAGGTTCTATCTCCGGCTACTCAGAGTTGGGGACTTCAGACACTGCGTCACACCTCCAGAACCTGCCCATCGCAAGGCAAGCTTCAAAGAGCACAGTGGGAGGCACGATGCCTTCGAAGAGAGGAAGGGGCGCGCCACTCGCAGGCCTGCATCGTCGCTTGCAGCTGCATTCGCTTGTTTTTTGTTCTGCACGGTTTGCCTGTTGGACCACGTCCATTGTGCCGATTTTTTGTCAATCGGACGACTGCTCTCTGTTGCTCGCTTCCATGGCCGGCCTGCTGGCCAAGTCTTCCTGATCTCCCAGTTGCCTGTGCGTCTGCATCTTGTGTGTTGCGGAGCAGCGCAAATCCTGACACGAGGAGTATGCGACTCTGTCCGATCAGTATGCGGCAGAGATCAGCAGGCTTGACGAGCAATGCAAGGCCGGATCCAGCGCTAACGCTGACAGCGTTTTCAGGTAGTACCTATATGTACTTATTAACTGGATCCCTTCGCGGCGGTGTTGTCCGTTTGCAAGACTCCCACCTAGTCGGCACCAGAGAGGAGTTTCGCATGCAGGATCTTCGCAAAGATCAGAAGGTCGTGAAAGAGTCCCACGAGGTCTGTTTAGCGCAGGGTGGAGAGCAGATGCTCAGTCTTCATCCAGGGGTAGTTCGTAAGCTCGGACGTGATTGAATGTACAGGAAAATCTGAAGCAAAAGCGAGCTTTCGTCCAGCTGGAGAAGCTGATACAGATAAAGCTCAAGGCACTGAGCTGATGTACGCTTCTGCTTCGACATGTGCTCTGTGGGCACTTCGAGCATAGCAGGTGTCCATGCAGGAGTTGCAGAACATGGCAGAGGGCAGGTGCCCAGACTCCATGCTTCTAGTAGGGGTTTCGCATTAGTTTTGGGCAAGGCCTGCGCGACGGTTGTTTCTCTTGTCGTCGGCAAGCTATGGAAGCTGTTTGGTCTTGATTGAATAGTTAAATACTGAGTTCGTCAGTTACATAGTCATATAGCTACAGACCGGTATACGTATATGTGCGTCTGCATCTCTACTCGTATTCGTGTAAACATCCTGTCCCTCTACATCTCTGTCTATCTATCTCTCTTTGTGTCCTTCTGCCCGTGTCTCAGTTGTCGTCTGCCCTAGCTTTCGATACCAAAATCTGAGAGCTCAGTCACATGTGGATCTGTGTGTCCATGCATATGCATCTCTCCCTCCGGTCTTTTCGCGAATGCCGACTACCGCGATGTTGATTTATCGTCGTACCAGTTCCCTTCAGCTGCTTTCGTTTCTGTCTTTCCCCTGTGCCTATCCACCCTGGACCTCGCCGTCTGTCCGTCTCTCTCTTGCTCTCCATAGCGCTCCTCTCTCGCTCTCTCTCTCTCTCTCTCTCTCTCTCTCTCTCTCTCTCTCTCTCTCTATGTGTGTGTATATACAGACAATGTAAGTACGATGCCAAAACTTAGACAAGCAACGTGCGCACACGTCTTTTTGTCTTGTGCTTGACGCTGAGCACCTGCAGAGCTGCTTCTTTGGCAAGTGGAATACTATTTCAGACGGACCTATCGGAGAGGGGGAACTGCGCAAACTTCTGGCAGATACCGTCCAAAAACAAACGCATCTTGTTGCTTGCTGCGTGAAACTGGCAGGTACGGGGGCATCGGCGCTTCCAGAACTGTCAGTGGGCCCAGCCTAGTGTCAGTTGAGCCTGACAAGACACATGTACACTGATAGAGTGGAAATACAGTCACATGAACTTAGCATGGGGCGTCAACCAGTCTATTCCATTGTTTCCTGTCAACAGAGGCGGACAGAACAACTGTCAAAGTCGCCTAGTCTATTTTCCAGCAACGCAGACAGGGGACGGCGAGTAGACTGGGAATTCGGGTGCAATGTTGTCGGTGTCCGCGTCAATTTCCCAGTGACGGGCATTGTTTCTGCAAGGGCTCGGGAGGGGACGGTTGACGCAGGACTGGATTAATTTCATGACAGGAGGAGGAGAATGTTGTGCAGACAATGCGGGTAAACGCAGTACACCTTAACGATGAGGCGGACAATGATGGCAACGTTGGGTGGTTGTTTCGGCATTCATGATGATGAAGGTTGATGGTGACACGTTGGTGATGATGAAGATGCTGCTGCTGCGCTCCTCCTGCTCCGGCGGCTGCTGCAGCTGCTTTTGTCGCTGCCGAAACTGCTAAAGCTGTCGCTGCCGCTGCCACTGCTGCTGCTGATGACAATGGTGCTGCTGATGGCGCCGTTGATGTAGACGACAAGGACGACAAGGATGACAAGGACAATGCTAGCGATGGAGAGGGCAACGCTAAACCTAGGTCATGGATGCTTCGACTGCGGGCGTGGAGCGGCTCGTCATCGAGTGAGATGCTGGTCGCGGTTACCTGCAACACTCTCAGTCCCACAACCGTACTTTCTACCCAGAAACAGCTTCATGTCTTTTCAGCAACGTCTGCAGCACTAAACCTGACATGTCGGAATTCGTTGTCATGCAAGTCTCACTCGGGCTACTCAGCCCTGCATGCTTGTACAGAGCATCCTCCACCTGAGAGAGGACGCAAAGCGCGTGCGGCGGGTTACGTAGAGCTCTTCGAACACTTGCGCGATGTTTCGTACATCATGAGGCGAAGTATGTCGTAATGCCCCAGTCCGGATGATTCGAAGTCAAAGAACTGAGGGGCGATAACATACGTAAGCAGCTCGCATATAACTGCAGGAGCCAGACTTCACTTAGCTTCGCGCGTGGAAGATCAGGGTGCGGGGGATAGAAGCACGCCCCGTGCCAAGAGATCGAAACAGGCTCCCTGTCTCACCGAGCCGCAGACAGTGCTACCAACACCATGCGAAAAATGAGGACAATAATCACGCACTGTCAGCTTCGCCGAAAAGACATGCGATGTCATGCCTGCCAGCACGTAGTAGCCTTTGAACATGAAAAGAACTTCAAGTCTCTTGGCTCGTGCATGGCATGTACATGGCATAGCTTGGCCAAACGTGGTCGGTACACCGGCGAGGTAAGGGAATGCGTAAGGGAGATTTATACAAGCTGCCTTCTTGGACATCCACACTTGTACTGCCTCCATTTCGTCAGCGCCCCACATTTGCACCGCTGACGTCCTTTGTGTCGGGCGTCGTTTGTCCAAGTTCCAACTACAGCAGACTGCCCTTCATCAGAAACGCAGAACCACCAATTATTGTAGATGGGTCTAACTGAGACCGTCCATGGAGTCTTGCTCAAAGACGATGACAGACGGCCAGGCGCCGAGAAATCTTTGATCCACTAATGTGTACCGCTCGACAGCCGAGATCTTGGGCAGCAAGGTGCGGTCACGCCTCGCGGCTCTACAGGCCAGAAGCTTATTCTCAAGGCTGTGCCGGCCAACGAAAGAAGCTTTTGGCTCCTTGAGGCCCATAGGCTCTTTGAGGGGCGCTCCTCGGAGAACCTATGGGCGATCTCACAGACATCCTTCTTGGCTGCAGCGACTTCGGCCGGCTCTTGGAGAACTTCCTGCATGAGCCAACCGCCTCCACAGGCGGAGCAGCAGCGCACCGGCCCGCTCGGCCCCGTCGGCCCAGTCGGCCCAGCCTTGAGCGCAGGCTTTGCCGATCTGGTCCAACAGGCGCAAAAGCTGTCCCAAGGCTCGCGAGGGGCTCCGGGCTCGCTCCCTCTTTTCTTGCGCTTCCCATGCACGGAGAGGCCTCGCAGAGTTTCAGCATCGTCTTCAGGCAGGAAGAATTTGCCTCTGTGTGTCTGGAAGAGACGACTCTACTGAACCAACGTTCAATTCTGAGCCTGCCTGCAGCACGCACTATCCTGAAAGTCGACTGCAATGAGTGCAGCTCGCATACTCGGCATGCAGGAGGTGCAGCAGGTGAAAGCCGCACAGGCAGCTGGTAAAGGAGCGAGAAGGCATGGAAGCATTTGGATGCTGGGGCCCATGGCGAGTCTGATGAGGCTTGTTTCCACATGGCTAAGCTGTGGTCAGGACGGTAGACAAGGCTCTCCTTGATCTACCAAGCACGCTGGAAGTCCCGGCCCGAGCCAACTGTGAGTGACAGTGACAGGTTCGATGTACAAAGATCTGTAGAGCAGGTGCAAGAGCTTCTGCGCCAGCTGGACACGATCAACGGCACGATTCGTGCTTTGGACGAGGCCTTTCATGGTCCTGCGATTCTCAAGCTCAGACCGTGACGGAGTAACGTTCGTGAATAAGAAGCTTCTAGAGCCATCTGAAGCACTGCACAGTCATGCCAGGCCCGAACCGCTGGGGTGTGCAGTGAAGTGCGGCCAGTTGTTGTAGTGTCGGTTTGGGCGAGCGAGTGCAGATGATGGCCGCGGAGAGCATTCCGCTGGCTGACTGTTTCAGCATCGCCCAAAGTCGGGAGCTCAACAGAAGCCTGCTGCCAAACACTGGCATCACTGGCAACTCTTCGTAGATTAAAAAGGCTGTGATGCGAAGCGGAGAGCGGTGAGGTGCAATGCTCTCTCCGGAGACGCGGCCATGTGTGCAGCATCCTGGAGAGGCACAGGCGAAGCAGCGAGGAAGCAAGACCCTTAAACAGATTCCCTTCCTTGAAAGGTGGCCGAAGCGCTGGTGCCCACACCTTCAACAGTGCCAGGGCCTTTTTCTCCTCAAAGACAAGCCCAACGACCCGAAGTGGTGATCGCCGAGGCCAGCGTGGGGTGCTGGAAGATTGGTGCAAAGTTCCATCGCGTGCTTGGAGAGCCCAAGTCAAGCTCCTGGCGCCTCGGCTCGAACATTCAGAAGGTTCAAGGCGCGGTTCAAGGATCCGCTTGGAGCTGGGAGCTGGCAGCTTGGAAGGTCTCGACCTCATGGGGCCTCCGCCTGCGGCTCCCGCACTGGCGGAGTCGGTTCAGGCAGCAGGTCGAGGGCTCAGCGGCGGAACAGCACAGACGCGCCGTGTGGGTATAGGATGCATGCTCCTCACCCTCCCATTGCTTGCCAGCCCCACTGCCAGCGCCGGAACAGCCGCAAAGCGCGCGAGACTCGATTTTCCTCTGTTTTAACAGCCCAGCACGGCAGTTGGCTCGGAGTCTCTGAGTACGGCTATCATGGATTGCTCACGGAATTGGTTGATGTAGGCGGAGTGGCTCCCAGTCTGTAGGAGAAATCAGCCGAGGCCCTGGTGTTGTGGCAAGAGGACGAGATGGAGGTGGCACAGCCAGAAGAACCTCAAGACTTCAGAGGCCACGGTTTGGATCTTGCTGTGCTGAGCTTTGGCCTAGTGGCCTAGTGGGCTCCGGCAGTGGAGGTCCTGCTTTGTCGGGCCGCCGTCTCGCGAATGCGGAGGACACGGCGGCTCCCTGAGCTGAGGTTCAGCTCAGTTGCGGCTTTGCGGCTTTGCGGCCCTGAGCTGAGGTTCAGGTGGCTTCGCTGCTCTGCTCTCCGGGATCTCCCAGCTCGCCTGCTCTGCAAGATGCCCCACCCGGACCTGAACCGGATCCTTCGCTCTTCCGGGTCCAGGTGGTGCCGGTGGGCTCGGAGAACTCGGGTGAAGCTGCGACGGAGATCGGTGACGGAGGTGACCGTGACCTGGCTCTGGCTCTACCTGCTCGGCCTCTCCCAAACGAGATCCCCCCTGCCGGTCCCATGGTCCCGCTGCCGGAGGCTCCGGGACGGCGAGTCGTGGCAAGGGCCTGCAAGCGCAGGTCAGCTCTCCCTGCGGTTCCACGCCTCCCTCCGCTGCCGGATGGCGACCTGATTGAAAGCTTCTCGGACAACCCTCTGCAGAACGCGCTGCAAGAGCCCGGGCCTAGCAACGGGCAGGAGTCGTGCATGCCGGAAGAAGCGCGGGAGCTGTCACCGCACCGAGAGCTGGAGCGGAAGCCGAGTGGATCAGATGCTCTGCAGCCACGAGCCCCAAGAGCCCCAAGCGAGCCGGAAGCTGGGCTGCATGCAGTTCGCAGCCCAGGTTTCAAGGAGCTCAAGGAGCTGAACCTCCCACCAGCCAGTACGCCGCGAGACCATCCCAAGCCCAAGCGAGCTCTTACAAGCTTTGCCGGCAAGCACGTCATTGACGTCACAGACTTCGATGTTGGCCCCAACCCGAAACGCCGGCGAGAAGGAGCCAAGTCCTCCGGCTCCTTGAAAGGTCAGGCCGGAAACGCAGCCAGCGGGAGCTACGGAAGCCAGCGATCCTCGAGGCTCCGTAAACCGAAGCCGCAGAAAGATCCACGGCGAGCGGGAGCGCTCCTGTTTTCGCAGCGCATGTCGCAGTTGTCGCAAAGTTTGTCGCAGAAGTTGAAGGCGAATGGGCATACCCCGCGCCGAAGCATCCGTGTTCGGAAGGGCGGCTGGATTCTTGCTCGGGGCCCTCAAGGCTCTGATCCCAATCCTGGCAAGCCAGAGGAGCAATCGGCACCGCTGCGGGGGCTCCCACCACCACTCACATCCGCGCCCTCCGCGCCCGAGCGGCCCGATGTCCTGTTCACGGGCTTTGCTCGCAGCGACCTTCACGCCCTCCGCACGAGTGTGAACCTCCTGGGAGGCGGGGGAGGGTGCATTTGCAAGGATTGGCGCTTCGTGTGTTGTTCGCCAAGGTCTGGCCGTGAATTCCCTGACGGGAGGAGGCAATGGCCGGACCAACGTCCGGGTCGTGGTGCAGTGCACGTTGTCGGACGCGGGACAGAGTGTTGCCACGAAGCGATCCCTGAAATACATGGAGGGAGTGCTCTCGGGCGCTTGGGTCCTCTCTTCCGAGTGGGTGCACTCCTCATTGCGAGCCGGCCATTGGCTTCCAGAGGCACAAGCCTGAGATCTCGAACCTTTGGAGCAGGAGTTGTGTTCCTGAAGTTTGCGCATGAACTCGTCAACATGCAATTCCCTCTAAGGTCCGCTTTCAACTCGCTGGCGACCTGCATGCCTTGGGCGGCCCTTCCCGAGGTCGGAATCACGGCCCTGAGCTCTTCCAGGGCTGCCGCTTCCACTTCGTCGCCGGGGCCGAAGACGTTGGGTAATCACGTAGTCCGGGACTCTGGTGGATCGTCGTGCTACCGAAGGCCATCCCACCAGGGAAGAAGGACGGGCTGTCCTCTGTACAGCGGGTTTTGGTTTGCCGAAATCAATAACCTTGGACGTCAGACGTTGGACGTTAGAAGGGGGGGGGCCACGCGCAGGAGAATTTCTGCCTGAGCATGGGCACCGAGGAGGAGACCGCCATTAGTGATTCAACTCCACTTCCAAGTAGCCCCTTCCACTATGAAACTTCCACGAGCAGGAGGGGCGCCCCACTGTTGGCCAGCTCTGCCGGCTGGTGCGGAAAGCGGGTGCTCAGGCATTCTGGGGCCTTTCGCACCTCAAAAGGGTCTGAGAGATTTAGGGTTGAGAGGGATCTGTAGGATTTAGGGCGGTGCGCGCTGCTGTGCGAGGTGCTCGAGGCAATTCAGAAGGTACCGGATGCTGAGGAGATGGGGAGTCTCTCAGGACGGGAAGCCTTAACGGTTCCGGAGCAGGACGATCCGCCCCACCTGGCCGCGGCGGTGCTTTCTTCTCGGTGCCTCACTGAGCATGCACGCCACGCTGGCAAATCGCCTGTATCGGTTTCTCTATGAGGCACAGAAGGCGACCAAGCGCAACAAGCTCCACGCAGGTCCTTCAGCAAGGCCCGGGCCCCCCAAGCTCTCTGTGAATCGGCCAGCATGGAGGCGAGCCCTGCTTTGCCACGCTACTGGCCCGGAGCTCAGGGATCAACACAAAACACGTGCGGAGTGGCCTTTCCGGTTCTTGGTGCCTTCGCGCCTTCGGGCATGGGGAGGTGGCGGAGGCCTATCGTCGTCAACGTTCCCGAGAAGGCCCGAGTCAGCCCGAGCACCCCGCAGAGCAGGATGGCTCATAATTACTGGGCTCGAAAGGAGAGTCCGGGAAACCGCCGCTCCGCAAAACTGGCTAAGGATCTTGGGCCCGGAGCTCATTCAGAGAACGAGTAGATCTCGTGCTTCAGCAACGATGCCCTTCATCCGAGCTCGCTAAGCTTACAAGAAACCCAGGTGGGCTTCCTTGCCTGCCATGTGGCTGTATGACTGCATCTCGCACGGAGAGGCCCCCTTTTTTGGGAGTGAGACAGAGTTGTGTGGAGCTACCAATGGTCATGTTGCATTGGCAACAACCATGTTAGACGAGTTGCATCCCTATCTTGAGGGAATGGCTTTCAGTTTCCAGCAGTTTGCAAAGCTCAACTTCTCGCAGATTTGCTTGCCCGGCGGTGCGGAAAGCGAGTAAGTCGTTGCCAAGGCGCTCGAGGGGAAGTTTGCCTTGTCAGCTTCCGTTGAATCCGACTCGCAAGCTCGGCATATTGCGGTCACGGCTCAGAAACTTCGCAGGCGCCAGGAGAAAGCACCAGTCAGCCACTAATCAGCATGCACGCCGGCCAGCCAGGCATGGTTATACCCGCTCCAATTTGCACATGCACAAGCTGTGTTGGCAGTCCAAAGCGCACCGTGAAGCTTCAGATGCAATCTTGTTCGTCAGCGATCCTTGCTCAGTCGAAGCAGTTCTGAGCCAGTGTGTCCGGCAAAGCTGCGCTCGCCAGGGAGCCTTGTGGGGGTTGCTCAAGGCGATTTTCCGCGTCACGACGAGGCCCGTCCGGGCCCCGGCTCTGCTTGGCGACCACGCCCCCAAGCGCAGGTCGGCGAGCAGGTCGATGGCCGTCGTGAGCATCGCATCATGGTCAGCGTAGCGGAAGAGAAAAAACCGGCGGCCAGGGTCAGGGTTTTTGCCCTTAATCTTTCATTCCAGAAGGAAGTAAGCTGTCGAGGGCAGCCGAATGACTTGTGTTGCCTCTCACTCTTGCCTCCGTGGCTCACATGAGCGTCAGGCATCTTGACAAGAGTGCAGGGACGTCTAACTGGCAAGCAGACAGGCCAAGTAGTAACGAGATATGCAGGTATCCTGGTCAGCAAGCGCAACCACTGTTTTTTCCTTCTGGTCACTCAAATCGGATTGTTTTTGTGCAGCCAAGTCCCTACGTATAGTACAAGAAGAGATCTAATGGTGCAATGGGAGAAGCAAATTGAAGAGCGCAGTGTTCCAGAATGGCGCGCGATGACGACATGTTTGCACAGGGTGCTACGAACTCGACCTCATCAGGGCCACAACACAGAGCTCTTCGAGACCATTTAATCTGCATGGCCTGCATCTAGGAATAGGGAATTCGACTCGCAATCGAATCTGATTCGGGAACACCGGTTGTGATGCACGAAGGGTCAGCAAAGCCACTAAGAGGTATTGATGTTTGTTTTTTAGTTTTGAGTTCTCGGGTGTCTCTCTCTCTCTCTGTATGTGTACGTGTGTGTTGAGTGAGTCTCGGCAGTCTCTAAATGTGATGGCCAGGACAAATACGTGGCCTATGCGCGCCTGAAAAGGAAGCTCGCCGGAAGCTCAAGGGAAGAAAGAAGGGGGCGGATCGAGGATGGATTTCTTTGATGATCGTTTCAGTCAAGATCGCCAACCACTGGGTTTCGGATTGAGGAACAGATCAAAGCCGCTGCATCGATCTGCAGAAACGGCAGCGAGGACCAAGGGCAGTACGGGTGGAATGGCAGACAGGTGTGGCTTTTCAAGAAGGTTTCTCTTGGGTGTTTCATCTCTTGAGCACAGCAGCGACAGGCTAGTTCATTGCATCTTTGGTGGAATCTGATTCTTTGACTGTGGTAGGGGCGTGCGTCGGAGAAAGCAAGCATTTGTCAATCCTTGTGCCCAGTAGGAATTCATTCCGCATGCCATCACTCGGGCTGCAATGGAAAGCGACTACGACGAGCGGCGGTCTTACCGACCCCCGGTGTGCTGTTGCCATCCTGAGAGTCTGAGACTAATTTCAACGCTTCCATGTTCGCTCACCATCGGAAAAGCTCATCTTCCATTTCGCACGGGCTTCTGGCTTGGGTGGCTCTTTGGCTCTGTGGTAAGGTCTCGAAGATGCAGCAAAGAGAGCGACACAGAAGCCCCGCTTCTGCATCGAGAGGCCTGCATGGCATTCGCATGGAGAAATGCAGGAGGGTAGTTCGAGGGTAGACCCTGACGGTTTACTGCACGGGGCTTGCGGGGTACTCTGCACGACTTGCGCTTCGGCCAGCTCGGCTCGAGGTTGCCTGCTCAATGCATCTTCATGTCCTGCTCGTTGCCAGTCTCGCCTTAACCTTGCCAGCGATTCGAGATGAGCACTTTTCCTACCTGGATGCCGCACGGCCGCCACGGAGTGTGCTCGTGACGAACGAATCAGACTTGTGTGCCGAGCGGCCGAGGGCTTTTACTGTGGCCCTTGGCCGCTCGGAGGCTGCACTTGTACTGTGCAGCTTCCTGTTTACTCGTCACAAAACTGCTCTTGATGCTGAAAGGTCATAGACTCCCGGAAAGAGAGCCCATGTCCAGAAGCCAAGCTCGTGGGGTCCGTGCCTACAGTGCCCCCTGGCAGCGAAAAGAGCACAGCTCTCACTTTAACCTTCCTGCCCAGCAGCGAGCCGTGTTTGACCTTAGGTTCGAGCTCAACTACAGCCATGCACGGGAGCTGGACTTCGCAGATGACTGGGCCTTCAAAGCCAACCCCGGCTGCCAGGGACCTGCGGTGTGCACTGCTTCGGTCGCCCCTGTCATCAATAGCACCTCGAAGCACAATGAGCTCTTTTGGCCTTTCCTCGGAGTTACTTCCCTACCTGACACCCAAGCTCCCTCCCGCCCTCCCCCAGGTACTGACCCATTCTTTGGCTCGAAGGCGCGACCAACAAAGAACCATCCAGGAATTAGTTTCGATTCTTTCACTTCCACGTCCTCGGTCCTAACATGCATGTGCTGTCTGTGTGACTGGGCCGCCTCCCGACACTCGTGTCACAGGCGATGATCACTGCCTGGTCCGACTGCCAGCAAGCCAAGGGTTCCCGGATCTTCCTCTGCGGTGTGCGCGACAACAGCTGCAGGGTGTGGAGCCCAGCTCCAAATCTGCGCCAGACGAACTGTTCCTGAGGTCTTGCGGCCAAAACTTCACAAGCATTCTTTTCTCATGCGAGGCGGTTATCACGATCCCGACCCACTTTACGCGCCTGCGGCATTTGGTCAGCTTCTTGATTCCGGCGCGCAGGACATTTCCGAACGCTTCTCCAAGCACCCTTCCACTCTAGCACTGCATGATCCAGACCCACAAGAGTTAACTGTCGCATGATCCAGGCCCACAAGTATCAACACTCCCAGTCATAGTTGTACCTGCTCTGCTTGAGTGTTGCCTTCGAGTGTCGTGAGGATGCAGCGCCTGGATGCGATGGGGGGTGTCTTCGAGGATTTTGTACTCGAGGGCCTAATGCTGCTGAACGTGCTGGTGACGACAAGTAGCATGCTTAGCGACAAAAGCTGCGACAAGGAGTAGCAAGCAAGAAGGTGTCACCTCACCATGTTCGGTTAGTGTAGGTCAAGCCGCACCATCCAATCCAGACAAGTTGAGGTGCCGTGTACTGGCTGCTGCGAGAGCTCTACTTGCTGTTCTGTCTGCCAGCGCTGGACATGCATGCAGTCGATGTGGATGAGCATCTGGTCATCCCTGAAGCACCTCAGTTGACATGTGACAACCTATGTGTCAAGAAAAAGGCAGAGGCCGAAAGTGATTAGGCCAAGCCGGTTGTAAGACGTGGTGCCAACCTGATACCACGCATTTCTGCGAGGGCAGAGAGTCATTCAGCCATGGCTCAGGCAATCGACATCATGCTGGAGGGAATGCTGGACGCGATTTGTTTTGTTTTGGGCTGTATGCTGCTTCTGCTAGCTGCTTCCACCTTCTTGAAGAAGTTTGGGAGCAATGACAACCCGACGGATGCCATCATTCTGACTTATCCACTACTTTTTGGGCCACCGGCTTTATTGCGCATCTTCCTATGCATTTGCCGCAGGTTGCTATACCACGCTTTGTTCAAGCACGGAGTGATCATCGACTTCAGCAAGGGCGTGTCGCAGCACGACTTCCTTTTGTCATGGAGCTACCTGGGCTTCGTGGTGGCCGTGGGGATCTTGATCTTTGATGCCTACATCCGCGTGCATGAAGGACAAGTTACGGCAAAAGCTATGACGATCAACGTCATCGTGTTCACGTCCCCCCTCTATTACATGATCTCCTCGTTGCTAAACTCGCTTCGGGTTGAGCAGGAGGCCATCAAGCGTACCTGCCTACAAAAGCTGGAAAAGACGTACGGCCCCGATGCCCCGGAGGAAGTATCACCATCCGCCAAGCACAAGCTTTGCCCCTTGGCTGAGGGCAGCATCTGCCGAGCCGCGCGTGAAAGGAAAGACCTGCATCTGAGCATAAAGCTGGCGAAGGAAGCCGAAGACAGACATGACAGTGATGAGCGTTTCGGGTTGCGGGACATGTTCTGGGTGCCACGGTTAGTGTCGGGCACTGGCCGGTCGACCTGTGGAGCTTTGCTGCTGGTGATATCCATGCCCGCCGTGGCCTTCTTGACAATGCTCTTGGCGCTGGTGAGCAACCGGCCCTAAATTTGGCAAGCTTTTTCTGAAAGTCTAGGGCATCAATCCAGTGCTGGGCCTTGGCCTTGGTTCGGCTATGGAGCTTTCGGCCTTAGCTAGTAGGAAGGCTGGTGAGAACCATTCTGCCAGTCGTGACCGCATCGGTCGACTCCAGTCGCAGGGATCGGGTTGGTTGTGGATTCGCAGATCGGTTTCGCATCTCAAACCAGAAACCACAAGCTCATGCCGAAAGGCGAGGCGACAGTCGCTGCACCCAAAAATGAGGATTAGGACTGAAGCTGTGACAGTCCAGATCCGGCCCACACCCTCTACAAAAAGTGCTCCTGCCGGCCGGGGCCTGTTGTGCAAACATACTCAGGCTGCGGATTTATAAGTTTTCGATTCAGCCAGCTTAGTCAATTTTTTGGACTGTTCTTGCCCCGAAATCACGCGACCTCATCGGGAGGGGCAAAGCCAGGTTTCCTGTACCTGCCATAGTCCTAGTTGCGACCTCGTGGTAGGTGGTCTTCGGTAGACTCCTCCACAGGCATGGCTTGGTTCATCAAGCATCGCACAGACATTCCGGAAATGGGATCAATCGTGGCTGACGTTCCTGGATTGCATCCCAGCTTCACGCCCGAGGTTCAGAATTATGCGCCCCTGGTCTTCAAAAATAAGAAGCATTTTTTGGTCTTCAGGATCCTCCCCAAGCTTGCAAAAAGAGCCCTCTTGTCCTTACTAGTATCAGACATTGAAATCTCTGAGCTCAGGTTCTTCATTCTGAACACCTACAGCGGCTTCACCTTGACCTCCGAGGCGGATCCCGAGCGGACCACCTTCCTGAAGAACACGGCGACTCGCTTGGCGGTTCCGATTCTGGAAATGCGAGCAGCACGCCTTAGGCCTCAGAGCCGGGATGGATGTTTTTTTCCCGCCTGCTCTCAGCCGAGGTCTTTGATGGATCGACAGAGATCACCGACGCCTCCGGTGAATCAACATCAGGAGTGTGCCTGGACTCGGGTGAGCATCTAGTAACGTACGCTAGCCGGCTCACGGAGGTGTCTGACTGTCATGCAAATCGCACGGTGAGGTTGATTCACACTGTGCCCTTGCGACGCGTGAACGCCACATACCCCACCACGGTTTATCTCACGGCTGGCACCTTCAGCCAGGTGCAGCATTCGACTCGCTGTCTGAACTCCCACAGCTCAGGTAGTTGAGTCTGTGTTTGCTGCCACCGGGTAGGATGTAGAACCGGACGTCTAAGCCTCCGTTTGCCTGCCCTCACATCCCGACGATGCTGAAGTGAAGGTGCAGACGTACAGGATCACCGTCATTCATGTGAAGCCAACCTTCAGCGCCTTCCCTTGCAAGTTGGCGAGCCGGGATCCAAAACATTGCAGGTTTCCCTTTCCCATCTGCTGGCCTGTCTTCTGTGACCTGGAATCTCGTGCTCGTCAGGAACACTCATGCTGAGAGGCATTGCGGACAATGGCAATGAATACACCGAATGCATTCCGGGCAAGAACGTCGGCCATAGTATACTGACGATTCCTGACAACTTGGTCTCATTGCTGCTTGCCCTTGTTCTTCAGATGAAGGGTATAGGCCGACATGTCGATTCCCGTGTTGTTGTAGTGTTGGTTGAATTGAAGAGGAGGTTTAGCAATGGACGATTTAAGTGGAGTCTGGGGAAGAAGAAGAGGATAAACTGAGAAACCCAGCAGGCTCAGGATGGAGGAGACAGTGTGGCTACATGTACACCGTATGAATGTAAACTTGTAAGGCGTGTGGAGGCTGCGTTCGACCAGTTCTACTTCGGCATACCGTTTACCGACGCGAGGCCTAGTCAAATCACCACCATATTCATGTCCAATAGTGACGACTATGGCTCCGCCACTTTGCTGCAGAGCTTGCCCTGCTTCTAGTTGAAAGCGCACCTTGCTCGGTTCCGCGTTGCGGACAACGTTGCTAATGGGCGATCTCCGGGTAACCCGGTTTACCAGGTTGGAAGGTGGCACTGTGATGGCTGGTGCCAGCGGCAACTGCAATGCCTGGGCTTCCAAGACAGCCGTGAGGGCAACTTGTCAGTGTAAGCTGAATGCGTCACTGTGAAGATCTTGGAATCCCATACTGTAGTCACTGTCGTCATTCAGCTGTAGGCTGCTACTTCGCGATGGCTCCCACGGGAGCTCTTCGCTGCGGCAACCATAACGCTGAACCTGGCAGCCAGTCTTTGGTCGAGACGCTTAATTTGACGGCAGCTAGGCTGCCACCGGGGTGCAGAGCCAGGGTGGAAGGGCATCTATGAAGCACATGCAGTGGACAGACGGAAGTCCCGGCGAGCCTCTTACAGAGGCGCAGATCTGCAGCACTGTCGCTAACGACCGCGTGTGCACCCCGTCGATCAACACTGAGATGGGCCTGGTGCATGCAGCTCTGCCTTGGAAGACGTGTCAATACGTGCACAGACTTGTACCGGCATGTATCCGTATCTATGCTTCTTCATGCGAGCCACCCTCCACTGTGAACCTGTGATCTAGTTCTTGTTCACAAGGCAGACATCTCACAACTGGTTTTGGCTGACGATGTGGAAAGCCCAGCGGTTACGATCAAGGCCGCTAGTTGTGCAGGTACATACTGCTCGGACCGTCGCCATTGGAGGATTGCGGTGTCACGTCGACGGGTAACCTTGGCGGGCCATGTTAAGTCATTCAGGTTCTTACTCGGCATGATTTTCTGTTCGGATAGCTACCCACATGGCAAGAAATTTATTAGCCAGTCTACAGATGACACTTGCCTACGTTCCGTTATGCTGTGCAGGGAAGCGCGGGATGTTCTGTACGAAGGGTTGATTTGCTGCATCAGCATTGTGTGTCGCATGCAGGCGACAATGATCTCGGCATCTACACTGCACAACTTCCTCCAACAGAAGGCTCGATTCTCCGATGGTATCAGGAGTTCTCCGCAAGTTCAGCAGTGACAAGAGGCTACCGTCATTGACAGGTGTACTTCCAGCTGGACACTCCGAAGGTCCGTCTCCTTGCGCAGACGGACCTTCGCTTCTGGAGAGCAGATACGGATCCAAGCAAAGTCCAGTACTCTATGATGACTGGGGTCGCTCCGCGGCTGCATGTTGAGATCGAAGCCAGCTTGCATGCAAGGAAGCAGTGGGAGCTTGCTAAACTCTCTGGATCCGTTGGGTATGTAGTGTTATCTATGGACCAGCACGACTTCACGGCTACATTGACCACCAGCGGTGCGTGTAGGTCCAGACTTACATGAGCTCGATGGCACCAACATTCCCAGCAGACTAACCGATACACCTGGGAGATTCCGAAAATTAGGGGTACCTTTTTTGGGGGTCCTTACAGTAAGGATCCTACTATTTAGGGTACTACATTACCTTCTTTGAGGGTCCTTAGAATAAGGATCCCAGTAAATTTAGGGTACTATGTTAGGGTTCCCTGGTGGTGGTGGTAGCGGTGGTTGCAGCTACTCTTAGCTCTTAGCCTCGGTTTCAAGCTGTCCAGTGACTTTTGCCGGCCTTCTTCGCGTAGAGGGGCCACGAAGAGACGTCTTCGGATTAAAAAAATTGTAGAGATCAGTAGTATGAGTTTTAGTAGTAGCAGCAGGAGCAGCAGCAGCAGCAGTGGTAGTGGTAGCGGTAGTGGTACTGGTGGTAGTGGTAGTAGTAGTAGTAGTAGTAGTAGTAGTAGTAGCAGTAGTAGTAGTCGTAGTCGTAGTCGTAGTCGTAGTCGTAGTCGTAGTCGTAGTCGTAGTCGTAGTAGTAGAAGTAGTAGTAGTAGTAGTAGTAGCAGTAGCAGTAGTAGTAGTAGTAGTAGTAGTAGTAGTAGTAGTAGTAGTAGTAGTAGTAGCAGCAGCAATAGCAGCAGCAACAGCAGCAGCAGCAGCGGAGGCAGTAGCAGAGGCGGTAGCAGAGGCAGTAGCAGAGGCAGTAGCAGAGGAGGGGGAGTGGCAGGGGCAGTGGCACCCACCCGCCCTATCCATCCAATAAGCCATTTTGCAGACCTTCGACGTGCTTCTCTGCAAATACTGGTGGGATTCAGGACCACTTCCCAGATGCTTCTCATGCACTGGCAGATTCGAAAGCATGCCCCAGATGCTCCCCCTGGCTAACATGAATTCCCCGATTCAGGGCCGTGGTCCGGCCAAACTGCTTCTCCCACTGACATGATTCAGGGATATGACCGATAATGGAAGCGATTCTCAAATATTTCCACGCAAAGCTCAGCGCGCCCGCAGCACCAGTACCTGCCGCGTCCACCGAAAGGGTTGTGATGTCGAGGCCAAAACGAGGCCGATGTATTGGGATGTTGGGTGCTGCAGAGCAGCGGCATGGACGGTAGTTGTTTGGGTCGGTGTTGTTGGCCATGTGTCTGAAGGGAAACATCTCGTCCGTGCTCCTGAATCTCATTTGAATCGCGCCAGTGCATGGGGAAAATCATGTTCGGCCGTGCTTCTGCATTCCGCCGATACATGGGTATTGTGCTCGAGACAATTCGCATTGCACGCGTGCGCGTGCTTCCGCGATGATTCGTGTCGTTGGCGGCGATAGACAGCAAGCTCCACCCCTCACAGGACGTCTTTGGGGCCACGCAGTCCACCGCACAGCCGATGCACATTGCACAAGGCCTTCTCGAAAGGCGGAGTGTCACGGCACGATGCTTTAGATTACATGCAGCGTTTAGATCACAGGGTTTTGACCGTATACACCCTGAAGCCCGTAGCGGCGGCGTTGGAACTACCCGGACGTCCACCTACGACAGCCCCACCTTCACAGTGCGGATCACAAAGCAGAGGAGCCACCCACCTTCAGAAGCAGGGTCGGGTATCCGCCAAGGCTGCCCACTCTCCCAGCAGGGAAGCCTTTTTTGCCAGAAGCCCTTCTACGACTCTACGACCTGGCATACTCTACCGACAGGTTGTTCGAGTACCGATTCAGTCATTGTCATAATCATCACTATCGCCGCTCTGCCATGGGCTTGACTAAGGATCAACCAGGTTGGAGCTCTCCGCAGAGGATTGATGTTTCTCTGCACCTGGGCACAAGCTCCATCACATGTCTACTGAGCTTCGGGTCTGCTGACTGTGTGGCAAGCCCTGACATGTGCCGAGCTTCGAGCCAAGTCTGGCAGAGAGGATTCAGAGAGCCGTGACCAAGTATCTCTGCAGCAGTCCAACCGGCAGAGGCACTATGATCCGCTCGTCTCGCGAAGTCGGAACATCACCATGTACTTTGCGGCACTCCTGGACGACGAGGCCCTGACAGGTTTGAGACGATGTCTAGCGACCATGCCGGGAAACCATGGTCGAATAACCAGCAGCAAACAACGGATGCATCTTGACGCTTCCCAATGGTGTCTCGTGCATGTGACATGTCTCGCACAAGCAGAGTCTGAGGACTTCTATTTCGAGTGGCTTGATGACAAAGCCACGTTGCTCGATACGAACAAGATTTGGGTGGATTTTCGCGAATGCAACGAGAGCAACTTGGCTCTTTCAGGCACTGTTCGTGTGGACGGCCGGCAGCTATGAGAGATACCGTTCCACAAAGTAAGTTCAACTACGTTTTCGTTTCATCACGCAGTCCCTCCTGTCGTTCCATGTTGTGTCACTGAAACATCCTTGAATAGGCACAGGCTCGCAGTGCAGTTTATTGCTTGCCATCATTGCATAAGGTTTATGTCCGCCTGTTGCGAAGCTTCCAAGCGATTTTCACATACTCTAGAGAAGGACCGAGCGAAAAGACTGCTGAGCAGGTCGTGCCTGCCTCGTGCACGAAATTAGTCCAGTTTTGTAGACGATGGCCAATGTTAGCATTGCTGCTTGCCGCACAAAGACGGAGGAAGGCCTTCAAGCTTGCCCCTCCCACAAGATCACGAGGCTATCATGCGCAGATTCTTGATGGTCGGGTCTGGCCACACCTAGCGCTTAGTGAGTCCATACAGACTTTGGGAGGTTCTAGGAAACGGCTCAGGCGAGAGCATGGCCTTCTATGATGTCTGCGGTGGGCCGTGGAGCACAAGTCTGGCAACGGTCTCTTGGCCTTTTCAACATGAAGTGGAGAGGCTTAGGAGCTGAGAGCGAGAGATCACAAGTCCGGTGAGCGGTGAGTGCCTGTCCGGACCTTTGACTGTAGGAATTGGTTTCGAAGTAGGCAGGCGGATCCACGCACTGGTTTAATCAGCAAATCGTGTTTCGCGGCGAGAATCGTCAGATGCATGTGCACACGACGTCGGACTGCCTGAGGTAACTGTGGACAAGTGGAGCCCACACACTTTGATTTCGGGCATTGTTCGACCGAGAAACAAGCAGAGCGTCTTCAGGACCAACATCCGGAAACATGACACGCATTGTGAGAACAGAAATTGCTAGTACAAACGGCTGTCGGAAGGTTGCGAGAAGATATTCCCGGGGCGGAAGAACTATCAAGCGACAGTCAGATAGGAGTTCTGACAGCTTAAGCAGCTAAAGGTCACTCGCGAGGCTCCCCCTGCCTAGTGCCAGAGCGAGGAAGGAGCATACTCGGGCCCGACGGGAAAGCGATATGTAAAGGCCATGCAACTTCAACCAAAATTCATCAGATTCCCATAAGATCAACATTTCCAAGCATCCCGCAGGAATCGCGAAGTCAGTATTTCGACGATTTTTGCAGAGGGACGTTTCGAGGCACTACAAGATCTGGTGTATGAGACTTGCTCTGTGCCCATCTGCCGTGGCCACTTGGACGAGTGCATGGAGGCTGCCTGCAAATCGGACTCCTGCAAGGCGGGACGCAGAAATCAGCGTGGTCTAACATCCACATTCTCAGAGACTCATTTCCGTAAGATTTTAAATGTGCTTCGAACAAGACGCAGTGGCTGCAAGCCATCTGTCAAAATGCCGTCCAGGAGTGGTGTCTTAGCGAGGCTCATCGCTTTTGCACGGAAGATCCGCAGAGAAGAGGATCCCCTTTCTCCAAAGACTCTCAGAAGCTTCTCCTTCGTGAAGCCTCGAACAAAACGAATGTGGTAATGTTGCGAGGAGGCTACTACATGGGCACTGTGATTCCTCGCGGGTTGAGCCCGAGCGACAGCCGGACTTGGTTGACTAGAAAGCCGCTGCCCGGCTAGACGATGTAAGCTGTCGCCGTTACAGCAATTGCCATTGGCTGGTTCACTGTGTGCACACATGGTACTGAGAAAAAACGGGCAACTGACCACTTCTGTAGAATATGATGACTGCAGTATCCTCGTCCTCTCAAAATGATTTGGCATGCTCAACAGGGCACTGACCTAGAAAACAACTGTGCTGCCGATCTAGGTTTCGTCACTGGATCTACGTCGACATTTTCCCCGAGTTCCGGCGCTTCTTCACCCGGGAGGTGCAGCGCACTTGTTTAAATATCTGAGTTCATCACAGCTCCAGGCAAAGCCCTTCGTGCGACGGGCAGCGATGTTCAAGTGCTCGCGACCCTGAGCACATTTGCCAAGGTCGTTGTCGACATCGCTGAACATTGTCCATATCGAGCCTTGCTTCCGAATTGGGCTAGACGGCTAGTTGCACAGCTTGAGTTCGTTGAAATCGAGAACAAACTATGCAGATAAACCTTTTGGACTTCATAGTGCAGTGAAGTCATCTCTGCTTTCGATCATGACACCGAGTGTTCAGACCTGCAGGAAGTGGGCTCTTCAGCCTCGTGAGGCTTTGTGGGAGGGGAACGACATGCTTGGGTGCTGTGTGAGTTTGCCGTGGCAGGCACCAGATGCTTGATAGCCTTGGCATGCCGGCGGGTTTCCAAATTCTGGAAGCTCTGGCGAGGCGGGCCGCCAGTGTGCAAGGCAGTCTGCCTCTCACACGCCATGTCATTGAGCGACTGCTGATCCCGCTGCAGAAACGATAACAGAGATGTGGAGCTGGACACGAAGTTCGACCAGAATCCGGCTGCCTTGCAAGACTAAGGCCGTTCGCGATGCCAGCAAGATCGAACTTTGAGCGTGCGCCCGTGGCCAAGGTTTTGAAAGCCCTGTTTGACAATTCCAAAGAGGACGGGACGGGTATGTTGCTCCTGGCTGCTCTTAATAGGACACCGCAAGACCAGTAGCTCCGGTGTCACCAGAAGCAAGCTCACCTGCAACCAACTAAGTTTCGCTCCGAAGGACTTTCTCAAAATGCTACCTCTGCCGCTGGTAGCAATGTACAAGCCGAAGTTGAACCGCCTGATGCTGCCTGCCTCCAGTCCGCAGAGAACGCGCATGGCCTCCAAGGAGAGCTGAAGATCTGCTCAGGTCTGCCTGGCGACGGATCCGAAGTCGAGCCTCTTCAGCGTGGACCTGTTCACGTACTTCGTTGACAAGATCATAGTGGACTTCCACTCCGACGACAGCGATGGTTTTGTGAAAGCAACTCTCCTCAGTACTTGACAACCCTGAGGAGTGCTTGAACACTGAAGTTCAACTCGTGCGCAAGCGAAACAGTTGTTATGCCCTCGCGAATGCACAGGCATCTCGCACCTTGGATGACCTCGTGAAATGCGTTCAAAGGCCAGGTTTCGTTTCCTTGAAATCCGCTGCAGAAGGGTGAGAGTTTCTTGCTGTACAGGAAAGGTCGCTCGTTCAAGCCTTTTTCTTCATCCCAGTGTCGCGGCTCTGCGTCATTCCATTTGCTGCCGGCCTCTTGGCAGACGTTGAGCAGATGGCTGTGCTCGTTGGACGTCAGCATTGCTTGTTCGTTGCTCACGTGCATTAGAGCAAGATCCCCGCGAACTACACAGTCCCAGCACTCCCCCTCCTCCTCATCATCCTCATGATCAAGGCATGAGGATCATCACGATCATAATGATGATTCGCGTGTGGGACCAGATGCATTGTCTGTCTTTGATTAAGCCGATTAAGCAGCATCAATCAATATCGCTATCATTGCATTCTGACTATCAAGAGAGGTGGTGCTAATGTGAGTGATCCGTAGATTTTAGTTTTGGAGCCATGCCTGACGTCATGACATTGTAGGTCGTCCCTTAAATCTGCCTGTGTGTTTTTACACGAGCGATCTGATCGGTCAGTCCATCGTACAGAGTTCTGACATGCGTGATCCTCTGTTACGAACATGACAAACTGTGCCAGAGCTCTACCAGGGCAATGCCCCCTAGTCATCGTTGTGTTTCGACTGAGGGCGGGCTTCTCAAGGTTCCTGTTCCGTGGGTTATCGCTAGCAACTTTATCGACGATCGATTACGGGAAAACCGGAACGGCTACGGGGATGCAGGAGGAACCATCATCCTCAACCCAGAACGGAGATGCATGGAACAAGTCGAACAAGATAATAAAGCAGTCTTCATAATCAGATGCGAACGCCTTCGATGCATCATGCAATTGGCGCTCGGACAGCTCGGATACGGGTTGGATCCATTTTCTGACTCCATCCGTTGTGAAAAAGGAAGTTTGTGCATTACTACCTACATCCCAAGCCCAGGCATGGTTATGCATGAAATAAGTTGCTCAAAATGCTGAGTAGCGACTCAGCGCCTCTTCAGATGTCCAAGCCAAATCCTACACGGGTTGTCAGCTTTGCTATGTGCATAAAAAGTGATTGCGCAAGCAACGCTTTGTTCTGTCTTTATCGGAGTGAGATTGTACACTAGTCACGAGTTCAAAGAGTTGTGAGACCAGGCAGTGAGCTCTCGAAGCGACGAATCAAGCACCTAAGGATGGAACAAAGCCATCGCTGCTGAGCTTGGCGCCGAGCGAAAAGGTCTTCAAGAGTCTGGTGCAAGCCCCCTGGCAGCATGCTGTCGCACAATTGAGACCACACGCGCACGGCACACCCCTGCTCTTCTCGTTGCAAGATGCAGTGGTCGAGTCCGACATAAGAAGCATGTCGACCACATCTGTGAACGCCAGCATAAGCGCCGGACAGAACAAGGTGAGGTCCACGGAAAAGGCACAGACCTCCCCCAATCACAGGAAAAATCTTCTGCTTGACCGACATACAAAAGTGTGCCATGCCGTCCCTCTCTCAAAGGGAACGACGGGAAAATCCAATACAAGCATGGGCCGCGCCACAGAGCCTACCATCCGCTTTTTTAAGGGGCGCAGGTCGATCAGACTCAGCAGGTACAAACCGCGTCGTGTGGCACGCGACTGCAAAAACATAAGCCACAAGCTTTCGGCAAGCATGAGCAAGTCAGACATGTCGTTTCACTTCCCTTTGCCGGATTGAAAAGCACGAAACGTTTGCAACAGAACCAATTCCAGAGCAGCCTTCAAAGCCCTCGAGATGCCTAACTCCACAGTGCCGCGTTCCACTGACAGAGGCTTCTTCATGATGTCAATCGCACGCAATCGGCAATCGGGCAAGTAGCTGAGGTAAGGAATCGTCCTACTCTTTGTTTAAAGCATCGCACAACTTCTTCAAATCAGTAGCCTCTTTTGATCTGCAGGTGAGGCTCGAGATTTGGCGCTCAAGTTTACGAAGGTAGATGCGGCGGATGTCGTTGTACAAGTCACTCATAGCTTGTGAAGGCGTCAACATGCTCCAAGCTTTCGATGCGGGGCACTTGCGTGATAATTTGTGGACCCTGGTTTCCAAATCATAGTTCGAGAAATTGATGTTCGAAGTGTCGACGTCCACCTTCCTTTTCACCCACTTCACATAGCCCCCCTGAACATCACCCGACTTTTCCACGATCTGTTCTTGCGAAGCTTCCGCTAAACGACGCAGTGCATCTCGACTGTGGGTGTCAACATTTGCTGCTGCCGGTTGTTGCTCATGCGAAGGGCTTCCAACGCACAGATCACCACTAGCCCATTCAATGTCCCGAGAACTGGAGCTGCCTTGATTTAGAGGAGGCTTTTCAGGACATCCATCCAAATACTTGAGGACAGCTTTCCACTTCGTGCTATCTGTAGTAGACAACGGCAGGCGATGAAACACATCCCGCAATGTCTTTCAGTCACCGTGCTCATGGGAACAATCTTGGTACTATCATCGTCATAGAAGGCAGCCGACTGCGGAGTTGCAAGATGACGCAAACACTCACGACGAAGAGTGTTGATGCGTGAACACATCGCCATCCTTTGGTCCCTGTCCTGGATTGATTTTATGTCCGTAATCACATCGTCGGGGGCAAGGTAAGCCACATCAGGCAACCCCGGTGGAAGACTGTAGAACACTTTCTTGAAGTCTCCTGGAGGAAGCTGAGCCAACAATCTAGCCACTTCATCCGTGCGGGGAGCGGGTTCACAACCACACGACCTATCAAGCCTATCATGGTGTGAAAAATCATGGCTCAATCCACTTGGGGCCACATACCCGGAGGAAGTTCATCTTCCTGTCGTAGATGCCCAGAAGGAGTAGGAGGAAGCTGAAGAAACGAATTGCAGGCAGGGCCAGACTAAGACGTGCCAGAACCACCATATCCATGCTGCACGGAATAGTTTGGGTTGGCTGGATTTTCACACACTGTCCTGAATTAAACTGGGTGGAGGTGGTGGAAGACGACGATTTGCGAGTGGGTCATAAGAAGGGGCATGCTGCATCATGCCATGCATTGAATGTGGAGGCCGGTGAGCATCCGCTGCCATGCCGGATTCATTCTGGGTGCTGATAGTTACTGTTAACAGCAAAGCACCAGTGCACCCGGAATGTGAAAGCGACAGATCACTGGCACAATGTGAGACTCAACAGCATCCAAGTAAGTCTACATTTCTGGATGCAGCTACCGTGCGAATGAATGGCTGCATCAGTGTAGTTTGTGAAAAAAGTTCATGCAGCAGCAACGGCAGATCCTATAATCCGAAGCTCTCTGTGCACATAGCAGACAACATGCATACTCAGTGCCGAAATCCTGCAGAGAAGTTCCATTCTCCGCTACATGATTCATGCCGGCATGTTTGCGCAGATCGCGGACATCTTCGTGTGAGCAGAGCACCCTATGAGCTTCCCTGTCAAACCCAGCTATGCGTTTTCTGAGCTACTGTCTTTTTAGGCGTCGAGAAAGTGCGGCCAAGGGAGTCAAGGGAGTGGGAGTCGGTTCTCAACGTCACGCAGAGAGGGGCAATTGAAAGACAAGCTCAAAGCCGAGATCGGGGGCAATTTAGCCTCGTCACTGAGCCGAACCAGGTACTGCAGGGATTTCGCCCCCAAAGCTTCTGGGCTAAGGCGTCGCCGCTTAGCAAAAGGCGCTGCCAGGCCATCCCCAAACCTAAGCTACCCTCGTTACTTGCAGCATCACCACGCGCGTGGCCACCACACAATGGCATTCACCGGCCCCAGAGAACATTCTAGAAGTACAGAAGCATGGTCCATTCGATTACCACCTTTTCGCAGACTTCCAGGCTCTGGGGCAGTAAGGTTTGCGCAGGAGCGGCAGCGCCGCTAGCCGCTAGCCCAACTACCGTTCTGCAATTGTAAGGTATGCAACGTGTCGGGTGTGCTGGACCATGACAAGACAGTGTTGCACTTGGCCGCGGAGAAGGGGTATAACCTTGCGATGAAGTTTGCTTTCCAGCCTGCATCAGATCAAGTTTTTCTCTTTCCACGTTCTGACTCACATCGTTGAAGACAGTGATGCGCCCATAGACAAGCGAGGGGTTGTCATGCTGAGCATGCGCAGAATCGCGAGAGTGCACAAACCAAGTCTCCGAGGGTGCCCATCTCACTTGTGCTCATGTTTGTTTGTTGTCTTGAGGTTTTCGCGCAAAAGAGGGACTTGCCCGATGTCAATGCTGGGTACTCCTCAACTCGATCAGGGGGCAAATTAAAGGTGCACGTAGACGGCATTACGGCGCTGCACAACGCGTGCGAGGCAGGCTGCGCTGATTGCGTTCAGCTGCTTCTGGCGCATGGGGCGAAGAAGGAGGCGATCACCGAGTTGAAGGCCTTCCCCGCTTGGTTCGACGCGGCCATTCACCCATGGATGTATGAAGCCCTGACAGACTTCCGTGAGAAAGGCCACAAGCAGTTCAGGTATCCAGTTCTGGTGAATGTGCGACCAATTCACATGGCGGTGAAAAATATGTGCCAAGAATGTATAGAGCAGCTCATTCAGCATCACGTGGACGTCAATGCCCAGACACGTCTTGGCTACGAGCACAGTTATTACCAGCGCAGTAGCACCACCAGGAGTTACGAGCAGGTGAACATGATAGGCACGGATGCTTGCGTTTTGAAGCCTTTGGACCTTGCCTTAGCCTTCGGCACGGTCGAGATGGTGAAGAAATTCATGGCAGCTGGCGCAGACATGACAAGTATCATGGTGGATTCGAAAGCCAAGCTACTCAACAATGCAGACTTTCTGAAGAGGCTGAACATCGTCAATTCGACCCAAAACGCGCTGGAAATTGATCGGTGTCAGCACTGGAAACTGGCCGATGCCAAGGGGGAGAAGAAGCTCTCTCCCGGTCTTCTGCTGCATCTGTTCTGAGACCTGGGCAGGTTCCTGGGCAGAAGCGGTGGTCGGAACTTTGCAGCCGCACGCCTCCTTGTCATGTTGGATCAGCTGCAGGCACCGCTGATGTCCGACCCGTCTTCGCAATGCGATGCTGAAAAGCCTTGCTGTGAGAGATCAGGGATCAGGAGCATAGTGCCGCCCCGTTCCCCACCACCCCGGCGCTTCCCTACTTCCGTGATGCTTGGGGTGGTTTATCGGAACTTGCCCACAGGTCTCTGTCGCGTTTTTGTCACAACATCGGGGGGCCTCGCACGAAACTTATCCGAAGTAAGTGATCGCTCAAGGAGACCGTTCGTCAGAAGTCGGAGCCTGAGGACAATCGGCATGGCCAGGTTTTCTTCCATTTCTGAGGCGTTCCAGTTCATGATGATAGTGCAGGATGCCGGTGTTGCGAAGAGCATCTTGAAGCGGTTCATGCCGACGTTTCAGTTTTCAGACTTGAGGTGTAAGTGTGTGTTGAGTTGTTGGTGCTGTCCATGCTGAATGGGTGCTGCTTCACTGTGTCGTGCAGTGCTGCTCGAACAAGATCCAAGTAGTGCGAACAGTTCGTTGGCTTGCACATGTGATGCTGTTGCGGAGCCTGCAGAGTTTGGCAGATCCTGCACTAGTAATGAAACGGACACGCCCGATAGACGCGGCTCGGGCCGCTGAAGACACCATGGTGCAAACAGCTGTGATCATCGGTCCTTTACCCTCCAGGGTTCGAGCTCGAATGCAGGATCTCCTGCGTGAGGGTTGGCACTCTCACTAAGCGAGGAATCCGGCCAAGTCTGCTTGAGTAAGTTCCGGATTTGGGCCTTCTGCAAGGCAAGAGGAGTTCTTGCATGCAGTGAAGGAGGAATTGGTCCGTGCGGGCCTAAGAGCTCACAGGGTTCATGACAATGTCACATCGAACATCATCGAACTTCACTCTTGCTGCGAAGGAGTGGGGCATTGGTACAAGGACCAAGTGACGGCCCTTGAGGCGGGCGGACAATGAAAATGCAGGGCCTCTCGTTCCTTTTCAGCGGCTTAAATTGCGGCCAAGCTACAAGAGGATCCTCAGGTCTGACAGATAGCTCCTGTGAAGGTTTCGTCAGGTTCCTGGAAGACAAGTTCACGACAGCGGCGGGGTAACCGAACTGCACCCCATCAGAAGGTGCATTGCAGCAAGCAAGATCCACAGACATCCGCAAAACTGAGAGGCCATGCGGGCGAGTGGTCAGACAGAAAAGTTTACTTTCAGACTTCGACGGCCCCGAAATCATGAGGACGCTTAGGAACAGAGTTTCCAGACGAGCGCCATGGTGTGAAAATGCTTCTGGATGCTGTTGGCTGGGCAGGCAGAGGTGCGACGTCTTTCCGGCGAAGATGGCGCGGGTCTCGGGGCAACGAATCTTTACCAAAGGTCCGTCCCTTGCATCCTTGGAGTGGTGCGGTGGTGCTGTAAGTGAAGCGGATTCCTTCGCTTTGGTTTTGGGGCGCCGAGGGCCTGGCGTCGGCGATGCGGCCCTCACGAATCTGGCGAACCAAGGCCGGCACACAGCGGGGGAAAGCCCCGCCGTTTCGACCTCCTTCGGGATCTCGGAGGTCCGGCCGACATCGAGAAGCTTCACCTGAAGGTGAGACCCCCATCACGTGCAGTCCTGCAGTCTGCGCCTCGAAATGGCTCTCGCGTGCTCCAGGCCGTTCGCCTGACCGAATTCGTGCTTCTGAATGTGGAAGCCTTGCGCAAGATCGTGAAAAAAATGGACAAGACAGAGCCTCAGGAGCTGCGACCAGCGACCAGTTGCGACAATCATGAGCTGCTCAAACTGAACCAGGCAGTGTGGGACCAGCTGGCAGAAGGCAGGGGTTGGTTCAAGGTTGTAGGACCTCTCTGAGTGTGTGGCCTCTTTCTTCTGAGACTGCAAAAAAAGAGATTGCTGTTCCACTTCGGGAACCAGACAAGCGTTTGAGCAGAGTCCTGCGAGGTCTTCGTCGAGAGAGACCTCAAAGACAGTCCGCTGGCTACCAACTCTGCGCAGCCTTTCAATGGGGTCCACCGCGCATGCTTTATCGTTTTTCACGGCTTGTGCGTTCTTGAGTTGTTGCTTCCCAAACTTTCAGGCGCATTTGTGGCCGCCATTCCGGTTCTACTCTGTAGCGTTTCTGGAGTTCCCTGCTTCTCCGCCATTAACTTGTTGTGTTGCCCGTTACATGGCGGTCTGCAAAGTGTGACGATGCAAGATGATCCAAGAAATGACACACGATCTTGTGCACGCAGGTTGCCGCTGAGCCGGGGCGTGTTGGAATGGTGCGGAGCGGGTCGGTTGAAAGTGTCTGGAAAAGGTGGTGTCGAAATACGGGGGGCGCAACCTCGGCGAAACGACGGGGATGGGCGTGCCGGTCGAGCGCTGCAGCGAATCAGAAGGCCTCGGCAAGGATTGAGAATGTTGAGACAGCCTAAGGTGCCATGAATCTAGGAACTACCAGACACCTTGGCAGGGAGAGAAGAGGGAAACACAGTCACTTTACACATCACTTGACGACTTCAACTCTCGAAATCAGCCATGACCGCGACATCAGATCACCTGGCCAGTTTGGGGTCAGAAAGGTCCAGTGACCAGTGTTTAACGAATACGCTGCTCGCCTTTTGTGGAGAGCCAGACATGGTGGCTGAAGACGACAGGAACGTGCCAGGGCGTGCCGCCGGGCACTGGAGGAGCTCGTAAGCCCAGAGAGGCCGGCACTTGGCACTTGAAATCGCTCGCTGTCTGACGAGCACCCTGGGCCCTGGGAGGCTTCAGGAGATGCGGAGCAGGGCTTGGGCCCCAAGCGGCTAAGCCTAAGTACTCCGAGGTGCTTCGAGTCTTGTGACCTCTGCTTGATGGCAATTGCATGAGCAGCTGTCGATAACTCTGAATATAGAAGTGAGACTGACAAACAACAAACTGCATTGAAACCACGTGAGTGAGGGGATGAGATTAAGCATGTTTCCACCAAAGATGGCTTTTCTTGCAGCACATGCTGCGGCTGCGTAATACACCACGGGCTTGCATTGAGAGCTGCGAGGTTCACTGTCGAGGAAATGCAGAAAAGTGGGATCTGCCGGGTCGAATCAGTGTGAAACAAGATCATCCGCCAGTGCACGCACTGAGGCCATGGAGTCTGGTGGTGTCGGGCTTTCGACGATGCCGTGGTCCTGGCCCGAAGCCCAGCGTACCAGACGGCTCGAATACAGCAGATTCCGGCCTCTATCCTATGATATGTGCCGGGTCGAAGACGCACAGCTTCCCGTTGACCACCCCAAGCCTCCTGCTCGCTTTGCTCTGCACGACTGACCGAATCGGAGTCGACGGGTGACACTCGCAAAGTCTTTTCGAAGTCGCAAACACCCGTACTTCCTTTTCTCGTGCTCTGGTCCTCAGATCGAAAGGCTTCCTGTGCCGATAAAGGAACCAATCCTTGCATAGCAAGTTACAAAACGTGCTGATGTGGAGTTTTCGGGATGAAACCTTTTCCCCGGGCGCACAGCCGCGAACGAACCGCGGAGTGGACGGGAAGTGCATGCTGCCTTGAGGAGACGGCCACAGGATGGCAACTCCAGAGTTCTTCGTTGTCGTTCGTTAACCGGCTCGCCGCTCCAGCGGGGTGATATTGCGTGTGCCGCGGCTCGCTCTTCATCGCTGAAAACCGATTACCATTGGCCAAGGCGGCGGACGCTTGTGGCCGTCGCACTTGCAGGAGCTGCCCTGAAGTGGCCAGCACCTTGATGATCTCGGCTGCCGGCCATCTGCCCCGATTCGTGGTTGCAGTCACTGTTCAGGTCAGCTTTTCGACTCCCCGACGAGCCCAAATGCCAGCGGTGCTTGGGCCTGATGATTTTCACCATGCTGATGTGGGCCAAGTGCTCAGAAAGTCGCCCTGAGAGAGATTCAATTCCTTTTTTGCGGACATGTTTGCCCTGAACGGCCGGAAGGTCCTCGAAGCCGCCCCCTTCGAAGCGACGGCCATGCCGCCCCTGCAGGTTTGTGGTGACTCGTGCCCGTGTCATCTTGGTCCCTTCGTGACAGGCTTGTGGCGCCTTTGGCCGTGTGGCTAGATGTCATGGAAGGCGATCGGCACGAGCAGGCCTGCGCTGCACTCTGCATACTTTGCCTAGGCATGCGGTGTCTCTACGTGTAGCATGGCAGCGGCACGGAAAGACAGATGAGTGCAGCTTTGAAAGGCCAAGCTGCTCCTTGCTGCTGTCTTCAATGACTTCCTGGCAAGTTTTCGGCACCGCACCGATGGGTCTCACACCATCAAAATCCGCTTCTTCGGCGGGCGTCTGTGTAAGCCCCTCAACCTACGAGCGCCAGCTGAAGATGCAGCTAGCCGCTGTGCAGAACGGAATGTGAGCTGCGATCCAGCCAACTGCCAGGACTCCTTGTACTTGGTCCTCTCGGGCTTCGTGATGAGCTCCATTTTCTCGAAGTGTCAGCTGGAGCTTCGTATGGTGCTCAGGTTCGAGCAGTAGAATGAGTATATCAGAGTACATACAGGGTGACACTCCGGAATTCCTGCTGTGACTGCCTCCACTGCTTTTGTACATCCCTAACAGACCTTCTTCAGCAGCTGCCAAATGGCCGTCAGGTGCTGCAGCTCTTCTACAGAGTTTGTTGGGCCGGAGGTGCGCTCAGAGATGCTCTGGGCTCGCGCAGTGTCAGATTTGGAGGCCAAAGTGCTTCATGCTGGCCATCATGATCCTGGGCACGGCTCACGGCTCCTGGTTTGAAGTCCCTCGAATGACTGAGAGACGCTTTCCGAGGCGTGTTCCTCTCTGCGCTGCTCTCGAATGTGCAGGGCCTGGCCTGGCTGTGCCGAGATATCGAGACACCTTCCGACAACATATGCAGCGCCCGAGCTGGCTCTCCTGCACTGGGGGGCCGGCTCCAACTCAGGATATGCGTTTGAGTTGTGCGTCACCGCGGTGTGCGTTCTCCATGACTTCTGGGCATTGGGCGAAGATGCCCTAAGTCCTTCAATTCGGGTTGTATCTTCGCGTTCTCCTTTCTGGGATGAGTTTCGGTGCTGGTAGGACAGAGTTTCTACACTTGCGTTTGCCGTCCGCGCATCAATGCTCGTGTGAGTCTGCGCCTGTCCGGTTAGTAGAGCACAAGCTCGCCAAAGGAACCAGCCCCTTGCAAGATTTTCTTTTCTAATCTTCATGCTCCCCGGAGACTTGCTTGCTTTTTGTACAAGTATCCAAACCTTACGAAGAGTATGGGGCTACCGCGAAGGGCCCCTCCGACTCTAAACGTCTCGCCCCGACAAAGGCTTTTGTTGACGTTTACCTGCGAGACGGTGAGTCAATGAAGTGCCGAAGTGCAAGGTCACAGCCCCTCTTCTCATGGTGGAAGTGCTGAAGCCACTCATACGAGACTTGCCCACCGACAGCTGGATCCTCAGAGAGGCTCAGAGAGGAGTTTCCCACCCGAGGCCCTTAAGCACCACACTTTTGACACTTGGCCATCCCTGCCGAGGCCGCTACTCAAGGGCGCTGCTGTTGGGTCTCGCATTCTCGTGCAATGCTGGATATCCCAGCATCTTGTGGCCTGCCATGGCATCGGACTTCAACTTGATCCCCCTTCTTTCGAGCCCAGGTGGGTGGTATGATGACGCCGATTTCATCGCCACAAAACGTGGCATCGTTGGAGGCCTCATGACAATCGTTCGTAGTCTGAAGATCAAGACCGACATGTTCTGATAGGAAGACTCCCAAGCTTGTGAATTCACGTCTCAGGTTTGTGCCCAATGGAATCTATTGTGATGGCCGTTCACCTCTCTATCACGCTAGAACAGTGCACAAGAATAGCGTGGAGCTGGCTGCTAAAGTCCTCAGGTCCCCTGCCACACGGCCTTACCTGCCCCTACACATATCTGCAAACTCGCAGACTAGCTGTGGGTGGGTTTTAGTGCCGCCTTGGGAGCCTGGCAACGTACAAGACCCTCCTGACAGCTATGTTCGGAGACTTTCGCCCTGAGGTGTGCCGCATAAAACAGCAATCCCACCAGGCCTTGCGCCAGCATGGCAAAAACATCACCTGGGGGGAGTGGCTCGCTGCCCAGCTCCGCAGCTGCTGAATAGCGAGTTGTTATCTGCAAAAACAGCTTGTAGTGCGGCGCTTGTAGCTACCCTGAAAGCCTTGAAGTGCCCGTATCGGCATGGCCGAAGACCTTCTGTGGACGAGGTTGTGCCTGAGCACGCCTTTCTGTTTCTTGGCCGTCGTCATGGCTTGGCTCATGCCCTCCTGGCTTTGTTCGGGATATCGGGGGCTAGGGGCTAGGGGCTGGTGAGTTGCTAGCCCAGTTTGGTGCAGGCTAAGCCAATTTCAAGTGTCAGTCTTCGACTGGTCTAAAGACCGATCCCACGTGTTGGGTCTGCATGTCGGTATTGTCCGTCAGTGTGTATCGTGTGCTGCATGCATCAAACCACCGACAGATGGCAGTTCTGTGCCGTCGACCATCTTTTGCAATTCGAAACAAGATGACAGTGCCCGCCGCGCAAGTTTCGGGCATTGTCTGGTTGCACCGTGTTCCTCGTGCCGGACTGCCAGACTGTTGCTCGTCTACCAGTTCGATGTTTCTGCGGACGAGGCTAGAGGGGAGCTATGGCTGCGAGGTGTCTGGATTTCTCGTGATGGCTGCGAAATCAAAGTCTGATCTCATGCCATTGTTATGGTACGTGCGACATGACTTTCTGCGATGAGTGGATGAATGATCCAGGTAGCCCGCAGTGCCCGCAAAGGCGATGCATCGTCCCGCCATAAGCTTAAGAAGGATGCACGGGTAGACTTTTCCCACGAATGGGCTTTCAGAAAGTTCAGGCGGAATCCCACCAGTGGTCTTCGATCGGGAGGTGGGCACCCTTGACTTCCAGGTGCAGAGAGTGGTGAGAGCGAAGTGGTGTGCGTCTGAGGACATGTCCTATGAGAAGCTGATTCTTTTCGTCGGGGCAATCGTTACGCTTGTCGCATTCGTGCGATCCTCAAGTGACAGGGGAGGGGGCGGGGGGCCTTCCATTTCAGCTCCATGACATGTGTCGAGGCCAGCGCCCAGGCACGGATTGATTGACTTTCGAGTGCAAGACTTGCGTGGGTGCCATGCCAGCAGGCAGCTGCCACCTTCGGTGGCACCTCTTCCATCGCGTTGCTCTTCGTAGCAGGAGCCCAAGGTCGTCTGAACATGTTCACATGCCCAGTTTCTTTCGGACGATCAGGCAATCTGCATGGGCACTGGCGGAATTTCTCGGCGTTCACCTCACTTTCCTTTGCATGCCTCATTGGCGGCTAGCGCCACATGCTAGTCAAAGAGCGGCACCTTTGCAGTTTGCAGTGCGCAAGAGGCAGACCTTCAACTCCTACAGCTGGCACCTCCTCTTCCTCATCGGGGGCGGCAGTGCCTTAGGCTGGATGCCTAGTGCCACTGTGCGGATTGCCCTGGTGTGGTCTCGAACCACAGGCCTGGCCGTCCGCCAGAGTGGCTTGCTGAAGCTGGTCACGGAGTTGGTGAGGAGGCACCGCTAAGCACTGCACTGGCCACGGGGTTGCGTGCTGCGTACTTGCTGAAGCCTCCCCCTGTTCTTTGCTCAGTGGCCTGTCGTCCTCTCCCTGGCAGCTTGTGGCGGAGCTGATGCTTGCCGGGACCTCGTTCCCCCAAAGACGTGGACACGTTGGGGAGCCGGTCGCTCTCAGGTGCTCGTGGGCGCAACGACGTTCGTGTCCCACACCGTCGTCGACCTGGCAGACATCCGGTTCAGTGCCGGGCAGCGCTCACATGGTAGCGCTGAGGTAGCTGCTCTCGTCTTGATGCCCTTGGCAATGGGCTGAGATGGGCTGAGACTTGAGCCCAGTTCAGTACCTGGTGGTGGGCAAAGCCGCTGCTGGGCTCCCAGGTGGTTGAGTTGGGCGAGGACGCTGGGGTTGAACGCCTGGCCGTGTTGCTGGGAGCGGCTTGGCTGCAGATTCAGTCCGCGATACTTCATGCGCTTTTTCGATGTCTTCAGGCCTTTGCTTGCTCGGCAGCCTGCGCGCTGCCGATGACTAGCTTCCCGAACGCTCGTCCCTCAGCCTCTGCATCCCATTTGTTGTCCCTTCAGCTCTGACGGAGGTGAACTCCCTCATAGCGGTCGATGACCGTGGAAAGCCCTGGCTGTCCGTGAAGCATTTCCTCATGGTGCGGGGCTGAAAGGGTACCGGGTTGTGAATATGCAACCAGGACACTGTGGACACCCGCCGGGAAGTCAAACCATGTCTCTTTGGAGGCGGGGATCCCAACTACCGTTGCGCTAACGCTTCTTCTGATCACTGCTGGTCGCGTCCCCAGCATGCTGCAGCATCGTCTTCAAGAGAGCAAGACATCATGTGCCTGCACGCGGCTGCAAGTGTTCTTGTTCATTGTGACATGCCAATTTCGCGGAGTCTGCTGAGGTTACAAGCTGGGAGTGTGGGTGCTGAGCTGACAGCCCAAAGCCGTGGCAGTGTTAATGCAATTACCGGGACACGCTGGCCGAGCCGTGTGGACCTTGACCGGGTCTGCCATTCGGCGACTTCCTGTATGGACCTCAGTAATGCAATGAGGTTAGTTTAATCTATTTTCAGGACTCGGTCTCAGTTCAGACAGGCTCCGCCGCATGTGCCGAGTCGTGGTTGCCTCAAGTGCACCACCGATTGAGTTACAGCGAAAAACCAGCCAACGTCAACACAGGGCGGCCCTTTCATGCCTGATAGCGGCTCCCCTGCAGATGCATTCGTTTGCGTCTGCTTTTGTTCCCTCGTCTTGGTAAGCTTCTGAGAGAAGCTTGGCCAACTATTTGGAAACCAGTAGGGACACTGCCAAAGCGCCCAGCCACGACAGAGACCTGTGATGTTTCTTCATACCAGATCTGCGCAGGTCGTAACGGGACCGAAACATACTTGACAAAGCCCTTGCTACTGCGCCATGGTCTTGCCGATCGTGGAGGAGATTCGGCCGTTACCCACGAGCAGTGCTCCCAGCGGCTTTGTGAGGCACACAGGCGGAGGCTCGTCTGTGCCAAAACTTCGAGGCCTCCCGGCACGCGCGCCGGCTGTCCTTGAAGGCTCTGGGCGATGGAGGCAGGACATAGCAATGTACATCAAGATTCAAGATGCTTCATTGTGAAAATTACGAAGAGCGAGCATTAGAGAGTAGACGGGAGGAGATCGGCCTCAACTCAATCTGGCCAGGTTTGCTTCCAGAAGCTCAGAGTGCAACTTGACACAGCACTACACCGAGCTGAAGGACTTGACATGAGACAGCTCGCGCATGCACTGGTACTACCGTACAAGTCTGTGTGGCTTTGCAATCTTGACTGCCCCGAATGGCTATCTCGGGGGATGTGGGACGAAAGGTGGGAGTTGGGTGGAGGGGGGTAATTGCTTGCCAGCATTTCCGGCTCGTGCAACTTGCAACAGGAGCAGGCAATGTGCTCCGGGATCGAAATCAGCAAGTGACTTCGGCACCATTGCTCTTGAGCATTCGGTTTGAAGCCAGCTTCGGGGTTCATGGTCGGTCAGGGGGCAGCGGACTCTTAACAGTGCATTGTGCCTATCTGATCTGAGCTGTAAGCTGCGTGTCGCGATGTTTGCAATATTTTGCAGTTCTTGCACCGTGCCAGGCTGAAGGGACAGACCTTCGAAACCGTGCCGAATGGAAAGCTGATGGCCGTCAACCAGAGACCCTTGTCATGAGCCGAATGGTTTCCTAGCACCCTCCCACCAGCATGTACCTGGACTGGATGCTCATGCAACGTCTAGCAAGGATGCATGGTCTATGTCATGAAAGACGGCTTTCTGCGGGTCATCAACCAGAGTGGCACTGCCCAGCACTCAGGTGCTGTGATGTACTGTGATGTGGTCGATGCGTGTAAGGGGTTGGGTATCGTATGGGTCCTTGTTCAAGTGCATGCGTATCAATGCAAGGATCATTTCAAGCTGGCGAATTCCTCAAAGGTGCGCCATACGAGCATTGCAACGCGAGTTACAGTACCATGCAGTCGAGTACATTTTATTTCCCTTTGAGCCGTCTGTTTGGACCTGATCTGAAACCATGCTGCTGTATACAAATGCAGGCTCGGGTGCTCGATGTTGCGCTGACTAGGGATGCCTCGGAAACGAAGGCAGGCCGTCCGGGGTGTCAGGACGGTCAGATTGCAGGCCACGTGACCTGCCACCCAAATTGGAGGAAGACGTGCTAGTGGCTGGAAGTGACGGCCCATTCAGTATCGTGGCAAGCGGAACAGCAACAACTGTGGAGAAGTGATATTCCTGCCTCATTATTGGTACTTACGAGCAGTCTCTAACTCTAACCGAGTCTGTGATAGGGTTGGTGGTGTTGGTGAGGTGTAGGTGCACTGTGCTCCGGTTCCGTCGGGACCTATCGCTCTGCGGCTTGGCATTGGAGTGCCCTCGCCTGTCAGGACAGCCGCGAGGATTCGACCCACATTCTTCTGTGTGGTCAGCCCAGCAAGGACGCAACAAAGGAGTTAGTCTCTTATCTGCTCCTACGTTGCTGCTGCTCTTGGTGATGCTGATGATGATGGTAGCGACGATATGATGTCGTTATCGTGATCCACGTCGCCACCCAGCAGCAGCATCATCATGAGCAGAATCGCATGTCCTTCTACTCGCAATATTCTGGAACATCACAATGGCCTCCATCGTTGTCATGGCTTGAACCAGGGAGCATCTTTGTGCTTGGCGGCCTCGGTCCTACTTCTACGTTTTAGGGCATTGGAGTTTGTTAGGGTAGCTACGAAGCAGGAAGGACTGCGCGAGATCAAACTTACACGGCATCTTGTTGTACGAGGGCTGGTTGAGATCTGTGCGTGCTACGCTGGACCCTTTGGTTAATTTGTTGTCCAAGAAAGACTTGAACTGAATCGGGGTTTTCCTGCATTGATACTCGCGGTATGATGTCGGACCGCCCATATCCACAAGCTACGGAGGGAAGACGGGGTTTTCCTTGACGACCATTTGTAGAGACAGAACCCTGTCGGAGCCCCTTGCGCTGAGGCCTGGATGAAGCCGGCTGCGTCACCGTCTTCTTTGTCGAGGCGAGATGGAAACTTCTCCAAGACAGAAGTCATCCGTTAGAGAACCGGGACCTGGGGGAGGCCTGCAAGAAAGCGCTGCCTGGCCGCCTGTGCGAGCCCCAGCTGGCAAAGCCAAAGAAATGGATCTTCAGATTCAAGATCAGAGCTTTGGTTCCAAAATCCTTTTCAGAAGTTCCTTCACTTCACTTGACGAGACCAACCGTTCGGGTCGGCTTTGCTTTCGAAGTGCAGGCAGCAGATCGACATCATGCTGAGCAGCTTGCAGCCACGACGGTTGGCCATGCACCCAAAGGCCAGTGACCAGTCAAACCAAGTTGCCACTGCCCTCACTGCGACTGAGCCAGGACAGCACTTGCTTTGTTACGGTGCACTCGACCGCAATCCGACTCTGGGACGTCGCGCGGCTGCGCGCGCAATGCAACGTGGCGAGCCAAGCATTCAAGTGTTCGCTTTGCTTCTACCGATGATCTGGCTCCGTGACGAGCGCCAGGCCCAAGGCTCCATCGCGAAAGTCTTCTCAGACCCGGAAGATGCACATTGCTGCGACGTGGCCCACTTGCCCAAGGTGGGGTGTAGAGTAGAGCTCAGGCTGGAATGCTACCGCTTGCATGCTTCAAACCTCGGCCTGGTAATGCCCTTCTGCGACATGAGCGGCTGGAAGGTGACGGCCCATACGGGCGCCGATCCGGAGGCAATTCTTTACGACTTGGATAGAGAGTCCCAGAAAGCACAAAGTCAAAAGTGCCAGAATCGCATCCTCGACGTCTCCTTCACGGTGGATGGCAGCTGCATTGCCGCCATCACCAAGGCGCTGAGAGCTTTGCAAGTGAGCCGCGGATTGGCGCGTTTCACGAGGACTGCCTCTTCGTGTGGCAGCTCGCCACTCTGGGGCGACAAGGCGGCTCCCGGCGGTTTTCGGCGGCTCCCGTCTCGCCCGTCCGGTGGCTTTGGCTTTCTCCATTCCCGTGGCAGGACTTCGACTCATCCAGCAGCTCACGATCGACGCGGCCACCTCTCAGGCCGCTCTCCTCGGGCTCACCGTTCCGACCGACCGTGCGCTTGTGCAGGACATCTGGCAGGAGGGCCCCGCCTCCATCCGATTCCTGGCAGAACGCCAACGCAGCGTGGAGGTCGAGGTGTGCTTCCAACCGCTGAAAGCCAGGGTCGCGGATTGAACTGGCCTGTGGTTCTTGTGAAGTGTTCGCCAGGCAATGGTACTGGCCGGGGCCGATGGTTGCAACCTTGCAGTCTACGCGTTCACCAGGGGCAGCCCCCAACCGGCGGGCCTCCCGGTATCCAAACTTCACAGCCAGCACGACAACAGGCGAAGCTCGTTAGGGAGGCCCTACTCCATGTGTTTGGCAGCTAACAAAGGGGGCTAGCTGCAGATTCCCTTCGGCAAGCTGCTGTCTGTGCGGCTCAAGGGTAAGCGCTACGACTCGCTGTCCCGTTTTGGGTTTTCCGAGAGCGGGCAAGAGAATTCAAGATCTGCCCGTTCTCTTGCGGTATTCCTGCATCCCGAGAGCTTGTTGGTGCCGTCCGAAGGTCGGCCACCTTTTGCAGCACATCTGCTTTGGAACCCGAGGACAGGGGCCCGATTCTAACACCTCGATGCCCGAGCACGCTTGGACGCCCTTAGAGTCGTCGCCAGAGGCTCCGGCGTGAGGGCCGTGTTGGAGGTCGACAGCATCATGCCTGGGCCCTGACCGGAGCGACTCGGGCAGCAGGATTGGCAGAGCCCAGGCCCACGTCCCTGGCATTGACATTCTGCGAGAAAAACTGCTCCGCGGTGCTGCCGTTGGCAACTCACTTTTCTTCGTCCTCAAGGCTCGGACAGTGATGTCTGGCCCGGAAGATTTGGAGCCCGTTACACCAAGCAGATTCCAGCTTGTCCTGACTTCTCTGACCCCAGCAAGATGCCCGCCAGGATCGCTTTTCCCTATGTTCAGCGCTTCGTCCACGAACTGCCGGCATTCCACTTGGCCATTATGACCGGGTGGGTACAGTTCTCGGTGCAGAGTGTCCCATGAATCTTTGTTATGCTTGACGGAGTCGTGTTGCAAACAGCACTATGTATCGTGAGACCATGTCCAGCGCTGGACGCTGGATGCCTCTGCCATGGCAAATGCTCAAGTTTTGCAGGACTGCCCTGGACAGCAAGAACGTACGCACCCTATTCCTGTACCGGATCGTTCTCAGACGACGGGAACAGGCTCGAGAGTTCCCGTTGTCTCTGCTGTTGGCTGTGTACATTTTGAATGTTCTCCGGGAGGGTGTGTGTGTATAATATATATATATATATATATATATATATATATATATATATTCTATATATACATATACTTATGTCTATAAAGGTATGTATGTATATATATATATATATATATATATATATGCATATCTGCATATGTATATATGCATGTATATATGTACATATATGTATATGTATAATATATGTATATGTATACATACTTACATTAACACACACAACCATATTTCTAAACCCATATTCCTACACCTATACACGTGTTTGGGTATATGTGTGTGTATGTATATATATATATATATGTATATGTATATGTATATGTATATGTATATATATATATATATATACGCATGTATATATACATACACACACACACACATTCATACACATACACATGCACATACGTACATACGCACATCAACACACACATACATAAAACATATTTCACATACATACATACATACATACATACATACATACATGCATACGCACATACATACACACATGTACATACATATATGTATAGAGTATACATACACAAACACACAACATGCATATGTACATGTATGCATGTGTTCAGGCGTTGCGTTCGATCGAGAAAGCCCGCTGTACGCAAGCTCACGCGGAAAGCATACGCAGCCAAAAACATGGGTTGTAGGATTTGGTGGAGATGCCAGAGCCAATTTTGGATGATGGGAGTTTTAGAGCGTGAGAGTTTTGTTTCTTGGAGTTTCGGTTCTCACAAGAATCCAGATATCAACACTCAGAATTTGCACAGTTCCTTGCATTTTTGGAATTTTGCATTTTACAGGAATGGTGCCCGTTGGATGGGCAGTTCTACTTGCGAAGAAGCACAGCATTGCTCAGACGTTCGAAAGAAAGCTGTATGGGGTGATGGGCATGAGAAATGAGAAAGTCAGAGACTCGAATGTCGGCACGTGATTGGGGGTGTCGTATGTAATATAGCTATATATATATATGTATATACGTATGTAGATGTATGCATGTGTATATTTTTTATATCTAACATGTACATCTTTCTCTATATCTATGTCTACATCTATGTCCGCGTCTATGTCTACATCTAGATCTATATCTGTAACTGTATCTATCCCTCTCTCTTCTCTCCCTGACCTTCCTTCCTCAACCTCTCTTGCCGAGCCTCTCTCCCCCAGCCTCCCTTCGCCAACCTCCCTGCTCCCCTCGTTCCCTCTGTTTCATGTTTAAAGACACGGAGCTTGGCCGAGAACGAACAACGAAGGTAGATTTGTTCTGCCGACTTCGCTTTTTGCAGGGCGCTACTCAGAGCAAGCACGAAGTGATCGTGCACACGCCGGTCAGATCCGATCTGCTCGCTCCAGAGGACCGGCTAGCCAGATAGCTGTGTCAATTCTGTTACGATATCGTTGCTGTCTCACACGCCCGGGTGCACATGCACGTCCACAGATGCAAAGTGCGAGCACGTGGCAATCACGTAGCGAGTGAGTGCCGATCGGGACGCAAAACTGGAAGCGATCCATGTTGTTTCGGCAGATTCACATTCGTAAGCGTGTAGTGTAGCGACGTCTTTTCATTGCCCTGGTCAAGCAAGGTGAGCGTCTACAAGTTTGCTTGGATGCTTCCATGGCGTGCACATGGGAGTGCTCGCAGTCTTGTTTTCAGGAGGCCCCGGAGCTTGCCAGTCCCAGTCCCAGCAGCTCTAGCGACAAAGGTCCGCCGGAGGACGCTGGGGCACAGAGCATTCTGTGGACATGGCAATCTCAGCCAAGCTTGGGCTTGCGGCCCTTGGGGCCGAAGCCTCGTGGAGGAGGATGAGCCGGCGGTGGTTGACGGCTGGGTGCGAGCCTCGGAAGACGGTGCTGGTCAAGTCCGATTTGCTTGGCCACCCTTCTAGACCGCGCCGAGGCGAATGGCGCCCAGAGCGGAAGTGGCGCCGACGCCGAGGTTGAGGTACAGACATCAGCGCGACAGCAGCAACACAGATGAGGGGTTTCAGCGATGGTCGGTGCTGTCCGCTTGTCAGGACAAGGTCGGCGATGGATCCGGCGACGGACTGCCAGCCGATTCGGCATCTGCCCCAGAGCTTTGGGACCCTGCACTCGTAAAAAACCGTGATACTTAAGAGAAGCAATCGAGGAAGCTCAAAGCTCACAGGCGAGAGGTGCAAAAAACGATTAGGGTCACCTCTGCGCAGAGACGTCCGTTGTGAGATCGGTCCTAGGGCGTGCTTTCAGGACGCAAGGGCTGGTCTCTTTCTCGTTGTCCTTGTTTTTGACACCGGCAAAGCCAGTCCGCTCCAGGCCGGCAGCGCCACGAAGAAGCCGGAGGAGTTTGTGATACTTGGCAAGCCAAAGAGCATCCTTTGTTCATGATTCATGACGCCTGAAAGCCTTGTAGGTGAGTCAGGCATGTCCCCCCCCTGGTGCAGGTCCATCGCCCCAAGCTTGAGCTGGAATCCAGCGGGTATGTTGTGAGAGAGTGTCAGAGCAATGAGGGTCGGTCGAACCTAGCTCCAGAACTGCTTCGTTAAGGAGTCGAAACGAGTTTCCCTTCAGGTTTAGGAGATTTTCGTCAAGCAGCAGCAAGTCTGCCCCAGGAAGCGGATTGCAGCCTCGTTCGTCCTCGGGCTTTCCAAGAAGTGCCTGTGCTGAATTACAAGACTTGCTTTACGGTTTCGACCGTGGAGCGATTGGAGCATCCTGCATTCAGCAGCAGTTCTTAATCGGCTACTAATCCTGGAGGCTGTTGCTTCAATGATTTAGTGCACACCTCTTACAGTGTCAGTAGGCATGGGTCCTCAGGCCCGCGTCACAGGTTGGGTGCTAACTAGATTGGATGCCGCCTTTGCCACAGCTGGCGAGGAAAGAGCACCTCGCAGACAAGATAGTTCAAGAGGCAAGGCTCGACTGCGTGCGACTCTCCTTTCCGTCTGAGTCCATCTGCCGCTGGAGGGTTGTTTTTGTGCTTTTGGAGGTTGTGAGCCTCTTGAAGAACAACGGGCGGGCTGGCTGCATGCAAAGTTTATTTTGGTCTGGATCGGTCGGTGATTGGAGCCCCTGTATGCAGCGGTGTAAGGCTCAGGATTGGGAGAAGGGGTGTGCAAATGGGGTTTTCAACCGGAAGTCCCAAATAGCTTGTTGCAAAACAGACCCCACACCTTGAAAATCCCCAATAGTCAGCTTGCAGGAGAACGGGACTTTACAATTGACATTTTCGCGAGACCGCACCCTGCGAAAGGGAATTTCCCAAGAGTTTGCTGCAGTTGGGAGTTTCCGAAAATGTGGGACCCTAGTCTAGTACCCTAAATAGGAGGATCCTTATTATACGGACCCCGAAATAAGGTGCCTCTAATTTTCGGAAACTCCCAGTTGGAAGTTCCCAAAAGTTGGCCGCGAGACAGGATAGACGCCAGGTCCCGGAGGCTCTCAGGCCCTAGGAGCAACGAGAGGAAAAACCACCCGAAAAGGCTTTCTTCAAAGGTTTGTGACCACTTTTCACTGGAAGGCCTGGTGTAACTGCAAGGCTCAAACTTGAGAAGAGGATCTTAGCACCGTATGCGGTGAACAGTATGTGCACCAAAGCTTCGGCGCAAGGAGCGCTGGCCAGTCGGATCCGGCCATGATGGACCAGGCAGGCGATTCACCGTGTGCTTATGTGAAGCATTGCATATTTCACGACGATGAGAGGTACTTGCCAAAGTGCGAGAGGCCCGCGAGGCCAGGAGAGAGTACAACCGGACCGACCGGGTAACATACAATACAGTCAGTATTTTGCATTTTGCTTCCTTGTCTTGTGGTTCTGGCAATCTTGCTGTGATGGATAAGGTCCAAAAAGACAGCGACAAGAAGCTGCAAGATGCAGTGCGAGAGGCTTCTGGGCCACTCCATAGCACAAGAGTCCACAAGAGATGCATAGCCGCGGAGACCGCTCAGCTGATGGTCGACACCTGAATAATCCGAAAGCGTGGTCTTGTAGGTTCCGATTTAGACTCTGTAGGCCACCGATGCCTGGGCAGAGACTTCTGCGGCGAGCATGTCGTCTCTGATGTCCAAGGCGACATGGGCTGGCAGTCTTGCAGAATGTTTGGGATGGTTCAGTGCGCCAGGGCCTACACATGTGGAACGCTTCCTAGCCTGCGATGAGGAGTTTGGGAAGATGTCTCAGGGAGTGGCCTCGAACCTGGCGCAGCAGCTCTCCCAATCTCGGAAGTCCGGGCCTCAGAAGTTCAAGTGGAAGTTCTTGATAGAGGATCAGCGAACATCCGGAGAAGTGAGGCGGTGAGGCAACAGCTAAGGGTTCAAAGGTCGGGAAAGGCAACATTCTTCGGAGGGGTAGATCGCAGATGACACGGGGGTTGTCGCGAAATTTGATCAGACGATGAAATCAAGACTTCCCGAGCAAGCTTGTTTTGCTGCCTGGTCATGTATGAGGCCGTGCACAACATGTTCAAGACTAAGTTTACTGCTCAACAGAATGCGGCAGAGGTTCTGCGAGACCTTGGCAAGAGGCGTTCACAAGTGCGGTGCGGCCGCAACCAAGCAGGCGAACTGCACGGGTGTCCCTGAAGTCTCAACCTGAGTCTTTAGGCCGCCAGTGACAGGATAGGAAGGGACTCTGGAGCTCGTCCCTTCCAGGATTTTTGGCTTTCCAATGTCAAAAATCGTAGAGCAGGAATACTGCCGGGCAAAGGAGAGGAGAGGATTCAGGGAAGCTGGGATGCGCGCAGAGATGCTCAGAGCCTCATGGCAGGCCTTGGAGTCCTTTCGGCCGCCCAAACAGCTCCAGGAGGCCGTGGGTGCCGCCCTTGGGGAGGCCGCTCGGGGCCCGCTTACGCGCTCTTCTTCGAGGGGCACGCGTGTTGCACGGGTCTGAAGCTGCAGAGCACTGCGCCAGGCTCTCCAGGAGTCTCTCGCACCAGTTTTCAAGGCGGGGGCGAGTTCAATCTCGGGGCGAGCCAGAAAGAAAGCATGGACCCGTTTTACAAGAATTGAGGCGGAAATCCAGTCACACTTCGAGAACGAGCTCGGGCCCTTGATCGGTCACCGGGTTCAGGACTCAGGGCTCCTGGAGAATCCGAGGAGCGGCCCTTCCCTCACACCCCGCAATGCGACCCGAGGTCAGCGAGATGCTGACCGCTTTCCGGGACTCCATGACGGACTGCCTGGAGGCCTTGCGGCCTTCAACGGCCAAGCGCGGAGACGAAAACTCCCTGGCCAGTCCATCGCTGCGGAGCACGAGCAGGCGGCCGAGCGACTCGGCAGTGCCCGGGCGGCAGCCGGAGTTGCAGAGTCTCGGGTCCTACGTCCTACGCCTCTGCCGAGTTTGGGGTCCGGTCCAGGAGACTTGGCCCCGCTCATAGCAGAGGAGCTGAGACAGGCAGGAACCTCAGCCTCTGGCTCTAGTAGACCTTGACGACCTAGCAATGAATGATTTAATAATTAATAATTACCGTGTTGACTCGGGGTCGTTGTGCATTGGCAAAACTTCCACTCGTCCATGCGACAGGTTCGGCACTTGGTGCAGTCCTCGTCAGGCAGGACGGACATGAAGCTAGCGCGAATTTTCATTAACCGGTGCCAAACAAAGGGCTGCTCAATACTCATTACGCCTACTGGTAGTAGCAGTGACATAGCAATGACCAGCAGCATGGTGCCCGTAAGCGCTGCCGGTGTAGTCGTCGTCGGCGGCAGTGTTGCTGTCCAATGCACGTTAGTATCCCCTGGTCTGTGAGAGCTGCGATGACAGGCGGATCCAGTACCATGCAGGAGGCTGCATGACTTCGCTTGCGCAGAGCAGACGTTTCATGATTTATACTTGTCCTGTTTTGCAACACGGCATTGTCCGGACGAGACTCGCCCTGTTCGCACCAGCCTGAGAAGGCAGAGTTGGAGGAGCTCGTGCGAGCTGTGGAGATGGAGGCCCCTTGGAGTCGTATGCCCTCGCGGACAGCGTTTCTCTGCAGCGTGTCTGCCTCGCCAGCACTAGTCAGTAGCTTCGCCAGCTCTCTGTGAACCGCTGTCAGCGGCTCTCTGGCTAGTTCTGCAGGTTGTCCAGCCCTTGCACGCGCGAGTCAAGGAGCTGACTGCACAAGTTCAGGCAAGATGTCAGCCACGAATTGCCGCAGTGGATGCGGTGACGGTTTTCGACTTGTCAAGGTAGGCTTAGGTCCGGCAATGGAGTCTCATCCCCGACAGCAAATCAGCCTATCACCCGACTCCAAGTCCCAGTTTCATGTCTCCACAGCGCCATTCTGAATGCGAGTGCCTTTCTCTCATGTCATTTGGTGCCCCGATGGTTTTTCAGGCATTGCGTGAAGAAGCGGTGGAGCTTCAGCGTCGCAGCGCAGAGAGCCAAGGCACCTGCCCGAACCTGCTATGAAGAGCGATGGCGCTTTGATGAGCGGAAAGCAACAATGAATCACTCAAGCACAGGGAGTTCCAGTTGTACCGTGGACCAGTGGGGCCGGCCTTGTGATCGCGAATGGCTTGGAAGTAGCTGCCACTGACCGACCCATCAAAGCGTACAGCTACTTGCAGGCGAAAGTCAACGAACATCCCAAATCACGGCTTCCCTACTGTGCAGGTGTGCGAGAGGTCACCCCCGCGTCTGAGGCTGCGCAGGCACAGGGTGGAACCTGCCTTGCAAGAAGTGTGAGCCCTCGCAGTCTCCAGAGGGAGAGTTTGCCCAAGGTTTTTTCTGAATTTTGCTGGGGCTTTTGGCTGGTCCCTTGTTGCTCTGTTCCACACACAAGGCCTCCTTTTGGGTGTCGCTGCAAACTCCCTTCTCCCGCCGACCAGGCGAAGGAGCTGGAGAGCATGTTTCGTCACGGTCGTGCAGAGCCCTCGGAGTTGCAAGAGACTTCGGCTTGCAGATCTGCGGATTTCACGAGTCACGCATTGCGGCAGCCGGTGCTCCGGCAGAAGCTCTTCTTTGTGTTGAGAGCGGTGTGTCAAAGCAACGCATTGAGCCCCTGGTAAGCCCTGCCAAAGGTGGAAGACGCTTTTCTGCGTGCTATCCAAAAGCAGCGCCAAGCAAGACACTGTGATTTCCTGGAGTACGCCTGCCCTGTGTTCTGCAACGCTCTGCATGAGTGGTGTTGGAGTTTGAGCAGGAGTTGCCGAGAAGACTTCCATGCTGTGCTGTCCGATGTGTCCTCGGTGCCAGGTGCCTTTGTGCTCTTGTGCCAGAGCCGGAAGCCTGGCTCACAGAGGCTGGACGGGAGAACCCGCTGCTCCATGTTGAGCACAGCTCTTCCGCTGCCCAGGATTCTTCTGGAAGCCCGATTTCTCCTCAGGTGCCGCAGTTGCGAGTTGACTGAGTCTGGAGCGTTGTAGATCCCTTCCTCGACTCACCATCCTCCAGGAATTAGAGGCATTAGAGGCAGTTTACTGAAAGCCTTGGAAGCAGCTTCCGTCTGCAAGTCTCGTAACACCTCGCGACAAGCTTTCATGCAGCTTTGCCTTCAGGTCAAGATGAAGCTCATGCACGCGCTTGCACTACAGTTGTCCGAGAGGCTGGAGGAGCCGGTCTTCCTACGGAAGGCGGGCCTCCCCTCCCCTCCTCGACTGCTGCAGGCTCTTCGCAGCCTCGTAGACGTGTAGACTTCGCCTTCCTTGCTTCCGGAGGTGGATTGGATACAAGAGCTCTGGCTGGCCATGGACCTGGAGGACGAGGCTTGGGCCCCGTTCTCCAAACGGCCACTCCCAGAGCCGCCTTGGGAGGCTGTGGATCGCCAGGCCAAAGGCCTCTGTGCTCAGCTCATCGAGGCAGAAGTCGCCCAAAACCTGTGCAGCCTGCGCGCTCCACTCCTGTCGGCTCTCGCAGGCCTTGGACAGCGCGCAAGCTGAAGGGGCTTCGAAAGAGCAGGCGCTCTTTGGCAATGGAGAGTTGCGTCCGGAGTCCAGAGACTCGCATGACAGTTTGCTTGACCCAGAGTGCAGCAGTCCGCAAAGTGTGCGCAATGCGAAAATGGGAATCAAATCTAAGTTGCAACGCAAGGCGACCAGAGTTAGGTTGCATTCTGATTGGATCTGCCAGCTCTCTTGTGCTTGGCCTGCTGTTTCGCTGCGTAAGGCCAATCAGACATGGCCCGTCGAATTTTACGACATGAGCGGTCCGTTTGCAGGCACTCCGGAAGCTGAAGCGCACACTGCAACAAGTCGGAGTCCAAGCGACGTCGACGTCGGCTGCAGCTGAGTCGAGCGACGGCATGCTTCGAGGCGAACATTCGCTTGAAGGTATGTGGTAAGACTGTTTAGGAATACTGTAGAAGCAGTAATAGTTGGTACTCTGTATCAAAGCCTGCCAAGAAACACCCTAACGACGAGTCACGCTTCGTTCTTCGAGCAAAATTCTTTGCAAGTACACGTGCCTAACGAAAGAACGTTCCAAGTAGACGGCAGCTCCAAGGCGGCGAAGATGCTTGCACGCGACTGACCTCTGAGAGCTTGCGGCGTCGGGACATCCTTTAGAAAGCTTGTCTGTGGCTGGGCGAGGTCCATGCTGTGCCAGGGCAGACAAGCTCGCAGGCTGTGTGGAGGAACTGTGCTGTCATACAGGACAGGAAAGAGGAAAGGCTCGATCGAGCCTCCAGGCCCGTTCTCAACGTGGCTGAGAAGCAGGCTTCGGAAATGAGCTGCTTCATCAAATTTACTCGGTCCAGGCCAGGCGCGGCGTGGCAGGTGCTGTGTTGCACGGAGACAGCACTTGAAATCTGCCGGACATGTCGGGGAAGGTAGCATGGCTGAACCGCAGAGCTTAGACTGATGGCAGGGTGGCAGGTGCAAAAAAGACATCTCGATCAGGGCAGACCGTGACGGACTCACATCGGCCAATGGTCCATGGATCAGGTAGCAGTGAACATGCATCATCCTGCCGATGTCTCCTGACTTGTGGGGCTTTGCAGCTGTTACCACACCATCTTGCTGTCTGCATCACGAGCACCCCAGCCCAAGCCTGCAAAACCGACAGCAAAGAAAGAAGCAGAGACCTTTGCCTCTCGCCTATGGAAAGCTCGGTCACAAGACCAGCCATGGGCTCCGCCGGCAGATACCTACACAGACCTTGAGGACACCCTACGGCGTGCTGCTTGTCAGCAAGTCCATCAGAGACTGATGCATCAGACTGGCATCAACTCGATCATGACCCGTGCAAGCATGGAGGAACCAGTAACTAGGCTTTGGTGGTGGTTACCCGGCAATGAGAGCGGTGTTGCAAACAAAAGGTGGCTCATGGATCAAGAAGGCCAGGAGCCTGACGAGGAGGATGATGCGAACTCCGTCTCTGTGGTCACTTGGTCTGACTGCGGCCGTACCAGTGACAGCCGGTACCAGAGCATTCATGGCTTGTTGAGGCCAGCTTGACGGAAGATGAAGCCCTGCTGCAGTGTGATTGGTTTGCCCAGCCCTGGCCAGCGATCTTAACTGCAGTCGTGTGGTATAGTATTTAAAGCTTTGCAAATGAGCACGACACCGTGTAGGAGTGTCCCTCTCCCCAGCGTCCTAACGTGAGGAGGTGGCAGCTGCCCTTCGAGAGTACCGTGGCATCCTGACGCGTAAGATGCTCAAGAAGGCAAGAGATGCGGAACAGCCCAATGTTCTGGGGGAAACTTGTTGTTTTGACCACGTTCTGCCACCTGCAGGCTCGTCGATCCCGAGCAAAGGCGAAAAGCGAGGAGTCGCTTTGAGACTTGCGAAGTGCAGACCGGTGCCGTACAGAGCGTTTGTTGTCCGCGTCAACCCAGGAGGCCCAGGCTGCAGAGCAGAGCGGGCCCAGTCGGCGCCGCTTCTATGCGAGCCTTGGCCCTGCTTTGGCGCGGATCTAGGTCCTGGGTGGGGGATCAGTCCCTCTGGATATCCTTACGGTGTTCCGAGGATGACTTCGGACAGGCTTGGAAACGAGAAGGCCGCTCTGCAAAATTGATGAACCCTGATTCCCGCGCATGTACGTTGGAGGACGATGATATGTGATCTCTAGGACCGTGCTTTTTTCGGTACATGGCCGAAATTCTTAACTTGCTCTACAGCACCAAGCGAGACGGAGGCCTTGGATGGCTCCTGGATCGACAAGCTGCAAGAGCTCTTGGATGACACGGCCGATGCTCTTCAAAGCTTCAGTAGAATTTCCCAATGAAGCAATGCTTGCCTTATGGCCGTTCCAGAGGGATGCAAACGGTTCGAAGTTGCGAATTGGCGAAGCTGTTTCGCTTTTCGATCCTTCTTTGCTCTGAGGATGCCTACGGGGCTCGAACCGAGTGGCAAGCCGAAGTGCATGCGGCGGTGCCTTCCTCGGCAGCCATTTGAGCCCATGTCATAGGCAGTGCCACCACGAATCCTCAAGAGAGATCAACTCCGTAGAGCGATTGTCTTTGCAGCAGCAGACAGGGGTGGCATGGGTTTAGCGGTTTAGCAGCTGCCGCAGCAACAGTAGTAAAATGGTTACAGCAGTCAGAACCAGCCGTTATCGAGCCGCGATGACTGATGTCTGCACAGTTCCTAGCCGCAAAAGATGAACGGTTCTTCTTTCAGGCTAGTGATACGGATGGTGCTCTTCAGGAACTGGCTGTGATGGGCATAGTTGTATTCCAAACAACCGTATACAACCGTTGCAGTGGTGGAGACCTTTGATGCTGTTAGCAATGCAACTGTGCAAGCCATGCAAGCTCGGAAACCGCACGTACCAGGAGCAGAAGGAGCTGAGAGATCAGATAGGTGGCTACTTGGGCAACTTCTTCCAGGCACCTCCGTGGTGAGTTGAGCAGCTTCAAGGGTTGGCGACTGCTGTGCCTGGATGCCGGGGAGATACGGGGGGAGTCCAGACGGGCTCGGCTTCGCAGGTAGGCAGCGATAGCATAGACGCCGTGACTGGGCATTTGGTGCAAGTCTGGCGCTCTTTGAACACTCCAATGGAAGCATCTGGGGCTCTTGTCACTCGGCCGCCAAATTGTGAGCACGTGTGTTCGTGGTTTGCTTCCGAAGGGGCCCCGGAAGCGGCAGCCTCCAACCAACTTCCCCCGGCTGAGGAACCGCGAGACGCGGCACCAGACATGGACATCGCGATGCGGGAGGTGGTGCAGTCGCTGAAAGAAGCTTTGTGGCAAAGTCCGCGGAACCTTCAGTCCGCTAGTCCGGCGAGCTATAACGAATAATCTCGATGATGAGCACTGGCCAAGCTAAAGTCGACGTCTGAAATCCGAAGCACCGGCTGCATTCTGCTCAGCCACTCGCACTTCCTCGAAGCATGTAAGAATCATGGCGGGGATTATCCCAGGAAGCGAGAGACATTGGCAGCTCTCGTGCGAACAAGATGTCCCACCAGTGGTTTGCCTACTTGACGAAGGAGGCCCAGAGTCGCAGAGCTGCGAAGCCAGAGTTTGTTGTGGGAGCCGGGCCGGGAGCTGGCCATGTTGCTTCTCCGTGTCTCTGTTTGCGTGAGAGGTCTTCAAGGTTGAGCAGTTTGGGGAGCACCAGCGGATCCAGAGCTTGGAGCAGCTGAAGTCCCATGGCTGAGACGGGTCAGCAGAGGTGTGTCCTTTGAATTGAATCCGTTTGAGTATGTGTTCAGGTCTCGTCTTCGGCTGCATCACGCGTATGAGGACCTGACAGACCGCTGGGACCGGATGGACAACTTGAATATGGGCCTCGAAGAGGCCGTCAACAACAAGGCGATCCTGGGCCAGGCGGTGGAGCATGCCGAGAGTTTGCTGAATCAGCAGGTCGAGGCAGATTTCCACAAGACTTTCCAGAAGGAAACGAAGCAGCTGCTCCTACAGGCTGCAAAGGCTCGTGCGGATTTGGTTGGACAGGTCGAGAACGTGGTGAGGCACCGCGGAGTGCTGCGCTCTGAGCTCCTGATGCACCTCGGGGAGTTCAACGACAAACTCAAAGCCTGGCATGTGAGAGCAAGCAAAAAATTCCAGGAGGGCATCCTTGAGTTGAAATCTGCCAGGCGCCAGGCAGAGAACCGAAAGAAGACTGCGGACAGCACGCTGCAAACGATCAAAGCTCAAGTGCAGAGCATTCAGTCCGAGCTCAGTCAAATGCTGAGTCCATACACCGGCAGTCAGATGGACATAGAAGTGGACTTCAGCACCTTCGAAATCATATCCTGTCCAGCCAAAGATGTCATGGTGTCCCGTATCTTGCAAACCGTTGCTGACCGAGAAGACGCTATCGTGCCCAGCTTGGTCTTGTCTGCCGTGAAGGACCCATCTTCCACAGTTCTCGCTTTGTTTCTGCTTTTGAGGCAGGTTGGGGACACTTACTCTCGGTGCCCTGTGGAGGATCTCGTGAACCGGAGTCCTATCGAGCGGCTTCAGAAATCCACTGCGGCACTGGTACCTGAGCACTCCCTCTGGCAGGATTGGTCAGATGCTGCAGTTGCACGTAGCCACAGTCAGTGCAATCCTCTGTCCGGACTTCATCCCCCGCTCTCCACCCCCGTTTTCTCCGAAATCGTGTGCGAATTACGGCCTCGTTCTTGCGAGGACAGGGCGCGTGTTCGGGAAGTGCTGAACTTCGCTGGTGTCCAAGCACAGCTGCGCCACAGGGCACCTGAGCTGAACCTCTGAACCATCCTCTGCCTTCAAGCCTGCCTGCTGTAGCTGTCGCTTGCACGTGCCGGGAATGCACAAGTCCAGTCTCTACAGTAAGTGTTGTTTCTCGTACCGCAGCTGCCTGCGGTGATGACCTTCTCAGACGGGGGATGGGACGTTGTGCTGCCATGTTGTTCCAGGCTGCGGCTACGTCGGACATCGCCCGCTTTCTGGTGGAGAACAAGGGTTTGATGTTGTTGCGTGGGCCGGAAACCCGTCTCTCTTAGTTGGTTTATGATTTGTGATCTGAGCAACCTCCCATGTTAGGCAAGCACGGCTCTTCGCAAAGTTTTGTGCTTGGTTCTTGTTCCAAACAAGGACCGGCCTTTCTTAGAAGAGATCATCAAAGACCTGCGTTCAATTACCTCGGAACGCCACTTGGGTCTTTTTTTTTGTGCGCGGACGTGGCCGTAGCGACAACAGATCCCGGCTTTAGGTTTGTGGTTTGGCTTTCGCAGCAACCAGAGGTGTCAGTGGTGAATGTAGGGATGCTAGTATACTGGGCGTCGCATAGGCATCGAGTAGCCCGCACCGACACAATGCATCCAGCACCTGCTCTGTGAGCCCAGCTTCTAGAAATTGGGCGAAGGCTTGGTTCACTTGCGCCCTAAGGTACGTTCGGGTACAATGCAACAGCAGCCGCGAAGCTGCTGAAGAAGGCTGAAAATTTGCTCAAGGCAGGTGCTGCTGCGTGCGATCAATCCACTCCTTTCGGTTCAACACCGTGGTCACTTGTGGGTCACAACGTACCAGAGTTTCATTTTTCATAAGCTTATACGTCGTACAAATCAGCAACTGCATGTAGCAATAACTACAGAGCCTTCCAGGGTCCGGCGAAGCAAAACTGCACGTTGGGACATGCCGACAGGTCCTTTCGGCTGCGAATTGCCGCGGGAGTGATTTTCGGCGTGGCTGCGTGGGTGCCGAGGCCGGTGCGGATGGCTCGTGTTAGCGTTATAGGATTGAGGATGTAGGCTTTGCTTGCAGGGTGTGGGATTCTGGGTTCAGGATTTAGGATCTGTTTAGGGTGTGCTGTAGGATTAAACGGAAAAGGAGACTCAGAGCAATTTAATTTTGCGTCGCAGGCTTTCGACCGGCGAGCATGCGGTGATACAAGGTGTTTACACGCGCAAGTGCCGTTCGCATGCTCTGGCTTCCACTCGCTCCAGGCAGCTATCTAACCTCCGGCTACACTGCCAGTCTTGTTTGATTTAAATACATATGAGCAGCTGAGCAGGCATCGCTCGTCATGGGCTTGCTGCAGTTTGGACACTCGGCAAACAGCGAGCATCCCATGTTGCACTTCAAGCGGGAACCGAGCCGGTGGGTTCACTGCTAGTGGTCGAGGAAGTCTGAAGTGTGCAATGCATCCCTACAGACGTCGCGCTCCGCTGAGGTGGCCTCGTTCGAGCGCAGCGAGGCTTTCCGTGGAATCGTTCTGAAAAACGCATGAAGTACTAGAACCGCTGTGAGGCAGCTTGTGCACCACTAGAGACTTCTCTTCGATACCGCAAAAATTTCGAACACCGCTCCGAGCTGAAGTGCTACAATCGTAGGCCTGCTCAAGGGCACTTGAAGGCTGAGCAACGGGACGAAGTTATGCGACCGCAACTACTTGCATTCCGCTTTCACATCGTGTTGCATGACCCTGGTGCACCCCTTATACCGGTGCAGGTTGCAAGCTTTTGGCTGCATTGTACAGCTTACGCAGCCTCCAGCTGCGAAAGCAAGCGCTGGGCACAGCGATGGAAGTGCACTTTGCCGTGCATATGGCATTCGGTAGGCAGCCTGCGTTTGGCATTGATCTGTGAATTTGGCTGTACCTCTGGTGACAACGTTGTGGTGTGCAGAGGGAAAGTGCTGCGCCCCGCATTCTGCAGCGAATGGTCTTATGCCAAGGCCGGCAAGCAGACCTGTTTGGGACCAGGCTTGGTTCCTTCAGTTTGTCGAGCCTCGAACGCACAGCGCAGTGCAAAACAGGTCCGGGCTATCGAGGCAGCTTTACGAGCCGTGGATGGTAGTTTGAACATCTTGGCGGAGCAGGCGGGGCTGGGGTCCCCCAATTCTTCCCATCATCGTCGCTAGTATTAACATTATCACCAGTATACTGATACTTCGCTCTTTTTTGAGTATCCTTCTTATGTTCATTCATTACTGGCATCATCTTCATCAAACCTGCTTGGACTACGATGATCTTGTTTTGCCTCGATCACCGCCTTGGTTGGAGCTTCACAGCGGGGAAGATCGGTCGAGCTTTCCTTAGACAGCCGTCTGAACGGCTTCACTGTAGGAAAGAGAGTTGATCGGGCCTCTCGCCCGCTCTCCACAAAGTGGCGGTGACTGTCACGGACCGCACGAGGTGCCCAAGATGGCTCTCCGAGCCGCAACTCAGGGGGAGGTTTGTTCCGACTTCATATACCATGACACAAGGCAATATGACGTCAGCGTGATGGCGCAATTAAGTAAGCTGTATCAACAACAGAGAACCGTGGAAAATGTAGAATTCATACTTTATGGTTATTCAATACATTATTTTCGTGTTCCTCTTACATGTACCCGACATATGTTATGTATGTACATATGCATACATACATTTCATATGTATGAATCGATGTATGATATACATATGTCCTATTTGTTTGTAAAGGAGCGTCTTTATGTTTGAAGAAGTACTTGCTTGCACAAACATACATACATAATTACATACATACACACACATGCATACGTATAGGTCTATACACATGCCTGCACACACGCACAGTCAATAGCACATATCTATCTATCTGTCTATCTATCTCTATATACATATATATATATGTATATATATATATATATATATATATATATGTACACACATGCGTGCATGTGTGTGTGTATATGTGCATATATATATATATATATATGTATATCTACATCTGTACCCCACAGTATCCAGAATTCATAACTATGACATAACCTGTAAGGCAGTATTCAGTCACTAGCACATCATAAATGCTAGATGTCGTATACAGCGTACAACGTAAAGCACATAATGCACAGTATGTGATAAAAAAATACACGACAGCACAAAATTTGTACAGTATAGTGTACAGGCATATCATACCGTATGAAATACAAAGTACCATCATATACCATGGCGTGTATATATATATATATATGTGCCGAAAACTGGGATTTAGAAGAAAGGCGTGGGTACAGGGGGGGGGGGTACCATATATATATATATATATATATGTATATATATATATATATATCAGAAACCTTGTGCACCACATATTATATACCATTAGGCTATACCCAGCACGTAACTTCTGCTATGTTGCACATACCGCACAGCTCGATCACAGAAAAGGAAGCGAATTTCATGTTTCATACGTATGAAATGAGGGTTTCTCGTACACGTTTGACATGTACTACGGGCGATATGATGTATCCTGCACGATACAAAAGGTTCAGAATACGTAACGCATAATTTAGAGTTTATGGCATGGAGTATGTGATGTATAAGTATTGCACAGTGTACAAGATACAATGGAGAACAATATGCATGTGCGATCAAGTGTGTGGGTAGATGTAAATAGTTCAATGTGTATATCGCGGAACATATAACATGCAAGGTTTAGTGTCCAATACTAAATCTTTACGAGTCAATGCACAGTTTTCATTGTAGAATGTGAATGAAGCGCATCAAGTACCAGGTATTTGGCATTTAAAGCATGATTTTCAATGTATATCAGGTGTAGTGCATATCGGACAATATAGACTATGTGGTATATAACCTGTAGCCTATATAGACCATCCCTTACAAATTTAGCGTATTGTGCACAATCTACAAAACAGAATATATTTAATATGTACTCTTGACTGCGTTTTGCTATGTGATTCATCGCCCATATTGAGTCGAAAAATGTAGCATATGCGTTACATACTGGGTGAGATACTAGATATTACTAGACAATACTTGGCCCAATACAGTACGCATGTCATGCATGTGTTGTATGTAATGTGGGTTATGTAGTTATGTTATGTATACGCTGTATATTGTGTGCATCGTGTATGCCAATGATATCTTATGCCATGCTATGCTATGAGATGCTATGCCATGTTCTGTTAGGCTTGGAGCGGCCATGTTATGTAATTGCATGCATGTATAAATATATATATATATATATATATACATATACATATATATATATATATATACATATATATATATATACATATACATATATATATATATATATATATATATGCGCATTCGGCATCTTTCTGTCATGCGTGTGTGCACATGTCTACATTCCCAGACCGCGCCCACATGCAGATACATCGCAGCAGGCAAAGAAGCTTGCGCAAGATGGCAGCACGATTTCCTCGGGGTACAGCTGGGAGCTTGGCAAGCTTGGGTTGGTCGAAGTGCGTGACCAGGAGGTTAGGTTCGAGAAACTTGAGTAGAAATTTACCTTTGTGGGCCAGTTGCAGTTGAGGCCACGCTCTGGAGCAGCTGTTGGAGGCACAAAAAAGCGGTTTACGGTGCAAGTGCCTAAACTCGTACGCACGGCATTGCGCTCTGACCGGGTCCGATCATCCTGCTGGGCACGTGGCAGGTCACCCAGCAGTTGGCGATGCTTGATGGCACAGAATTACTTGTACTTCTTGCTCCATGGGCTTTCCTCGGTCAAAAGACACATTGCATTGGGATGCCACCACCTCTGCCCTCGCCTGATCGTTAGCACCGAGGACAAATCGAAGGATTGATGTGTGGACATCAAAGGGTGTTTCGCAAGAAAAGATCGATGCTGCTGGTGGCGCACTTAGGCAAACCGCAGCGTGCTCTGTTGGACGACATTGTAGCAATAACGTCTGCGCTCACTTCCTCTACATGTTCACTATGCTCAGGCACTGAGACCAATGCCGAGGGCAAGAGTGTGGAGATCGACCTCTTTCCCGATTTGCCAGCCCTGCTGGCAGCGGGGCCTCAAGCAAAGCAGAGTCACGGCAGCCCCGGCTGTGATGCAGGGCAGATGGCCCTGCATGCATTGAAGCACCAGCAAGCAATGCTGAAGATGCATTTCAAACTCCGAAAGTGGCTGCATTGCGCTCTGCTGCCAAATCTGTCTGAGAGAGACTTTGAGAAGACACAAGAGGCTGTGGAGGCCTCGCAGGCGTATCTTCAAGGCCAGCTGCCGGCGGATGAGGCAGACTCAGTCAGCAGCTCGAGATCTTCGGAAAGCAGCGAAGACTCGGCGCCTCTCTCCAGCCCACGGACTCAAAGGTCAAGCACTTTGGGTGCCGTCAGCCCCCTTCAGTCCATGACACCCGGTATAGAACAAGTGGATGACGATCATCGGGGCTCGATGAACGATCTATTGCGGCAGCGTAGCGTTTCGGACATGCTGCATGACAGGCCTGGCCGATCAGCTGTTACTGTGGACTCGAGCCTGCCCAGGGCCAGGAGTAGCTGAGTAGTTTAAAAGCCTAAAGCCAAACATGCGTAGGCCCTATGTGGTCGGTGGTGCCGTTTTTGTTAATGCTTTTCTATTTGGGCGGTTTTGTGTTTCGTTTGCAATCCGTTTTGGGTTTGCCTAAACAAGCAACCAAAGCAAGCAGCTAAGCAAGCAGGCATGTAAGCAAGCATGCAAGCAAGCCAGCATATGTTGGCAGTAGCGGCAGGTGTAATTGGATCCCTAAGTTGCCAGAACCTAACCAAAGCCCTCCACTGCCGGAACCCTGAGAAAAACTCTGCGGCTTAAATCATGAGGCCAGCTTAGATCCCTAAAGAGTGCGAATGCATTATGCGAGGTTTCCTCCATGTACAGGCCATTCTGTGAAAGAATACCATAGTGTTCGCAAGCGCATAAAAAGCCGCCCTCAGGCGCCCATCTGATCCTGTGTTAACCGCAGCCGCCCCGCCCTGTGAACACCTTGTTCCCGGCGCCGAGCCTTTCGATTGCAAATTCTTTCGCAAACTGCAGGCGCTTCGATGCAAACTTGTCCCAGCGGATGTCTGAACGGTTTGCTGCCAATGCTGACAGTTCCCTGGGCAATGCTTAGACATGCCATGGTCGCGTAAGGGCAGGGTAAAGGGACTGGCGATGCTAGGCTTGTTGGAGTTGATCCCACATGACCCATTGAACAAGAGCCACGTTTAACACGGCAACCGCTGACCACTTGTGCGAGCGTGATCATCCTAGATTGCTAGCTCAACGCCGTTTCGAGATAAGTGCCTGGCCTACAAGTAGCATGACAAGCTTCAATTCCAGAACCCTAACCTCAAGAATGGTAAGTTAGCGTGGGTCGCTGGGACATTGCGTGATAGGGCCCAACCCAACCGCTCTTCCCGCGTAGTGTGCAGAAGTTCACGCAGATGCAAACTCAACTGGCACACGCGATAGCACTGCAGAGGTTCGCATGTGTGCTTGAGTGAAAGCCTCACGCGTGCAGTGCCGCACAGCCCAGGCTACAAGGAAGCCCTGTATGAGAGCTCTCACGAGACAGACTTGGCCTCATCTTCGGAGGCTGGAGTTCTCAAAGTCGGAAAAATCAGGGACCGAAACCCTGCCAGGAGCAGGTCTTGCCTTACGAGGTTCTGCAGCAGCGCTCCCAGGCCACATTTCTGAGATGGGCCTCCTCGGCACCGCCGAAAGCCGCTGCAAAGCCAAGAGCTAAAGCAAGAGGAGGGATCAAGCATGGCTCCAACTGGGCGTTGAAGGCTACGGCCGGGGAGGCGTCCAGCTCGTCTCCTTCGCCAAAGTCGGGTCTCGCGAAGTTTTCGCCGAGGGTCTACAGGGATCTGGCCGGTCGGCAAGTGGCACAAACTTCCTCACGGCCAACGAGTGGAGTAAGTGGAGCCAGCATGCCAGGCAGGCTTGGAGGACATGAGGCCGAAGCCGGCGTGGCGAGCGACTCGGATGCTGACACGTCGCGATACACCGGTCAGAATTCCAGCCCCGAGTTGACCCCGCGAAGACAGCGGATGTTGGTCGCAGACCAGGCCGATCCGGACATCCGGGAGATGAAAGAGACTGAAGAGCTGGAGACGGTCGCAGGTGAGGTCCATGATCGGCAAGAGCACCACGTCCGCCACTCCTTGCGGCATAAGCCCAGACTGGTCCAGGAATCTGTGGATGCCTCGTCCTTGGTGCTGGCAACAAGTAGCACAGCACGTGGCAGAACCCATCAGTACCCACAGCCTGGCAAGCCCAGATCCCAGAGCCCCAAAAGCACCAGCCCTCCACCAGTGCCTTTGCACTCTATGCCGGATTTGCGCCCGCCACTGCCGGATTTGCGTCCGGGCGCAATGCAGACTGGATTGCATGTGGCGGCTGCAGAGGTGGGCAGTTCGGCAGGCGATGAGCCCAATCTGCAGTCTACCCCGTCTGCCCCTGTCACTTTCACTCTAGAGGAACTTGGTGAGCCCGAAACAGTTCATCCCACGACAGCCCCGCCAACGGAGTTCACGGCGGAGCCAGGCAAGTTCAACAAGCAGACGATGATGCGAGCGTTCTCGACGAAGCACCAGACGACGGAAGACGACCTTCCGATGGAACTGGATGACGTGGAGGAGGCTGAGACGGCAAGTCTGAATACTGAGAGGGTCCAGAGTGGTGACATTGCCATGGGCTCCATGGACAGGCCGGTGGAGAGAGCAGAGGAAGCTCCAGCTGGAGCGGAGGCTGCGTCCGGTATTTGTGAAGATGGCAACAGATCTGTAGATGGGTCGGAGGCTCTGGAAGATGAGATCGCAGAGACGGAGACCTCCAAAGCCGGACCACTTCACTCCGGTCGGATGCATCACGCCAGTTTGGAGAACATGGAAAATATGGAAAGCATCGACCCTGGAATCGACCCTCAGCCGGAGTTGCTCCACAGCCAGGATCCTCGGCCTCGTGATTTAGTCAGACAGTAACCACTTAGCATCAGCTGGCGGCTAGTGAGACGGCAGGGTAGAGCAAGAGTCTGCAATGCGTCTTTCCCAGTCGGGCTCCTACACCAACGTGGCGCCCCCGTCCTTGGCAAGGCCACCCTACCAGTACTTGTCGCAAGATCCCACGGAAATTTGAGCTTGGGTCGCAGGCCGCGGCCCCGGACGTCGGAGAAGGCTCCGCGACATGGCCGTGCCTTCCCTCCAGGCTGCGCGGAAGCCACTCGGCGGGACCTTCGAGCGTCTCAGGTGCGGAGTTGAAGGGGCATAGGAGAATCCTGGATTGTTCTGTCTTGATCATTATCATGCGGCTTTGCAGCTGTCACTTTCCGATCCCCGGTGTTATGGGCGGCCAGAGTCATGACGCTAGCTCTCGCAAAAGATGCTCACCAATCCATACCTCGTGACGATACTCAGCGCCCCTGAACAACAGTGTGCCGGGGTGTGGACTTCGGAAGGACATCCATGTATATATGGGCATCCTCTTCAAAGTCAGAGGGTTTTGCATACAGGGACGGCAGTTGATGTTCCTGCTAGAAACAGTTCCGTAGTTGCAGAAGCAGTAAAATAGGATGCATGCGATGTCGACTTGGGATAAGGCACCTGCCAGGAGCGGACTGTCTTAAGCCTTAAGATTGGCAGCTTTTCGGAGATGTGTGCTGGCTGTGATGTTCCTGTCACTCCCAGTGCCATGGCTTGTATCTTCAATCTGGATAGTACGTTGTGATGCACAGTGCGCTCAGCAACATCGGATTCTGTCTCCAAGAGTCTTTTGCACCACAATCACTGAAATCCCTTCAGGGGATCACATGAAGCCTACATTGAGGGCTTTACAGTGGCTCAATGGTTCAGCCGCGAGGGTCGAGGGTGTCGTTGAGCGTGCTAAGGCTGACAGAGCTCTGACGGGTCCGCCGGGCACTGCACGTCGACTTCAACTCCATAGCAGGCGCTTTGGGGGACTCTGCCGGAGGGCTAGGGCCGCTAGGACCGGAGAGCCGGAGCGGAGGCCAGCGTCTGCATCGAAGCCTCGTCCTGCCCGGCCTGAAGCCGTGACCGAAGAAACGGAACGTGGCTGGCTGCCTTGGCCAGAGTCCCTGGCATCCAGGCGAGTTCGGTGTGTGCTGGATTGCGGTCTTTGTCCTGTCTGCATGCTCTGGCGATTGTCACAGGTTTCTTCCCGAGTCTGAGAGGAACGACGAGCGGACACCTACTTCTGCGATCGAGACAGCATACTTTGCACCCGTTCATGTCGATGTCAAGACTGTCAGCAAGCAAGCTATGATCGTGAAGCAGTTGCAGCTGGAGCCTCCGTCAGCAGACTCCCAGCAGCCCCAACAACCGTCGCCCGTACAGCCGCAGAAGCCTCAGCAGCCCCAACGCCTGCCACAGCATCCAATGCAAAGACAACGATCCGGGGAAGGGAAGGAAGTGCCTCAAAAGGCTACCGACGAATCTGCTGAAGCTCTACCTGTCCAAATTGCGAAGCCCTGCATCTTCAACAGGGCTTCCACACCGGAAATCGGTCGTCTGATCAGTGATGGGGCCGGATCCGAGCCGCCAGTACTTCCCTATTCAGACTCCTCTTGTACGGAAGAGGTGTCGGTACACGAGAGCGGGGGAAGCTTCCCCGAGGCTCAAAATATGTTGCAGAATGGGTCGCAGGCTCATCCAAGATGTGAGGTCGGTCCAATCCGGAAAGGGCTGCCCATGACGAGACGCGGGGTGGCGCAGCTGCTGAAACAGCATGAAGTTGCCCCAGACGAGCTGTCACTCTGTGGCGAAGCTGTAAAGCCCAGCAAGACACAACGTCGTCCAGCAACGGCTTCCTCGAAAGAAGTTCAGATGCATCACGTCCACTCCGATCCGAGCCCACAGGCACGCGCCTCAGGGGCTTGAGGATAAGTGACGCTTGAGGTGGCACAGCCCGGTTTTTCTGCTTCCGAAGTCGCTCGGAAGGTACCGGGGACGATGATGCACATCAGGATCCCCATCTCGGCCGAGCTGCTTTCAAATGCATTGGCAGGCGATAGCGCAGAAGAGCATGGTGTTGGCAGTGACCAACTGCTGTGCGGCTGGAGGTGAGCGGCCGCGGCGATTATCTTCCAGTTCTCCGAAGAATGTGACGACTCTTAGGCTGGGAAGTGTTGTCGAGATCTTCTTGCGTAGGATATCTGCCCATGCTTGCGAGGCATTCTGCGTGAACCTCGGTTTGGCCACACTGAGCAGCGTTGCAGTCACTCGAACTGTGATTGTGGCGGCAGTGCCTTGAGGTCAGCGCGGTTAAGCACGACCCGCACGAGGAGTGTATATACGATGAGGGCATGCCGGTCGCGCGAGAAGATTCGTCACTGGGCCAAATTGGGCCGCCGTACATGGTCGAGACGCAGCAACAAATACTATATTATCAACAGTAGTGTTGCTGCAGGTTTGCGCTGTGTGATTCGCCTTCGACGACTCCTCTGGAATTCACGCCGACATTCCACGTCACGTGGCCAGCATTAGTCGACGATGTGCCCCCAAATCCTTTGGAGGACCTTGGACCCTGAGAGTACTTGACCTATGTGTGATGCGTTACCAAGACAAGAGACTGCCTTGACGGGTGCTGTGTTGCAAACGTTCGCCGCAGACCCCTTCATCCTCCTGCATCGTTCCCGAACAGAAGCTGCCAGACTCCCCAGCTGAGGGACCGAGGCGTACGCGGACGATGACAAAGGACGACTCCCCCTATTCTCCTGCAGATGCAGACGGGCCGGAAGTGTCGCGGCATGCAAAGACCCGAGTTCCGAAAGCTTACCAGGGCGGCCTGACCTCGCCTGGCCCGCCTGACCTCGCAGGGAGTGTCCTTCCACTTGGACTCGGCTCTTGGCACTGACGCGGACACTTCGAACTTGAATTCGAGAGTTGTGACCGCGACGGACTCCATTGAAACAGCGAGTTTCATCAGACCGCCGTCACAGAAGGCCGGGTGCCAAGCCCGCATCAAATCAATCGCTTGGTTTGTCTGTTGCACGTCACGCGAACCTTGGTCCAAAACCTGTGAGAACACCTAAACTCCTAAACAATCTGTACCATCTATGAGCCATCCTATCGCCACCGCAATGAGCGAGAGCACAGCGTCTAAGGGCCCAGTTGCATCTCCGCCTCTGGGGCCCTAAAGCAAGAGTATCAATTGTATAAAGTAGGGGCCTACATATTTACCTATACTATTTTGGGGGGTTTCTTATTGTAATCGTAATATGATGGGCCCCAAAAGCCTTATTATTATCCGATATCCCTTCTGACAGAATCTGTGGCTAGTTGAGGTAGACCCTCGACGCATAGGTGGCCCAAATTTGGTCGGTTTTTGTTGCAGAGATGCTGCCTTCTGCTTCAAGAAAAGGGTGCCTCGAGGCAAGAGTAAGATTCTTTCATAGCCCGCGCCTTCATGCATCTATTGGAGTGACGGATGCTCCTTGTGCGGAGGTTGCTGGAATGCTGATGCGATCTCGATATGCGCCGATGTTGTCGATCCAAACCGTCAGCATCTCCGATCACATGAATCGTTCCAAGCCTTCAGAGGACCCGCAAGGATTCTTCAGCTCACTTAAGTACCTGCTTGCGACGTGCTCGCAGGAAATGACTACCGCACTGCCTCAGCACAACCACAGAAATGCTGGGAGCCCAGTAGATGGAAGCCAGTGAAGCTGGCTGGTATTGAGTGATCCGTTTTTCCGCTTCGAATCCAGTCCGGTGGTTGGCAGTCAAAGCATGTGCAGGAGAGCCATCCAAGACCAGCTCCAAATGTCGCAGCCGGACGCAACGTCCGCGCTGCAGACCCGCGTCAGTGGGAGGGCACCTTGACCGCTTGAAACTTCGTCATGTTGTGGCAGAGCACAAGAGCGGCTATGAGCGGCTTAAGGCTGGCAGCTCCGACCGCCAAGTCTGTTGCCCAGCGCTCCGGTCGCGATGGCGACTGTACCAGAGCATGCAGAGGTGCGGATGGGATCACGTAACAGCTTTAACTCGATAACAGCTTTCTGGCCGACCTGTTGCAGACTGAGCTTGGATTCTAGACTTCTAGGGTGTCCTCCAAGAAAGAGCAACACACGCAAATTGCGACATCACGTTTTGGTCGTTGGTTCCTGAGTTGCCAGGGAAGCCAAGGCAAGCAGCAACGCCCAAGTTGAGGGCATGGCCAAAACGCCTCTGAACCCGGCGAAGCACAACATGCTCGATCCGCAAAAGTAGATTGCAGTGGAATCAGCGGTTCATTTTGTTTTTTGATTTTCATGAGCCGACGGAGGAGAGCTTGCGCTCCTGGCGGGTCAATCGACCCAGCTCCGCCTCAGCTCAGCCCAAAGTGCGTCCGAAGACGCCCAGGCACGGAGGTTGGAAAGACCAGGAAAGGGAACTAGCAGCGTTTGGCAGCGGAGTCACAGCCCGCAGGCTCTTGTGATCTTGGGCCGACATGGCCCGGTCAAACCATGTGGATGGTGCGAATCTCTGAATGCATCGTTTCAGTTTTACACATAGACACATGGCAATATTGATAGATAGATTCAGATAGATGAGGTTATGTTAGGTTAGATTAGACTGTTTGTGTACATATGTATATATAGACCTATAGGTTTTAATGCGAACAGCATACGTCGGAGCTTGCAAGATTTTGTCGGCATACTGTTTGGTCCATGCTATGTTGGTAAATCCGTGATGGCAACGGCCCATGCTGCCCTAAAGCAAGGGCTAGCGTGGGGTGCCAAAAGAATCTCGGAATGTTGTACATAGGTCGCCAGGGTGGCAGCCACAGATGTCCGGGAAGAGTACCAGAGTATGATGTGCATGGAAAAATTGAAGCCGCCAGAAGCGCAGCACAGACAGACATCCCAGACGTCGTGGCTTCGGTCGACCATTCCTAGGGAGCAGCGAGCCTTAACACGAGGCTCGCTGCCAAGCTCCTTTGGTAAGAGTTTGCGAGAATGTGCAGGAAGGTCATACCGAGCTAGTAGCCATTGCCATGTCCGTTGAAGTCCGTGAATCTTGCATGCGCGAGAATCTAGCAAATGTTAGCCACTTGGCTGCCAGCAAGACCAGAACGCTGTTGTCTGCAGGAGTGTCAGTATCTGCTTTATTCTGGGCAGTCGGTGGCCCAAAATATCGGCTCCATTCCTTTCTCCTGTGATCCCTTATGTTTCCCCGGCTAAGCTAGCCCGAACATGCCTGAGCAAAAAATGCCATGATCGTGGCCTCATCCCTGGCGCTTCAATGGCGGAGACAGCTCGCTCGTCGTTCGGACGACGCCACAAGGAGCGGGTGCGCGAGGAATTCCTCAAGCTGGTTCAAGGTGCCGGCCGCAGCTTGTTGGACCTAAATGTGAACTCTCGCCTCGCCCTTCAAGCCTCGTGCCTTACATATTGCCAACTGTAGGGGCGGTGTACTCGGAACGATCCCAGAAGATCCCTTGAGGCATGTTGCAAGGGAATGGAACGGCGGACAACGTGGCTACTGCCCTCGCCTGGTGCCTGGAGCGCGTCCGGGACCACAGATGCATGGACACAAACTCCTCGGAAACTTGATCCTGACTTCAGAGTGGGAGCAGTGCAGCTAGTATCAAAGTGTGCTTCCTCTTTACTAGATAAAACGACCGGGCTTCCTGCAAAGCCAGGAAGTCAAACGAGACTTTTCCGGTCTTCTGGAGAAGCTGCGTGTGCACTCGCAGTTGGATGCTGCGGCCTACCTGGAGGAGCAGTTCAATTCGTTCATGATGTGCGAGCTGAGAAGTCAATTGACTGTGGAGCCCCATGCTGCCATCCTTCGTGCCCTGCTGCTGTTGGCCTGCGCGCCTGCGCAAGTTCCTGGACGTGTTGTTCGCATGCTCCGTGGAATTTACGAGAGCCGGAAGAAGCGTGAACAGCAGCAGCAACGCCAAGCTGGCGAGCAGGCACAGGATAGGAAGATTCTGATGGAGCTCGAGCTGCAGCAGGCCTGGTCCGGCAGCATGCTTGCTCATCGCATGCATCATCTCACGGAAGGTTTTCGGGCCCCAGCTAACAAATTGCTCGTCTGAGCAAAGACACTAATTGCCGATCAGGTGGCCGACAATGCTTGCGAGGAGTGGGAGGAAGCCTGGTCCATCGCAGATCTGGTGATGGATGAAACCGTTTCTCCTTCGCAATAGCTCTGCTGGCTTGACTTGCGGTTGACGCGTCTGTGCCATGCCTGCCTGTGCTGCATTGGTCTCTTCTCAGGGGTTTGTTTGCACTAGTCTACAGGTGTCACCTCGCAGTGCTGGAAGTGGGTCCGTCAGCGAAGCTTCAAGCGAAGGCCAATCCGAGCATGAGAACCTCGGACTTGGGTTTAAGGAGCCTCGAGTGTTGGGGATTGGGGGGCGAAGGCCTCAGCGACCACGAGCAGCAGGAGGAGATCCTGCCTGAACCGTCTGCAGATGATGTGGCTCTCCGAGGCAAGGATTCGAGCAAGAAAGCTTGCCACGGTGGAAGCAGATCCGAAGTAGGGATCTCAATCTCTTGAGTTTGCACAGTCAGGCAGCTTGGATCACGAGCGCCTGCCGCTGCCTCGCCAACCTTGGCAAGATGCTTTGCAGGAGGAGCGCTTCCTCCTTGAGAAGTACTTCCACGGCCAGGATCAGGAGGGGAGATCTGCGATGAGAGATGATCTTAAAATCGTCGTGATGGCATGAGTATGAGGTATGATCTCCCTCCCTGTCCAGGACTACCTCATGGCCTTGCCGCTGTCTGAGGAATCCCTTCTTCAGGTCGCCACTCAGATGCTCTGCGGCTTCTATGGCGAGATGGTGGGGCCCGACGGGAACGGGAACCTCCGGTGGCGACCGCTGCACCTGCCGGGCCTTGGGCTGAGCTTTGAGGCCCTGGAAGCAGCGCTGAAGCAGCTCGCAGACTTGGGCTCCTTGCTTCAGGAGCTTCGGGGTGCCAGCGCTCTGCTTGAGGCCCTGGCCCCTCCCTTTGCCCCAAGGCCGCTGCTGGAGTCTTTGGCTCAAGGCCTGAAAGACGGAAGTGTCTCTGATCTCACCGGCTTGGTTCGGATTTGGGACTTGTGGAGAAGCGGGCTTCTGAGCCAAGGCCCAGATCGCTCCGAGCCTGTTAATGCCTTCGGCTTGTGCTGGCAAAGCATGGGCCTGATGCTGGCTGAGTTTCTCTCCAGGTTTGTGGAGGAGTTACAGCAGTTCGAAGCATCAGCTCCAGATTCAGCCATGCCGCGAACGTTAATGCGACTTCTGCAGCTGACGCAGCCCTGGTCTGAGGCTGCTGATGCTGTCAGGAATATCTTTGATACCGTGCTACAGGCAGTGCACCGGCGCTGCCAGAAAGACAGCAGTTCAACGCTTACGAGCCTTATGGCTGAGGAGCTGCTGTCGGCACTGAGCTGCTGTGTGAGCAGCCAGAGCTTACACTGTCCCCCGGGCCCAGAAGCCTTTCGAGAAGGACTTCTTCGCCACCTGGTCTCGGAGCTTTGGTGTGGGGCCGCCCGACCACTTCTGCGTGCATCCGAGCAGTGGGGGAGCCTCGGAGACCTTGGTGAGCTGGGCGCCTCCGAGTTTCTTTCCGACGAGGCAACGGTCGCCGGTCGCGGTGGCAACACGTGTCATAACCTGAACGATTACCTCCGATGTGCAGTTCAAGCATGTTCCAGCCAAGATGGATGAGCAAACAGAGGTTTTTCACTTGAGGGTAGCCTCAGGCCGCATGCGTAAAGGGCCTATGTTTTCAGGTGCAGGATTTGCTAATTCTAGAGTCCCCCAAACCGTGCAGCCTCTTGAAATTTCCCGAACAGATGGATAGAGGCAAGCCGGCAGAATCTATTTGGCAGGGGTTGCCGGCTCTTCTGCCCCCGGCTGTGGCTGGTGCGGGCCGGAGTGTTGGTGCCTTGCGGGCTTGGTCCGAGGCCCTCGCACCGTGTTGTTCAAAGTAGAAGCCAGCACGACAGCAGAGGTGTGCCGATCCTTGCCTTGGCTCAGACGCGTACACATCACAGAGATTAGAGCCTAGAAACGGCTCGCGCCATGGACTTCGTGGTGCCTTTGGCTGCAATCGGACAGGTCACAGAGGTCGAATGCCGCACTGCACACCACGGCACACAATTCTCGCACTTCTAGCCTTTGGCCTGGCCATCTCTTCGCAATGCGGGCCTGTTCGTGGAGCAAAGGGGCCACTTAGCAAACCTTTTCCAATATCGCTGGGCCGACCTCTTCAGGAATGCAGACTGCACCCCGGAGCCTACATGGCCTGTGTCCTGTGGACCACTGTAGGAGGCAAGCTGGTAAAAACATCAGCTGGTGCAGCAGGGTTGCTGATCACGCACGCTGAGAAAGATCGAATCTGAAAGATTTCAACCCCGCCGCTAAGCCGAGATTTGCGGACAGAGATTAAATGTGTTTGCAAAAGGTTCCGTTGGAATATTTCTCCAGCCGACAAGGCGGGGCTTTGGAAGGATGCGCCTGCTGTGACAAGAGCGCTGACGGCCGTCCCACTGCTTCTGCATGTGGCTGGAAGCAGGGCTGCAAAAAGAGCAGTCGTCACGTGATGCGTTTCATTCCTGAACCTGATGACCAGAAAAGGCTTCACCTTACGGATTGCAAGCTAAAATTAAGGGCCTCTCAGGTAGGCCTGTGCAGTGTTTGTCCGAGCTAAGGGCACTTCTGCGGGCAGCTGGCTCTTCTGAACCTTTCATTGCTGTCCTTCAGGCCCGCCCGCGCTTCGAAATTAGAGACTGCTGGGAGAATTTGACGTTTTCACTAAGGTACGGATGCTTCTGGGGTGTGCTGACTTCTGCTGTCTGGGAGCCTCCGGGCGGCTTGCTGCAGACTCTTGGCTTTTCTGGCCGTGGACTCTGATTTTGCAACAGCGGCCTTTCTCTGAGGAGCCTCTTCAGCCTCCTCATCGCCTTCTGGGTGCTGTCCCAACTGCCGCGGGTTGAAAGAGACGCTGGGCTGCGGTTGGGGAAGAGCTCAAGACACAAGACACCAAGCAGTTCCATGGCCTCGAGTTAAGGCCCTTGGCTCCGCCAAGCTTTTGTTGGGTGCTGCCATGGCCGCTGTGGCCATCAACCTCCTCTTCTTGCTGATGGCTTTCCTTCTTGACTGGCTAAGCGCCTTGGGGTGCAAGTGCCCTCTGTTCCTGCTTAGGGAAGTGTGCGCCTTGCTCAAGTGAATCTTCTGATTAGAGAATCCTGCTGTCCCAACTTCATCGCACCTCGCCCTGTTGCATTGGGTCGTGAGGGTGACGGCGAACGAGCCGGCGGAACGCCTGTGCCCCAAGCCCCAAGCCGGAAACGATGAAATTGCAGGCCAGCTCAAGGGCCAGGCCTCCGTGTGGCCCTTCGTGAAAAGCAGCGGCCTGATCCCGTTGGCGATCTACGGGATCACTTTGCAGAGCCTTCAGGCCGGACCGAACATGAACCATGCTGTAGATTAGAAAGACTGCGTGTGTACGTTTGTGCATGTCTGCAGGTGTGCGTGTGTACATATCATATAAGTACATAGATGTACATGCGTCTACTTGTGTCTGTACATACCTCTCTCTCTCTCTCTCTCTATATATATATATGTGCACATGTACATGTATGTGTGTATATTGTATGAATAGGTATATGTTTTTATGTATACATGTATTTGCATGTGTATATATATAGGTATAATTATATGCATAGGTGTGTATATACATATGTATACACACATACATATTCGTATATATATATATATATATATATATATATATATATGTACATATGTATATAAGGGTACGCACATGCAAATGTATGTGCTTATTGTTGTGCATCTTCAAGGAATGTCTGTGTGTATGCCTGCCTGTATGTAAGTCCAAGTGCATATGTACATGAGTAGGTATGCATGTATGCATGTGTGTGTGTGTGTGCGCTCAGTACATTGCATACAATGGCATGCATGCATACATTACATACCTACGAGCTGACATAGATTCATACATACATACGTAGCTGCATACACAGATACACAGTACGATCACTACAGCACTGTCACCTGGTGTGTGACATGGTAGCATAGTAGGTATTCTGCCGAGCGACCGGAAGCTTTGGCTATCACTTGCTGCATGGCGGTTCGCAGGCAGGGGAGGCAGAGACCACCTTCTTTGGCATACCCATGAAGGCGCGGCCCTGCACTCATGAAGATAGTGAGCTACTCTCGGAGAGAGCCCGGGTCTGAGGCCAAGTACTACCCTCTAGTTTTGGTCGGCGTCTTCACGCTCCTGAGTGGCCCGGCCGTTTTGTGGCCCAGCAGCATTTCAAGCACAAGCAGTGCGCGTGCACATCAAGTTGAGACCAGTCCTGATGAAAGGGGCAGCCCAAGAAGCCTTGCCCAAAGTCTGTGCTGAACTGCATAACCTTTCCGAGCTGCAGTCTGATGCTTTGAAGGCCTGATGTCGCGGCACTGGCCATGGGGTATCTGCATAACCGCGCTCGCCTGGATGCCATGCTCCCCTCCGATGGCAAGTTGCAGAGATGGGAGCGATGATGGGGTTGCTGAAACAGTACGTTGCTATGAAGGAACCGTTCAGGAATAGTACTACTTAATTGTTGAGGCCCCTAGATGAAGTTCAGGACTCCTAAACCTAAACAAGCCCCAATGTGTGGGTAAGTCCTCAACGCTTTGATGAGGGTTGAGGATGTAGGACAGAATCAGCAGCATCCACGGCCTGGGAAAGACACAAACCCTAAGACCATCTCAACAAGGCGCTCGCCGTGTGGCCAAGTAGATGGCTTGGGGCCCAACTCCCGTCTTCGCTCTTTTCACCCTGCGCAGGAGAGCTCGCGTTGGTCCTTCTTACTTGGGCGGCGCCTGTTCGGGGGCCACTGGGTCCCGGTTGGCCAAGCTGGCACGGGAATCGCTGCGTTCCTGGGCGGAAAACGGGGACAGGGCGGAAGGGAAGTTGCAGAGCAGTCACCAATTGTCCCGGCTGAGCTCGGCAGGTCACCCCCCGCTTTCCTCTTTCAAGGGCACATTCAAGCCAGCTCCCTGGCAAGGTGGGGTGGTGCGCAACTTCCGCGCCATCATGTGATCCGTCCCAATGCTCCAGCTCGACCTGCACAAGGCCTTGACATCTAGTGGGGTTGGCAAAAGAAATCAAACTTCTGTGGGAAGAACGTGCTGCTTTGGTCCAGCGTGTGAAGCCGGCCGACATGTGAAAGTAGTTTGTGCCTGGATTGGGAAAAGCAGGAATGTGCAGACGATTTCAGGCGGTTTGGAAACTCCTAGCTGAATGCAGCTCAGCAAGTAGATGCAAGCAGAACGTCGATGACCAACCACAAGCCGAGCGCTTTGCAACTTGCTGGCCTGTGCAGGTACGGAGTTTCGAGCTTTCCAAGGGTCCGGGCATCGACTGGGCTCCTGATGAGATAGTTGGGTAGCAAGAGCGGCGGTGACTGTACAGTATCTAATGGCACCAATGCACTTCCACAGGGTCCGGCCCACTCTGAGGTTTGATTCAAGTGTCGATGTGTGTTGTCTTGGAGTTTGAAGATCTTTTCACGAATGTTGCCTCATTGCCCAAGCCGGATAGGACATCCTCACAGGATGCTGCAAGGTCGCGAAACCGCGGTACTCAAACCATATGCGGCACGGGATCAAAGAAGTACATGCCCTCGAAGTATGTATTAAAGAAGCCAACACTGCCAGAGTTCCGCGGCCCTGCCCACAGAAGCCGCGGGCAACCCGTGCGTGCACAACTCAGAATCAGGCCTGAGTCCTGCACCGTAGCAGGTGCACATCAACATTTTCTAATTGTGGTAGCCACATTTGACGTGCGGATGCCATGTGATCCCAGACGGCTGCTCGATGTACCCGAGAGCTAGAACCGACGTGTAGCGCCTGCAGAGAGTGACTTTCAGAATCGACTGACTGGGGGATGCCCCAAATTGCGCCACATTGAGCAGCCTGTGCCTCCGTCGCACCTGAGCGAAGTAGCTGGCGCTGCCAGCGGTGCAGATTAGCACTTCATACTCTTTTTCAGACCGAGTACAGGCGGACGAAAGTTTGCCTGTGCGACCAGAGTTGACCAGCAGCGTAACTCTCCCAGCTCCCGGCCCCTCCCGGCCCGGCCCTTGACATTGGCTTTTGCTGTCGGAGGTTTCTCAAACAGCGAGCCACTCGCCACCGCGCAGTGCAGAGGAAGAGCTGACAAGTTGCGTGGCCAGCGCTTAGAAGAAGAGGGCTTTGCGGGTTCAATGGTTCGAGGCCTGGGTTAGGGGACGTTGAAAGCCTAAAATGCTTTGCATGTTGGGGGTGACAGTGACCGCCCAATACCACCGCAGTGGATAGCAGCCAAAGCCGGAAGAGGCTTGCGCAGCTCCCTTGCGGGCGCAGCTCCTGCCGGGGCCTTTGCTGTGAGAGGTTGAGCTACTCGAGGCCCTCCGGCATGGCTTCAGTGGAAATCACGTCCTAGGTGGATTTGACAACGGGGACTGCTCGCAGTGAGAAGCTCAGATGCTTTCATAAGCCGTGGGTGTTCTTGGCGATGGCACTTCCATTCTTCTCTTGCCCTGCATGTTTCGCAGGCTCGACATGTAGGCTCCGGCGGCAGGACAGCGCCCACGAGGAGTTCAAGTTTGTTCCCTTCGAGGCAGGGTATTTTGCTAGTTTGTTGGCCTTGCGGCCACAAACATTATACCAGGCTGCGCTAGAGGCGCGCGTGCTGCGGCCGCTGCAGCACATTGCGGAAATGGCAGCGAGGCGGAGTTGGCAGTGAGCCACAGGCCAGAGAATGGAAGGAGCGGGACACTCGCTGAAGCTAGGCCAATCCTCTGGCGGGTCCTACAAGACGAAAATGGATTGCCAACGGCTCACTTGAGCTCTTTGCCGACAATGCCGGGCACATTATCGATTGTGAGCTTTTAAGGTTGCAGCATTTGGCTGCCATTCGACTGGTAGCATTCCTCGATCGTGAGCCTGCAGTGAGCACGCTCGTGAAGCGGATTCCTCCTCAGTGGTCTCATCGAGCCATTTGCAGCGAAGTAGTGTGACAGCCTGTGAACAAGGCTGTACCGGAAGCTGCAAGGCTATCAGCGGGGCTTTGCAGGTCGACCCAGCCTAGCACTAGTCCTTCAGGTGCATCAATGATAAGCAGTGGACTGATTAATGCTCACCTGGTGGAATTCGGCAGGCGTGCCAGCAGAGGAGCTTTCGCTGCTTGCCGTCGAGCTTCGTGCTGCACTTGCCACAGCCTCAGATGCGTGAGAGCAAGGGCGCTGTGAGGGAGTTGTTGAATTTGAGAGTGAAGCGGGTTGGGTTGATTGTTGGAACAGCGGAAAGGGCAGCTTTCGTCACGCAGCCTGACGCGGGGAGTAGTCCCCGGATGACGTCCACCGGCAGTGTCCATGCAGGTGGAGGGCCTGGAATCCCTGGCCGGATCACATCCACAGCAGATTCGCAGCGATCCATTCGCACCCAAAGGCAAGCTGCAGGCCCGGCTGGGTATCGGTGGGAGCGGAATATGCAAACACTGCCATGTCGTGCAGAGCTTGCCGAGACGGCAAGACTGCAGGTGCGTGTGGTGGCGCAGCTTTGCTTGCAGAACCTGTCCATGGACCTGTTGAAGGGGCCTGGCCTAAGCGACTTGGCTATCGGAACAGAATGCTCGGCTGCAGCTTGTGCCAAGCAGGTCCGTGCCCGCTTGGCGCAGGTGCCGATCCTTTCGCCTTGCTCGGCCAGCTGAAGCTGAAGTACCAGTCGCCAGCGCCGCTGCCAGATATCCTGGACACCACTGCGCTGGAAGCCGGGATTGCAAGGCATTGCAAGGCCTAGCTCTGATCCTCCTCGGACCGCGAGTCCTCGAGCCTCGTCGAGCCGCTGAGGAGGGATACTCGGCCATCTGGGCGCTTCTGCTGCGGCTCCGCTGTGGGAGCCAGGCGCTGCAGGAGGCCGATCCGAACATGCGAAAACAGAAGGATCACGACGAGGGAAGTCTGAAGCGTAGATTTTTGTGCGCTTTTCTCTGCTTCCGCAGGTCCACCAGCTTCCTCTCTTCGGAGTCTCTGGCATGTTTCGAATCGACCAGGTGATGCTGCTGCAAGGATGCCCCTCCCCTCAGCCCCACCTTGCAGAGAGACGTTGGGGACAAAATCCTGCTCATGATTTGGTGAGCACCGATCGAGGGTGGCTTGCGAGGTCTTGTGCTGGGCCTTCACCAAACGTTTTTTGGTGAATGTCAGCAGAAGTCCGAAGCAGCTTGCCCCGGCAGGCTTCAGCGGCCGCGGTGTTCAGCGCACGCCCATTGCAGCCCTTCAGCGCAAGGCCAGCCTAATGAAGCCCAAGCCGATGACCGGACATTATTTCGACTTGCTTGAGGTGGACTTGCTCCGTGCCGAACTCGGGCATTTACCTCGGTGGTCCAAAACTGTTTGTGCCCATTGTGATTGTGATGAAGTGGACTGCTTGCCCAGGCATTTCCTGTCCTGTTCGCAGCTCAGACTGGAACCTCGATCCTCCGGGAGAGAGTGGATCAACAATCCATCTACAAGCGAGCTCATGTCAATAGTGGAGTGACAGATGCGGTGGCCTAGGTCAACTCGAGAGAAAACCGGCCACCTGCTTCTGCGTTTCGTTGCGAGCGGTGGCCTAGGTTTGGAGCACTACGTCCACGTTGATGTCCTGCAGAAGGCACATGACGTTGCTTTGCCGGGTCGTCTTGACCAGCAATTTCCATCTTTGCTTGGTAGGAGTCGATCATCCTGGAACGTCAGATCCGATCTCTAGTGAGCGAGGCTGGCCGTACCATTGAAAAACAGACGACTGGGGTGGTCGCTGCCTCCTACGGCAAAGGCGCTAGAGGGCCGGCTGGCCAGCGGAGCCAGAAGCGAGGACTTGACGGAGAGAAGCCCCACTAGTCCCGACATGTCCCGGCACTGCATTCACATGGTCAGCCGTTTAGTGCCTTATTGCCAGGAGCCTCCTCGCGCAATGGACGTGCTCCAAAGAGTGCAGCAGATGCACCGGCAGCATCTCAGGCAAGTCTTGCAGGCTGGGCCACAAAAAAGTCTGGTTGGACGGTTAGACATGTCAAGTGTGCGAAGACACGTAGGCCGCAGTCCACGACTAAAGGTTTTGAGTCAGTCGGCACAGCCTTTGCTTGGTAGGCTTGCTTGCTGATTCCCGACCTGAGCGCCGTTCTTGAAGATCTGCACCAGCTGCTGGCCATGGGGGCGGGCTCCCAAGTGTGGGGCTCTGAGAAGATCTTCGGTGTTCTGAGATCGAGTGTGAGGTCCGCCTCAAGGACGTCCTGGAGCAAACGCCCGGAGCTCCAGCCCTCGAGTGAATCGAAGCGCTTGAGGTCACAGTGGTAGCAAATCATGCTTGTGTGCTGCAGCGGCCGGTCTTGTTCTCTGTCTTGGGCTACATCTCCATGGCGTCTTGCTTGCCACAAGGCTTCAGCAGCTTCAGGCCCTCGAGTCAGCAAGGCAGTTCGCTATTCAATAATTCATGAGCGCTGCAGAACAGAACAGTGTCGACCAAATCTCCACTCCAGCCATCGCTTGTCTGCTCTGAGAGCAGGCGCCATCCCGCAGAAGTTGGTGCCGTTGAGCAGGCTGCCTCGGTTGCACAGACTTCTCGAGTGGCGATCAGGTGTAGTTTTGGCTGTTCCCGTCTCCACAGGCGCTGCATGCTTGTGAGCCCCTGGATCGAGAGTCCTGGTAGAGCTTTGTTTCAAGTTGCGGGCGTTGCCCAAAGGCACGCTCAAAATGAGCGCAGCAGAGATATCGAACATGTTCGATGCATTGAGGGACATGGTGGTTTCGACCCTTGTTGCCGAGCAGGACCAACGAAGCCTGCTTTTGAAGCAGCAACAGGACCAAGATGTCCTAATCCAAGAGCTGCAAGAGAAAGTTTGCCTTCTGGAAGAGGCACTCTCGGAGATGGCGAGCGAGTTCCAGCTGGTCCGTCAGCAGCTCGCTGAGCAGGAGAAGCAGGACAATGCAGCAGACGCTGCCGTGGAATGGAAAGCTGTGAGAAGCAGCGTGGCAAGATTTGTGCGCTCCTCGTGGTACAGAAAGGCCGCAGAGAGAGAGCAGCAGGAGCTTCCGAAAGAGGCCGGCGAGGTGAACTCTACCTTGCTAACCAGCCGCGCACGAGAGCCAGAGGCGTCCCAGCAATGGAAGCCGGAGCCTCCGGGCAAAAGTGTGTCTCACACACAAGAAGATACAAACCAGACAGTGGCAGTGAGCCCACCACAAGAACAACAGATTCCCCAGCAATGCAAGCCCCAGCCCCAGCCTCCAGCAACTCGCCGCACGTGGAAGTGTGTGTGGAGGCGGGGCATGGACGTGAGAACCTGGCCACAAACGGCAAGACAGAATATCGTCGGCTACCTCAACTTTGGTGAAATCTTCGAGGTAGCGGAAGAGCGCCGGTTCCGAGACGGAAGTGAAGGTGTCTTCCTGCGACTGGCGAACAGGAAGGGATGGGTCTTTTCAAAGACTCGGTCGGGCACTTTTTGCATGCCAATGGACGAGAGGAATCGGCAGCAGTACTGGAGTTACCCCACGCCACAAGCATCGCATGAAGCCTGGACCTGGGACAACCGCCCGACGGAGCACCAGAGTGACCGGACCTCGGCATGGCAGGAGATGTCAGACTACCCCGATTCATTTACTTCTACATCGCGCTGGCCTGCTGATGCCAAGTCGTGGGATTCGTGGGCATGGCGCAAGGACGAGCACTGGAAGACAGCTCCCAACGATTGGCGCTATGAGGCTAGCGGCTAGCTGCACGTCCTAGCGAGGAATTCGCAGACTGTGCCAGTTCCAAGATGGGCACACGGCCAGTCTAGCATGCATGTACTGACTTGACCCTTTAGTCGGAGACATGCTGAGGCTCCAAAGACTTAGTTTGCCTTTTGAAAGCTGTATCATAAGACCTACGTACTTTCTGTACATACAGACTTAGTTTCTGAACCGTCGAAGACCTTGAGTAAGACAGCGCATTTTGTGAAGAGCTGCAAGAGTCCCCAGGTTTTGCGAGAGATTTCGTGCGAGGATGGAGAGTAGCTTTTGCGCCGTGCCTGCCCTCTGGAGGCGTTGGATGCAGCACAAGCTTCTGGTGCCGCCTCCTCAACCTTTCGAAGGCTTCATTTGTGGAGCTTGCTGGAGTTGTCGTTTACCAGGAACCTCAGTACTGTTGTAGTGAACCATGCCGGCTTTGTTCGTGATAGCTTACGTGGCCCTCTTCTCAAGTATGTAAGAATGGCACGTAAACAGGGGTAAACGCGGGGCAAAGCCTTTGTGTGTTCTTCTGGTGCCCGCTTGCTGCCGAGGACCTTGCAGCTGCTGAGGGCTTGGAGCCCGATGGTCAAGTTGCGGCCGGATGCTGTAAAGTGCCGAACTATGCAGAGATTTGTGTTCCCGAGTGCATCAGAGGCCGCAGCCAGTGCAGCTGCCGATGCTGCAGCCGCATTGAATTTGCCGATTGGAGCTCAGCTCTCTATTGCTGCGGTGGCAGCTGCCAAGATAGCCACCGACCTCGCGATTTCCCAGGATGATGCTGCTGATGCAGCGGCCTCGTGCACAGAGAGAATCACTCAATCCATGGGGCAAGATGCGGACACGCGGGCGCAAGCAGCAGACACCACAGCCATTATCACTGGGTATTTGGTTGCATCGCATGCTGGTGAGGGGCCGATCGCAGCGGGACTGGAAGCAGGCAAAGCCATGAGGGCAGCAGGCAGTATTCCGCAGGAGCAGCTGTCGGCAGCTGCAGATGCAGCCCTGCACGCCGCTTCCGCGGCAAATCTGCCCAAGGAGCTGCAGCTGGTGGCTGCAACGGCTGCCATAGGTCGCGCCGCAGCAGTGGGTCGCATCCGAACCTCCAAAGAAGAGTTTCGCAAGCTCATCCTGCGCCTTGCAGCGCAGTTGGCTATTGTACTACCAAGCTACGGAGTGGACGAGGCGTAAAGCAATCGGGGTTTGCTGTTTGTGAAAGTTGCGCTTGTTACATTGTTCAAGCAGGCAACGACTTTCGCAATCATCACAGATTTTCCCTGCTTCTTGTCAGTACTGCGTAGATGTAGGCGGCAGCTACCATCTCCGGCAGGCGACGCTTGCGACGACTGCGGAGGCTGCAGCTGTGAAGGTCCAGAAGAACCAGTTAGCACCGATCGCCTTAGCTTGGTTCCTGGTGCTTTCCGCTATTCCCAGAAACGCGTTGGTTGTTGATGAAGCAGCTTCCAGCCGCAGGATCTCAGCGACAGCATCCAGCAGGAAATCGAGAACGAAGAGAGTCAGGACCATCCTGCAAATGTGAGTTAAGAGCTCGATAGTTGCCCATCATAGCAGGCGCTGGTCTTGGCAGGGCATTTTGAGAGTCAGAGCCTTCCGCTACTGAGACCTCAGCCATCGGTCAAGCGAGCAGTGGCAGCCCTCAGCCCAAGGAGATGCTGATCAGCGAGATGCAGAACGACCTGGAACTGCGGAGAGCCCTGGATGCTGCTTGATTGCATCCGGTCCTCGCTCTCTTCCCTTAGCTGGTTCCTGGACCATGAAGACAGACCTCGGAGCCGTTTATGGTGCTTTATGTCCGGCCTTGGCATCAGCATGGCTTCTGCAGGCTTCGGATCAGAAGGCAGCTGCCTCGGTGGCAGTTCTTTGCTTGTCGTGCGGTCTCTGCAGGAAGCGGTGCAGAAACCAAAGATTTTATTAGAAATACCATGCGTAGATTTGTCTGTGAAGGTAGCTGCGATCCGAAGTGACTTCCAGCGCGGCATGCGCCACGCTGACCTGTGCCATTAGCATTGACATGAATTCACTCTGGCGGTGGGGCTTGAATTCAGGCATTCTGAGATTCGTGTCAGCATCAAGATCTTCAATGAATTGCCTTTGGCTATTGCGGTAGCTAGTCTTAGGGCCACAGCTTTGAGTCTGCCAGGTTCGCTTCTCACGGTTCTCCGCAACTCCGTGGCACTGGGAACTCCACAGGCGAGGCGAGCTTAGGACGAAGTGGGAGCGCATGGGCCGCTCCCAGACAGTAACAGGATAGTCCTAGGCATTGCTGCTGTCCGTCATGGGAATTTTGCCCTGCAGACTGCAGATTTAAGATTCATGAGTCTCTCAAGAACGGCCCACTGCAAAAGCGCTTGATTGAGAAATGCTCTGATCGATCACATACCAAAGTTGGAGGTACTCTGGCCATTTTCAAAAATAAACAAAACCAAGTAGAAATTGGAGCCGCAAAGCTTACCAGATACTTGTGCTTATCCGCCATGGCAACGGTTATCGTCGGTGGAGGAATCGTTGGAGTGACTGCTGCACACTACTTACTGAAGAAGGGCAGGAAGGCGCGCGCGGCCGTCTGTTCTGATCAGAACGACGTCCACCGAATTAGCTGAAATCTCTTCAGGTGACCCTTATCGAAAAGTGTGCCATCGCATGCCACTCCTCTGGGAAAGCTGGCGGTTTCCTGACGGACGGAGATTCAGGTGAGGAAGCAGTTTGAAGCCGTCGCATGCCTGGACCCTTTGAATTCGGTTCCATATTGGAGCAGGGGGTTAAGGTCGAAAGTAGGAGAAGGTAGATCAACCTCGGAGCCGGAAGAGGAGCGCATTGGTCCGAATGGTGGCGCACTTCTTACGGAAGAAGGAATTGGGCCGGACCTTTTGAAAGGATGTTGGGGCACAAACTCCTGGATAGGATGGCACAGCGGCTCCATCGCTCACTTGGCCAAGCGTTCCTTCGCACTGCACGAGGCCTCCAGTGCTGCTGTCAGTTGCAATAACTCGTTGCCTCCTTTTGAGAGGGAAGGTTCCGGGACATTTCGTAATTCGTCTACTTCGGATTTCTGTGCGCAGAAAGTTAAAACCTGTGGAGTCTCACATATGGTTGATGACATAAACGTCTGTGAGTGGAAGCCACCTTGCTGTTTGCTGGCTCATGCTGTTACGTGTTTGGCTACTCGTGTCTCATCCCTGCTTTGCTGCATTCGGAGACGCAGCATTGTCGCATGGAGGGGTTTACAGTTTACACTCGCACGTCCCTTGAGCACCGTGGCGTGTGCATGGTCAAAGTGTCACGATCAACAGGACTTGGCCAAGGAGTTCGGGGCCGACACGATCGGTCACAGACGTGTGAAGTGTCTGGGCCAAGGACCTGCAGTGGTTGCAGAGTTTGAAATACATGGCAATGCCGGTCTGTTATCTTGAGGACGAGATGCCAGCACTGCACAGCCGGCCTGGCTGGCATCGGGCCAGTACCAGAAAGATCTAGGCTCAGATCGCTCTTGTTGCACAGTCACCGAGGCCTGAGGCTTACATGCTTCGCAGCTTTCCAGCTGAGGACATGGGCAACGAGACCGGGCTGGCACAGGTTACACCGTACAAGCTCATGGATGCACTCAAGGACTCCATAGTGAAGCGAGGCACGAGTGTTCGATCGAAGTTGACGTGGCTGGACTGGGTCGTCTCTGCAAATGCGTCATTGCATGGCTTACATGACTCGGTGCTTGAAGCTATTGCATCGTTAATGACGCCGGACCTGTACCGATCATTCTCTTGTCGTGTAGCAGAAGCATCCTTCACCCCGAATGTGGGATAGCTGACGGCCGAAACTGGCTCCAGGTTGCGAGATCATCATCGGCAAGGCCACTGGTGTGGAGATGGAAGGCCGCACTGCGATGCTGTGTTACCAGACCATGGGTGAAGTTCCTCCTCTCCCTACCCGCGCACGTGTGTGGCAGGATCCACCGTGAAGGCCTTGAAAGTGAACCAGGACAGCGAAGGATATGCATGTGAGTTTGCTATTTCGGGATGAGGAAGCCTCAGGTGGAGTTGTTGCGCACAAGTCAGCGGCTTACTAAGCTGGCCCCCCCCCCCCAAGTCCTTCTGCCAGGACGGCAAGGAGTCTTCACTCCCATGCACATCCTTGATCCTCGGGATGGGCGCATGGGCGAGCGAAGCGGCTGAGTGGTTCCCTGGGAGCACGCTGCCTCGGCGCACTGTCTCGAACCGCTACACCAGCGTGATTTGGGATGATGTTGAGGTTGGCAAGGATGCCACAATGGTGTTCACAATGGGCGAAGACCACACGGAGATCTATCCAAGAGCAAACGAGTGCTATGCCAACGGATGCCCAACGGATCCCCCTTTGCCAGATAACCCCATGGAGATCGAGCCTCCTCAGGACGAGATTGACAGGGTTAAGGCGCAGGGGATGAAAGGAGATGCAGCGGGGGCTTAGGCTTAAACGCCCAAACACCAGTCGTACTCCTCGAAACCCTGCAGGCCGAGAGCATCGCCGCCGTCCCCCGGCTCAAGGATGCGGCGATCCTTCGAAGCACGGCCTGCTTCCTCGCAGGCTCTGAGGACCACAGACCGGTGCTTGGGCGCATCCCGAAGACCGAGAACGCGTCCTGGCCGGAGGTCAGAGTTGATGACCTGAGACCCTCAACTGTTGGATCCAAGGCTGTTATAGCATGTGGTGGAGGATGCTGGGGTATTCTGAGTCCTGGACTGACTTCATTTCGCTTTGTCAACAGATTGAACAAACGATCCAAGCGACTGTGTCAGTACTTGTAGGGGGCTTTTCGTGAATACAGTACTTAGCGCAGTTCGTACTGCGGCTGCTAAGCTTGTACTTCCAGCGTACGGTGCCGGAGCTGGGCAGCACATAATCTTACAAAGTCTCATTGTCGCTGTGGAGCGAATCGCTTAGTTTTCGAGGAATGGCCCGGCGATGGGCGAGGCTGCTGCAGCCCTGGCAGCAGGGGAGGCGGGCGGGCCGGTAGATGCCAGCAAGGGATAGCGGCGGGATTGCCTGGACCACTACGACTACGAACAATGTCACAGATCGGAGGAGCCCCCACTGGACGTCTCTGCGTTCGATCCTCTGCGCTTTGACCGGTCCCACATGTCGACTTTCATCAAGGGCTTGCCCCCGAAACTCACGGTGCTTTGGCTCGCACGAAGGCCTTCATGGAGTCTTGTAGGAACGAATGCCAGACGACACATATTCGTAAGCAGTTTGTGACAGAAGCTACGATTCGTTAGTTCGTCGGAGAATGTCGGAGACAGAGACTGGGCAGTTCCTCGTTCTAGGCTTGCTGCCTCAGCTGACGGCTGCTGGGAGAACAGATGATCGCCTGGTGAATAGGTTTCAGGCTTAAGCTCCAGGTGGAAGCTCTGCAGTTTCTGCTATCTCAAGAGCTTAGGCCTTGGTGGCTCAGCACCCAGAGCTTGCGGATCTTGGGCTTGCTATAAGCTCGAGGGGCATGCTCAGGGACAGCCTGTGACCGTGTTGTCGTGTCAGATCGCCGACAAAAACCCCACGAAGCAGCTAAGCAGACCAGGGCAGGATTTCGACATACAATGATACAATGTCACGATAACCTGCTTTGGGGCACCCTGTATATCCATGCGGAGCCAAGGAAGCTTTGCGACAAGATCCGGAGAAGATTGCGGCTCTTGTGGCCATGATGGAGGACTGAACGCTTTCCAGGAGTGCAAGGTCGGTCTGCACTGCGGCAAACCCGCAAACAACACTCCTTCCTCTACCCGAGCCGATGAGAGAATCCAGTCTGAATCCTCGGAGCAAGTGCCGCGCTTGTCAACCGATGCAAGGCATTTACCTCCTAGCAGGCTCGGTCTCACCGGAAGTGTGCCACGAGCGGTGCCCCAAATCTGTTGGCACGATGAAACTTCCAGGATTGTGGAAAGTTGTGCATCGTGCCACTAGAGTGTCCAGCAACAAGCCTGGGCAGCTTGCCAGCCAGAACTGGCTCGCCTGTGCGTTCGAGAAGATGCGTGAGAGTTACATCCAGCAGGCTGCAGACACAGATCGGCCGCGGCCAATGCCTTCGCCAGGTGATGAGCTTATGTGCGCATCTGAACTTCAGCGGCTTCTATGGCGATCAATTCTGAGCCACCGCTGAACCAGCACCCGCTCGCATTGCACGGTGCCGAAAGCTGGTTTGCCATCCAAACAAGCGTTGAGATGCATTGAGAGTGTGAGCACATTTGACTGTTTCTGCTCACCCGCAGCATCTGGGAAGAGTGGACAGTGCCAGAGATGTGAGAAGTGCAAAGCGCCGCGGCCTGGAGGCAGGGCTTTGGGTTTTCCACGGCTATAGACATGGCAAGACTGTGGGTGGGTGCGAGGAGAATGGGGTTAGCGCTCTCTTTGTCTACGTCTTTGTACTTTGTATCTCTCTTGTCTTTCTTCTGCGCCTGCTTTGCTGTGGAGAGGCCATCTCACGCGATGGCCCAAAAGGGCGACTCGCTCTGCCCCCAGCTGCGACAAGCCTCGATTGCCGCACGTTGGGACTTGGGGGCCCGGCCGAGGCATCACTTCGGCCCGCGAGGGCACTTGGGCGCAGTCCAGGACACCACGGTGCGCCCTTGGAGAGACGCAAGAAATTTGCAGCTTCGTGTGCGCCCGCTGCGCTTGCAGGCCACCCTGGTGTCGGGCCTCTACCATGACTGCTCTGAAGGAGATGGAGTCACCCTGATGAGGTCGTTGGCTGATGTGGGCACCGGACGACCTCACGCCTGACTTAGACTTGGTCTTGACATGTCTTTGCCGAGTTACTGTCATCTTCTGGCCCACCAACGCCTCCTCTCGTTGGACTTCGATCACAAGTCGATGCTCGAGGCACAAGTCGATAGCATCTACAGCTGGGGGTGAGATCACCGGATCCTTGCACATTGATCGCAAGAGGGAGGACACAGTCCAGCCGCAAGCTTCTGACTGATCTCTATCCTGAATGAAAAATCCACGTTTTAGCTAGATTGGTCGGGCCCCCCTACCTCCCACTGCCTCGCTCCCCCCCTTTCTCAAGAGAATCTGATGAATTCCTGTGCAGATGCTGGACAGGTGATGCATCGAAATTGCTAGGGCGGCCCCCCAGCCCCTCGTTCCCCTCAGCCTCGGGCACGCCCTCCTTCGCTTTGTTGTTCTGGACCTCTCTTCCAACTTCCACTGCCGAAACTAGCCGTACTGTCATCGCTTTTGCTACTGTGGTTATACCGCTACCACCGCTGCTTGTTCACTACCGCAACCAACTGTTGCTACTACCCTTGTTGCAGTTTCCTCTCCGGCAAGTTGGCGCTGCAATCACATGTTTGAGAAAGCATGCTGTTCGCAAACCTTCAAGCTTAAAGCTTCGACATTAGCCGTTATTGTAGACCTCACACGCCCATGCTTGGATGATGAGCTTTGTCTTCGGATGATAAATCGGGGTTCTCAGACCCCCGGACACCTCCTTGTCCACCCTTCCCCTTCCACTGCCGCTCCCAGCGCTGTTGCCAATCCTACTGCTACTCGACGGCTCCTGTTGCCGCGACTACTCATGCTGTGTTTTAGCTGCCCTGGGCGCGGACTATACAACGTCCCTCCCTTTGGAAACTCCAGATGTTTCTGGTCTGGATTAAAACGTGCCCCCACCACTCTCTGTTTGCTGCCTCTTTAAGATCTTGTGTTTGATGTTTCTCTCTAACTACCAGTCGTCGCTGGCAATCTGTTCTGGCAGACCTTCAAGCAGCACAGCGGTGGCCCACTCTATCCGGAGGAGTGGAGCGCGTAGATCTCATCATCAGACACTGGCAGCTAAATGCAGCTAATTGCCCGCAAGGAGCCTCTGGACAGCCGACTTCTGGACTCCAAGCAGTTTCGTCAAGCCCTGCAGGCAGCATAGTTGGGGAAGGGAGGGACTGCTTTGCTGAGACTTATGTTCGGATGGACAAGCAAAGGGTGAAAGGGAAGAGAGGAGAGCGGATAGGATCTACTTCCATGTGTCCTATCAAGATTTCAACCGAAGACTCCTGCACATTCTTGCCTGCGGGAGTTTACAATTCACATCACATTTAGAAATCCCCCGCACCCGCCCTAAGCATGCAGGCCCCTCTGCCCGTAATTACGCGCCAGTTGGGGCTGTGTGACCCTCGCAACAGTTCTGCTGTGTGTGGTATGAGTGTCCCACAGTCTCCACACCCCATCCATGATTTTTGCATCCGCTTGTCCGCGTCGGGTGGAGCAATTACTGGGACCTGGATTTGCAATCACGGCGGCTAATGTTGGGGGAAGCCAGAGTGGCCTCAGCAAGGCAGTAAGGTGGAGATGTTTTGGGGAGGACGTCCACGGGGGCCTTGGACCAGCATTCCAATCCGCGTGACAATTGGAGGCTACCGAGGTCCGTGCTTAGCGAGTGCTTGGTGAGAGCTTAGCAGTCGCGGAGTGAGCTTTAAGCTTTTTACAGTGAGTACTCGTGTGTTTTAGGGAGTGTATATGACTTTAAGCGAATGCGCTGCGGAATCCCCTAGCAAACTCAACGGTGGCACGAACCATTGTCAGCCCGAAACATGTTCACAGAGCGGTACTTGTACGTCTCATGAGTCTCATGGGGAGTGCAGAGCTCGGGGCTGTGGCAACGCAGCTACTAGTAGAGTCTTCTTCCTGTCACGTCCAGGCATGAAGAGCTTGTTTCCTTCCTGACATATACATAAATATATATATATATAACACATATATATCTAACATATATATATATATATCTAACATATATATATATATATATATATGGTATAGGTACTCTGTCAGAGGGCTGCGAGAAAGAGCCTGAACAGGCGCTGGCCAACGAGCACTACGGGGCCCAATGGGGTCTCAAGAAGGCCCGGTCACAACTTGCAACGCGTGATCTGGGAACGTTAGCCACTCTGCCTGTTGTCTATCTACGCCTGCTTGTGCGGGTGCAGGACAACGCTGTATACCGGCGCAATAGTACAATACCAAACCCACTTCACAATTCAAGAAAGGGAACATGTGTGCTTGTGCGTTGCTTTCGACGTGGTGTCAACGCATCTTGGGGCATGTAGCCATGCATATCCACTTTGTTCTACCGCGACAAGCAAGGAACAGTGTTGGGTGCGTCAGGACACTCACTGTCGATTGACTCAAACATGCCACACATACAGCACGGCTTGAACACTCTTTTATTGCAGGTGCATGCTGTCCTGATATGACCGGTTTCCTCGAGTGTAAGACTATCACGTGGACGCAGAAACACTGTCGCCAGGCAGGTGCGGACAGCATGGATCGGCAAACAACAGAGTCGGCAAAGTCCTCAGACCCAAACATACATGAGCCGGTTTCTTTCGTTGCAGTCCTCCAAAATAGTGAATTAGTACATGGCCTCCGTTTGCGTCAGTATGTGGGAATAAGACGAGCTATAACAATCAAGCAACATGGCAATCTAGCAATGTCGCAACACGGCAAAGTAGTGGTAGTAGTAGTAGTAGTAGTCGTAGTCGTAGTCGTAGTCGTAGTAGTAGTAAGTGCAATAGTATTAGTACGAGTAAAACCCACAGCAATAGGACCAGTAATCGCTACAGCAGCAATAATTAATAATTTGTAATACTATCTGCGATGAGAGTAAGGAGTCATATCGAAAACCCCAGCCCGGGCTCCCGAACTCATTCCAGTTCACCCCCCGCCTTCCAAGGCGGACCACAAACAGAAGTTACATAAGTCGTCCTCCTCCTACGTCCTGGTAGTGGTAGTGGTACTGGTGGTAGTAGTGGTACGCAACTCCCAATGTACCGAATATGTTATGTGTATATATGTCTGTGTATACTAATTGATGTATGTGTCGTTATGTGTCTATACTTATGCATTCACACACACATGCGTGGGTGTACAAGTGTGCGCGTGTCTGCATACATGGTTAGGTGGGTCTGTATACATGCATGCGTGCTGCAACATGTTTTATCGCTTTACTGGTCACCCTGGTGTGTCTACTGTTTCCCATGGCTGTCCGGAGAGATCCTTGCATACGTGAAGGCAAGAATTAGATAGGTACTGTATGTAAACAGACGCGAGTATGTACGAATTGCTGCGCGAATAGAGAAAGCTAGCTGACTAAGTAAACATGTACGTGCGCGTTTATCACTGCTTCATGTTTGGACAGTCTTGATATTATGCCAGGTGCTGTTTCACTAGTGCGGGCAGTGTTTGCAGCGATCTCTGTGTGTTTATCCAGTTTTAACCGAAACTAAAGGGGACGGGCATGAGTATTGATTTTTCTGTTTTGGACATTGGCCCCCAGGAAAGCCGCCGCCCGAGTGCAAGTGCTTCCGGTGTGGAAAGGCGAGGCAGCAGGCCCTGGTGCCGGAATTCTGGTGTTTGCAACAACAGAGTCAGAAGTTGCACAATTAATGCATATCGGCATGCTGTCATGTTTATCGGCATTACGATGACTTTGCTCATTTAAAGTTTGGTCTAATGGTGATGACTTTGACTCTTCGATTCCTGTTATTAGGGCCCGTTGTGCGACGACCTATGCCGGACATAAGATCATGGGACAGCAACTGGAATCTAGCAATTAACTGGAATCTCGCAATTCAACACTAGCAACTTCTGATCGGCTCTTGGCTTGGTAACTTGGCGAAGCCAGGCCAACAGCAAGAACTGTAGTTGGGCGACTCCTGGCAGTCGACGTCTGAGAGCAGGCTGTTTGCAGCGGAGAGCACCAACAAGATCTCGGCGCTGCAGGACATGTCATTTTCGCTGCTTCCAATCAGCTCAGTGGTCAGAAGTTTCAGAAAGCTCCGAGTCAGCGTGCATGCTGGCAGACTGCCCATGTTCGATGGTGTATGTTGATTAATTAGCTTTCTCTCCCTGCCCGTGCGACAGCCCCAGGTCAACTCTTTCTGTTTGTGTCGTGGCCTGCTTTGTGTACATGGCCGACCGTCACCGGCGATCTTGTCAGGACTTGCTGCGAGATGTCAGCTTACGCAACAGCGAGATCCCTTTCAACATCAAGACGGCACACGTCTCAAGAGAGTAGCAGCTGGTAAGTCTAGAGAGTAGGACAAGCTCTTTCCGGAAGAGCTGCAGACTGTTGCACAGGACATTGTGAGCACGTGTATGGCTCTTCAGATGTGTATCAGCTAGCATGTCGGCTCAAGATATCCAGGACTCCCGGACTTTCGTGGAACGACAGTATGAGCCAGCGGTCACTGCTAGCTTGTGCTGTTCTGATGGTACTTGGTTTAATCTTTTCTGTGAACAAAGCTGTGCCAGAAGCCCGCGAAGCTCGGGCGCCTTCAAGCCCCGATCTTTCTGGTTCGGAGCCCTTATCACGGGAGCAGAAGATTCATGCAACCGAGCCCTGGAATTCGACAGCACCCAGTGCTCTTCTCGTGGCATCCGGGGCGGTTGCCGGCAGCCCATTCAAGGTGGAGGATGGCGACCTGCGCAGGGAATTGTTTCTGCCGGTATTCCTGGAAGCGGATGTGCTCCACCGGAATACCTATCCTTTCAAACACATGCCTACTTTCGAAGGCAATTGGACGGTAGCAGATCCTGCACAAGCGGTTTTCCACATCGTGTGCTGTGGTCCGATCGAACGAATGCTGCGCCTTCCGCCACGGACCCCCGAGCGTCCTTACTTGTGCTACGACTGTGACGCGGCACTCACCATCGCGAGGCCTTGCTTGAAAGAGGTGTTAGGGCAGGAAGGCGAATTTGTTGGCTGTCCTTTCGCTAGTACTAGTAGCTGTTTGCAGATGGGGGGGTGTCCCCGTAAAAGTAGTTGCGAAGTGGAGTTGCGTTGCCCATTCTTAGTGTTTCAAGCTTCTGCAGGTTGGAAGGGGGCTGCTGGCAGAACTGCGCTGATATTTGGGCTTTGCTGTCTCGACGGGACTTCATGTTTTCCTCGGCAGATCTACGATTCTGGAATAATGCAAACGATTCGGCCCTGCTGCTCCCTGGTGTGACCCATGCTCACCATCTTCCCTGGCCAGACACACTCCGACATGACAGGGTGCCGCCGTCCATTCCACCGAAGTACTTCCTGACGTTCCAGGGGCTTTGGAATGTTGGCAAGGGTGGCACGTCCTTTGTTCGCTTGAACATGGCAGCTATGCTGAATAGCACCAAGAAGTTGCCGAAAGCCATGAAAAGCCCTGCCGGCGAGCCACTGCCCCTGCCCTCAGTGAGCTACGAGCCTCCTTCGGATGTCTTCATATCCATCGCGGGCGAACAGTGGCATTTCAAGGAGAAGCGCCATTACTACTCGCTTTTCGATTCTGCATACAGCCTCGTCATGCACGGTCATGGCAGGTGGAGTTACCGGCTGATGGAATGCTTGAGTGGGGGAGCAATCCCGGTAATTATGGCCGAAGGATGGTGTCTGCCATACCAGGAACTGATTGATTGGGAGCAGATCTCGGTCCAGCGACCAGAGGCCATGGGTATGAATCCTCGCGCTTTGGTCGAGGGTCTGACACGCGATCCTGAAAGGATCGATGCCACCCGAAAGCGAGTCGCCGAGGTTTATGAGAAGTACCTTGGAACATATCAGAGCCGCATCACTGCCATGCTCCGTTCTGCTGTTGTTTGGAAGCAGACGTGGCAGGAGAGAGAGAGGAGCACATTGCGAATGCTGGCGGACGTGTTTGCGAAAGAGCACCCAGACCAGGTGCTGAAGTACCTGTCAGCTGATAGAGCAGACGAAGCCAGAACGACGAATGACACTAGCATTCGCTAGCAGCAGGTGCGCACGAGCGCCTCCCCAATCAACATCATGAGGGCGTTCGGAGGCTACGATACTGGTTCTCACATGCTGCAAACGTCTTCATATCCATAGCGGGCCAAGAGGGGCATTTCAAGGAGAAGCGACGTTGTTCTTCACTTTTCGATTCTGCGTACAGCCCGTCGTCATGGCCCTACCGGCTGATGGAATGCTCGATCGGGGGACCAATGCCGGTAGTCATTGTCGGCCGGAGCAGATCTCGGGCGACCAGAGGCTGCGATGCTCCGTTCTGCTGTTGTCTGGAAGCAGACGTGGCAGGAGAGGAAGAGGAGCACATTGCGAATGCTGGCGGACGTGTTTGCGAGGAAGCATCCAGCTGATAGAGCAGACGAAGCCAGAGCGACATGGAGTGCAAGGAGAAACAACATTACTATTCACTCGTTGATTTTGCGCCTCATCATGCACGGCTATGGCAGGTGAAGCGATCCCGGCAATTACAGCCGAAGGATGGTATCTCCCGATTGGGAGCAAATCTCGGTCCCGCGATCCTGAAAGGGTCAAGTAGAGATAAGTAGAGTGGACCATGCCAGAACGAAAAGTCATACCTGCATCGGAGTGATGGCCATGAGCAGAACCACGTGCTCTCCCCCTGAAAGCCAATGAACTCGAACTGCTGGCGTCTTCTGTAAGAATAGCAATCTGGGCGTATGTCGTTCAAGCGGCCGGCGCTAGAGTAAGAGTTTCGTGAGCAGTGGCTGCACATTGCACTAGCCGTCGGAGCATGTTTCAAAAATGCGAAACACTGCTCAGAAGTCCCTTCAGCTCGGGCTGGATCTCCTCAGGTCAGTCCCATGCGCACAGCTCTCTTCGACGACGAGGCGGATGCCAACGATAACTGGCAGCTCGCATCCCATCCGGTCACCTACCAAGCTCAGCTCAGTTCCCTCAGGTAGCAAATACGTGGCAGACATCGAATCTAGAAGGCTCACCACACTCCACTGCACTCACTTACTAACTCGCACGCCACCCTCTAGGCCCTGTAGGCGTGCCACATCCCGCTCACAGAGACGGACATAAGGACCGCAAGCGAGACAGGTTCTGGAGCAAGTTCCTCACACGTCTCCTCAAGAGATGGTTTCACCACAAGCTCCGAACAGCCTGCTGATGCGGTAGGACCCCAGGTTTCTTTCAAAGCTGTAGCCATCTTCATTGAGGCACCAGACATCACGAATTTGCCTTTTCTGGCAAATGTTTCTACTCAGCAAGCTTCAAGGAGTCCTTGTGGGGCATCTTGTGCCCAGGGGTCCCAGGTGTTTGCAAGCAAACTTGTTACCAAGACGAGCACAAGTGCAGCCAGTGCAGCTGTGTGCAATCAATAGTTTTGCAGCAGCAGCCCAGCTGGCATGGCAAGAATCGTGTCAGATGACTCCTCATTACTCAATTGAAGTCTGCTTGGACTCGTCTGTCCAGCATTTAAACAGGAGTCGGAAAGGGAAAGCAAGGATGCTTTTGCTGATCGCGAATGCTTGTCGCAGGTCATCCAGGCTGCCTACAACTACGAACATGCTTTTCGCAAGCTTTTCCTGCACTATGTTCGGATCTGAGACGTCGGGGACACTGTCCCATTATGCTTGCACTGGCACGGGCAACGCGGACCAACCGAGGCCACAAGCGACCGAAGCCCTTCCGGCGGTGTGACGCTGACTCTGGAGGCGCGCCATCGTGATGATGACGACCTCATGTTTTAATGCTATCTGGTGCCAGATTGATCAGGATTCTCAATGATTTTCAGCTCTGTTTGTGCACGGACCGTCCTCCAAGTGCCTGGAACGTTCTCGCCTGCTCTGCCTTTCTGAGTTGACAGGAAAGGGCCGATAAAGGCATCACGGCCAGATCCCTCTATCGCTTGGCACGCGCGACACGTCTGATTCCAGACTGCTTGGTGCCAGGCTGGGGCTTCCGGGGCTTCTGCCATGCACGACGAAGTCAAAGTTTTATGGTTCGGGCGTTACTCCTAAAGATTCGAGAAGCGGGGATTCCTCGACGGTGTGGTCCGGGAGGATGGGTTGCTGCTAGTAGCGGATTTGTATCAGAGTCATCAGAGTGTCAAGAGCCTTTGGCAGGACAGCAGTTGCATGTTTCAGCCCGCGAGTGCTTGAGTTCATCGCTCACCCTTTGCAGCAGCGTCTTAGCTTACAGCGTGTCCACCGCAGTTGAATGCTACCCTTGCAAGCGGTTACAGTGAGCATCAGTGGGCATGAGACTTGATGCCCTTCGGGTGTCTGTCTTCGAAGCCAGGCGAGTTTCAAGATGTTGTCAATGGGCTCCGATTCCAAAGTTGCGGCCTCGGTGGAGTCACCCGTAAGCTTGGATTTTTCACAGCAGCTTGTGGGCGGATCGACAGTGCTGTGTCCGAAACATGTCGCCTCAGCACCTGCAGCGTTCATTTGATCCAAGGTGCTGCGCGCGCCGCAGAGAACCGTTTCTTTCAGGCGACGGCTCAAGCATGTGTAGGATCGCAGCGTCGGCAGATTGCTGACAAGATCTACAGGAATCGCTCTGGTGATATGACAGACCCATCCTTGTGTTCTCTTGTGGATCGCTGACTGGATTGCCACCGCCCTCTCCATGTGCACGGGCAACTTAGACTTCTGCGTCTCCGAGGAAGAGTGCGTCCTTAATGTCATGTCAACTGACAAGGAAGGGCGGATGCTGCAGCGCGAAGAGGACAGAGAGTGTGCCTCGTTCTGAGAGGCTTCATTCACAACTGGACTGCATGACTGTACACAGTCTTCAGGAGCCGAAGTGGCACATGCCAGCCGAAGGGATGCTGACTGGTGAGCCACGCGGAGCTGGCGCAGAATTCTGGGGAAAGCCCTGTGTTGTCCCATTCCGACTTCGGCTGCATCTCCCGTCCTGCGGCATCTCATGCCAGTAGGAAAGGTTTCTCCAAGCCACAGTGTTGATCTGCTCTAGTCATGCTACTTTGCAAGGGCTTGGCCAGGCTTCTTCTTTCCGGAAATGCTGGAGATTCTGGTTGCTGTCGCAGCCCCACGAAGCCCTGTGACTCTGATCGTGTCCATGGCGGCCTCTTGTGACAATCCGCTAGCCAAAGGCATCCTTCCACACGCCTCCCCGGCTTTATGCGGAGCCCGTGCAGGACTGGGCGCTCCGGTTCCGCATTTTTTGATCGCTTGGTGACGTCCTTTCTGATCTTGCCTGGATGTGCTACTTTCCACATGGTGTGACTACACAGATGGTTCACCCGCTGAGTTTGACGCAGAGTGTTCGAACGGTTCAAGGAGATTCGCGTCTCGCTGCGAAAGGACCGTATCGAGCGCATCCATGAGATCTTTGGTGACTTGCTGCAGCTGCCACGGGAAGAGGATGGGAGAGTCCGGAGCTTGGACGCGGTTGGCACGGTTTGGCCAAAAACTCCTGAAGCAGTGACGCCAGATGGTGGTGTCTATGAGGGTGCCGCGTCGCAGCTTCAGCATGTCCTGCTTGTTTCAGGCCTTCAGGGTGGATCTTTACTTGAAGGTGGGATGCTACCGCCAGTGGGCACGATCTCTGGCAAACAACTACCCTCGACATTCGATATTGGCAATGCCGCTGATGCTTGAAGGTTTCACCAGCTGCACTAGACATACCGTCGTCCGGAATCCGCGCAGTGAGAGTTCTCTAGCTTTGCGGCCTCCAGCTGAAGTACGCTGCCCTGCCGCATCGGGCAGGCCACGACAGGCTTTCACGACACGTGGGGTGCTTGGATGTGCTGCTCAGAGGGTTTTACGGCTTTACGCAGCTGCTGTGACTAGTCGCACCGGTCACCTGAGTAGAGCCTAGGTAAATTCAACTGCCTTTTTAGGCATGATTGCACTTTGCCGGTCGGTCTGCAAAGCAATCCTTTCCCGCATCCAAGTTGTGCTGGGTCCCTCCTTGCAGTCCTTCCGTCTCGAGGCAGGAGCTCGCAGAAGACTTGGAGATCAGTCCCCAGAGCCTGGATGAGGTAATGCAAGCGCCAGATCCTTGGATATCCCTGGGATCTGTGATGCTCCATCTTTCCTGGCGAAGCTGCACTGCTACATGCATCCTGCGTTGTCAGGATCGATGCAGAACTGCCTTTGCTCGCCGAGAGAAAGGCAGGGGCGGGGTGCATTGGATGCGCGTGGGATATGTATTCGTTGGACGCAGGGTCGCCGGGTCTGAACATTTAAGCTGTGAAAAGTGGGGCTGTCCAGCGGGGCTGCCGAAGCTGGCGGTTAAAGCAAGACAAAGTGACTTCTCACACTGCTTTTGTGCTCAAGGATCCCCACATTCCGAAGCCGCCTGCACACGTGGTCGATAAGCTCCCCGTCCAGCCGATGACCGCAGACGAGCGAATCGCATCAGCCTTAGCTGCGGAGCATTCTCATTCACACAGACACACACACACACACACACACACACACACACACACACACACACACACGCGTGCGCGCGCGAAGGGTCCTGATGCCGTGTGAAATTGCTGCCGTTCTCACACAAATCTGAGGACGACATGCAGAGGACGCCTGAAATCGTTCGGCAGAGTGCTCTGATCACAGTCGGTGGCAGCTACGACCGGCTATTTTCGGCAGGAGAAATCCCTTGGGCAAGACAGCAGCCGGTGGCAAGAAGAAGGGGCAAGCCCGACACTCCTTGAACTTGGGCTGTGGGCGACAGGGTATGGGCGGTATGGGCATGGCTTCAGGCTTGCAAATACTTATACCCTGTAAGGAAGCCATGTTCCTCGTCCGACAGTTGCACCCGGCAGGAAGAAGGCAAAGGGTGCCAAGCAGCCCAAGAAGCGGGAGCTTTTCTATGGAAGGCTTCCGGTGAAATGGAACCAGGCCCGATCGTTTACAGGAGAGAATCGCGTTTTGAATACGATCTCTGGTGTTTGGGAGGACACTGTTGAGTTTGGCTGAGAAAGGTACTGCAAGTGTAGGCTGCTGCTGTTGGCCTCGCCGTTTGCGCATGCTGCCCGTCATTATCCTGTTCCTCTGAACCCGAACCCTCGGTATTTGGCGCTTCAAGCTGTCGGAATACAAAGAACGGATTATGAGCTGAGATTCGTGCCTACAAGAGGTTTGTGTACAGAAACCCAAGCCAAACCAAAGCGGCGTTCGACATCACTGTGTCCCAGGTACAGTGGCTGGGGAAAAGACCGGAGCCACCAAAAGTTGTGATCCCTCCGATGTGGCGGGGACTCGGGTTGGGATGTGAGACAACCTGAGCCTTCTCGCTACGCTGCTGCGCTAAGTGACAAGTCTGATGTGGCAGATTGCGGCAGGCAGACGGACAGCAAGGCAGCGATGCTGCGGCCGCGGCCTCCGCTCTCAACAATCCCTTAAGAGCCGGGAGTCCATCTCAACACATGTTCATGTTTCTATGGCAGCCACAAGGAACCTGGACGAACACATCCTGCAGGAACGGGAGGAGGCAGCAGCAATCTACGTTTTGAGCTGAAGCGACTGCCCTCCGCAGGGTTACATGACATCCTTTGTTAGATTTGTCCATTCTCTCCGGCATGATGCGGTTGGATGCTTTCGTTCGTCCTGATGCAAGCCTCATAATGTCGCATTTGTTCAGAAGCCCACCAGTCTCGGTTCGTTGACATAAGCATGAACCCAGCTTCCACAGACAGAAGCCCAACGCCTAAGAATGGCTGGCCGTACGCATGTAATTTTCCTGCAGACCTTGTTCGGGCTATGGCAAAGGCTATAAAGTACCTTAGTTGGGAATCTCAAGAATGTTAATCGTAGTTGGCTACTAGCCTGCCGAATCTTCAGTGATTTTCTTGCCCTGCCGTTTCATCCGTTTGACTTGTAGGGAATGCCTTTGTTTTTCTTCTACTCGTCATTCCCTAGCCACGCCGTGACACGCCCTGTTCCAAGCACGAATAGATTTGTTTGAGCCCCGTGCCCAAGAACAGGATGTCAGGAAGACTCGGATGGTTGGTTCAGGACTTTTATCTACGAATGCAACAGGAGGAACTGTTTTGTCCGGTTAAGATGTTTATGACCCTAAACCCCAGACGCGAGACGGTCCCCCTGCAAAAATGTAAATCACAAGTCCTTCTCGCCAAGTGCAGGCGTGCAAACACACACATATTCACATTGAGCCATGTCGTCATGCGAGCCTCGTGACACCGGCCACAATCAAATATCCAAATATGATAAAGTATTAATGTCACGCTCGAGGGCCCATATTGAAACCAGCCGCTGTAGCCACGGTCCTTGAGTGCGCGTGCGCGGGCTTGCTCCCGCTTGGTTTGAAGTGGGCGAATCTGCTGGCCATTTGTCCCTTCGTGTCAAAGGCGGTCCTCGACGTCGTACAGCATGAGGCTGACAAGAAGGATGCGGCCCGGGAGCGTGCATTAGCCTTCCTCTTCGTGTCCGAGGTAGAGGCAATGCCGAGGAGCACGTATTCTCACCCATGGAAGCGCAAGGCAATCTTGTCTGAAACCAGGCCCCAACTGGAAATAGAAGAATGCCTTCAGGTGCTCGCTGTGGAGAAGCACATAGGTGAAGGGGCCACAGCGATGGTTTACCGGGCAAAGGAAGATGACAGATTCCGGGTGGCTCTGAAGAGAGCCAAAAGGCCGCAGGAACATGACAAAAGATGCCCTCTTGAAATTCGGGAGATGCAGGCTGTCCAAGGCAGAAAAGACATCTTGCGAGAGGCTGAGATGTTGTGGGGATTGGTCCACCCTCACATCGTGCAGGTGCACCATGTGTACGACACCCAAGTCCTCGCGGGCTATACCTTAGATCTAGCAGACAGCACTTGCAAAACGATGGTGCAGCAAGGGACGCTGATGCACGTATTGGAAACTGCGCAGCAGCTGGCGCAAGCCCTCGAGTATCTGCAGCATGCCAGCGTGCTTCATCGAGACATCAAGCCGAGCAATATCCTGATCATGGCATGGCAGCCGCATGTTTGCATCAAGGTGTCCGATTTCGGAGATGCATTGCAGCTGCCGGCCCGCTTAGACACGAATTTGGGTGGAACGCCTGCCTACTATCCTCCAGACAAGCTGGGGATGCTACACCTGCGCCGCGATGTTTACGCACTTGGCTTGGTATGCCGGGAGCTGCAAGCCCCATCCATGATGCAGCCGTGTAAAGAGCTCTACTTCCTGTCTAGTCTGATTGCTTGGGCGACGGCGCCGTTTGATGCCAGACCGCTGGCAAGTGCCGTTTGTCAAGCCCTGCATGGCGAGGTGGGGAAGCGCCCCCGGTGCCAGAGTGCATGGTACCGCTGGCGCTTGCATTGACCATGCAGTTCAAAAACTTTGCGAGCGCTTCGTTGCGAAGCTTTATAGGGTCTACAGATCCACGCCCGAAAACCACCCGAACCAGGCATTCGGAACAGTTCATAGAGTCATAGAGTTTGGCGCTCCGTATCCGATTGTAAGATGATGGGACATAGCATCTGGCATGCAGCCAGAGCGGGCCTTGATCGTGGGTTTGCACAAGCTTTGCCTCACTTTATACACTCGTTGCACGTTTCTTCTGCAGATGCGACTGTGTTTGACTAAATCACCGTGCAACTAGCCCTGGAGAGTCTCAAGTGCTGAACATTTCGTCGTGCGCCTTTTTGTGGGTTTCTGGAGCGGCAAGACACGAGATTGGAGTGAATTCCTCTGCTCCTCTTGCAGTCGCGGGCCTTGAACACTCCGTCCACTGGCTGGGTTCTTCGTCTACAGCTCATTGCACCTTGGTGGCACTTCGAGGTGCTTCTGGGTGTATCACGAATCCGAATCCGCTGTCCCAGGATGAGCCCTTGCGTGCACCTGTCTGCTCTAAGAGCGAAGAGGCTAGGCATTGGGGGGGCTCCTAGGTTCCCACCACCCTCGCATTCCGAATTCCTCGGAGCCCTGATGTTGCGACAGGTGACCACGCTAATGGAGGCAGCATCGGCTTCCCGGAGGCGCTTTCTCTGCTCTGCTGGCTTTTCTTTGCTACTGTAAACGCCTCCTTTTCGAGGCTGAGGCAGTACGACAGCGCCATGGCCCTCCTTATCCGGGCCCGCCAGCTTTGGGTGGCTGTGGAGGCACGACGATGGGCGTCGTCTGAAGGGAGAGCACCATGCAATGTTGTTGTGAAACCCTGAAGAAACACGGTGCAGTGTGTTGAAAGAGAGCCTGCGTTGCCGGGGCTGGGTTCCCAGTCCTGCTTTATGGGACGCGGTTTTCCCACTTACCGAATCCGGTCGGCCAAGTTCTGGAGATTTCTGGAGGCCTGGCGCAAAGATTGCTGGATTCTTTCTGAGGCCAGACAGCCGAGGGCTGCCGAGTGGGAAGACGTGCAAGCCTTGGTGCCTACGCACACCCCTCAGCTTGGGGCCGAAGGGACGCAGCAGAGACACAAGTCTGATGCAGATGATTCTAAGGCCGTCTCCTTGGAACTCAAGTGCAGACAGCGCGAGTCCAATGCAAAGGCCAGCTGTTGCCACAAAACTTGCCACCACCCGCTTTTCATGGAGGTGGGCAGTAGCTGCCGAAGCCGGGAGCCTGGAGGAGCCTGGAAGCTTGCGAGAACTAGGGGGGCACCGCATTCTTGTGCAGCTTGTAGGCTTCAGAGTGCTTCGAGCCGGCGACGAAGCCTTCGTTACAATGCATGGGAAGCTCTTATTTCGTGTTGAGTCGCCGGTACATACCACGGAGAGAATATTCGGCGGACCGACGTGTGATACGCCTCGCTCATCTTGAAAAGCTCCCGTCCGACTCTGAAGAGACCGAGAAGAGGAACGCGACGATATTCTAGCCCCGATTCTAGCGAGCAGGGCGATTCAAGCATCAGCGTTGCAAGCACACCTGCTGGTCGAGCACCGCCGATTCAAGCCCCCGATCGGAGGCACTCAACTCTAGGGTAGGGTTTAGGGTTTTCCGGCGTTGAGGGTGCTGGCTTGGGTTTTTTGCATTTAAGGTTGGGAATGCTTGCAATATCATCAGGCACAGAGATCCGAGTGTTTAGGGATTTGGTGTCTAGGAGTTTCGGACTGTGGGACTAGAGGATTGTATGTAGGCGTTTCGGCTTGAAATTCTCGGCTTTCGCATAAGGTCTGTAGGTTTCTTTGATGTTCGGTATCTCGACCACAGGTCTGTTTTCTTCAGAAGGCACATCGTCACCCCTTGCAGCTCCTCGTTTTATTTGGGGTGTTATATTCGGGTCGCTGTTGCTCTATGAGGGTTTTCTGTGAGCGCAAGCCTACATCGATGTTTTGGCCTGGTTGAAGGGTGTATGAGGCCTGAGTCCCTTCTGTTGTGTCATTCAGCTTGAGGGCTTCGTTTTAAGACATCCTCGCCATGAGCCCAAACTATTCACGGCTGCCACAGTTCCGTTCAGCCGGAATGCAACCAGACAAATGCTGCCGCTGTTCGCGCTTTCTTACCCGCTTACGCAGGAGGCAGCTTTCGAGAGCATGCAAATTCAAACTCATTGCGAGTGAGCACGCTCGAATCCACGCCACCGTCCGCAAATCACGGTCAGTGCACGAATCTGTGGTTGCTTTGAGGCGTGCGAATCCTTGCTCCAGTTCACAATGGGGCCTCCCCGTCTGGCAGACAAACATCCTTTCCTCGTGCATAAGTTCCGCTCGTACACATGATGTGGCTCGTCTTCAGATGCAGTACTGACTAGGACCAGGAGGAACTGGATCGCACCATTTTTCCGGATGATCTCGGGCGTCGAGGGCTCAGCAAAGGTTTCCAGCTCGGCCTTGAGAGAGGTTGTTGACAAGCAGAAGTCATAAGTGTCGCATCGCGATGAAATCCTCAGCAGAGCCGCTCGCGTCTCAGGACGGCACTCCAAAGGCATGTCTTTTGGTCGCAGCCGCACAGAGACTCTGTCACGCGAGATCCGTGCAGGGCTCGGATGGGCCACTAGCACGTGCAGCTTGGGATTCGATGTCAGTTGGCACGAGTAGGCACGCAGAGACGCCGTCAGGTGCTGGAGAACAGATTCACCGGAGCATGACTGATCGCTTGGGGCGCACGAGCCCGGTTCCCAGCGGTCGCCCTCCCCTCGCCCACGGGAAGAGCAAATGTCATCCTCAAACCCAGGGTCGACATAATGAGACTGTGTCATGCTGCTGGAGGTTGAACTATCGTAGCACCGGATGACGTCTTGTCTTGCAGCCCCAAGGTCCGGACGGCGATGACCGAAGAACCGGCCTGTTTTGCCAGTTGCCGGTGTCTCGTCGCGACTTTGAACAAACACATGGCCGGCCTCTTTACCTTGATTTCCTATTCCCTGTCTCGATCGTGGCTGCTCTGCAATTGTGGCATTGTCCTCACTCTCAGGGTCAGTTTGCCCGAGAGTGCCTCAGCCGTCTCCATCTCTCTCTGTCTGTCTCTCTCTTTGAATATTCCGTGGCAGGGGCTATGCCGCATGCGCCTCTGGACTCCCTCGAACGCCGGCGCCAACGAATGGCTTCACGTGGCTCGTTTCAGCAGAGTCGGCGAACCCAGTTGCCAGTGGTTAATTGTGAGATGCAGGGTGTTTCCCGGGTCAAGTGTCGTGATCGGGGCTGTGGTGCGGCTGTAGGCCTCCTGGGCTCCTTGCCATGCCTGGCCTTGCCGGTTTCAGGCGACGCCCCGCAGTCAGCACGGGGGCGCTCACCTACGAGTCGAGCCGCCACTCGGAGCCCCGGTGCAACAAGGCCGGACAGGGCTTTGTCTCAGGCTTTCCACTTTACGGGTCATGGATCCTGCACCAACGCAGTTCTCAAGTCTTGTGCGCAACAGGCCAATGGAGCCAAGGGAGTTGGAAAAATTATCCTGATGTGGCAATGCGTCACTGAATGTTCGAAACAGAGCCGCGCAGAGTTGACAAGAACACGACTGCTCTGACTGCCCAACAACAACCGCCCTCCTCGCAATAACTGCGATGCCTCGCATGTGTACCAAGCGGCGTGGTCTGTGTTTTGCCTTCATGAACTCCACCGCGCACACCGTTAAACGACGACGACAACGACTACTGTTGCACCCAAACTAAAACCATTGCTGCAACAACAACAACAACAGCAACAGGTACTAGTACTAGTACTAAACATACTACTACTACCACTACCAATTACTACTACTACTACTACTACTACTACTACTACTACTACTACTACTACTACTACTACTACTGCTACTGCTACTGCTACTGCTACTGCTACTGCTACTGCTACTGCTACTACTACTCCTGCTACTACTACTACTACTACTACTACTACTACTTCTACTTCTACTTCTACTTCTACTACTACTGCTACTACGGCCACTGCTACCACCGCTGCTGGTACTGCTGCTGCTACCGCTACTGCTAATGCTGCTACTACTAGGACGACGACTACTGCGACGACGACTACTACTACTGCGTCCGTGTGTATGCGTACAAGTACATCTTTACTGCACACACGTGTATGCATACATCTATCTAAAGGTGAATGTAATGTGTGTGCGTGTGTGTGTGTGTGTCTTTGTGTGCATGTGTTGATCTGTGTCGCCGCCTTCGTTTCTGTGCAGTTGCATGAGGTTTCTTCAGCGGTACTGTCACTGTCTTGACATGTTTATTAATTCATACATACATGCATGCACGTATGCATACATATAGATGCATGCATATCTACGTACAGACACATAGACATACACCTATACAGATACCCGTACATGTGTATGTGTATGTCTGGATAATACATGAGTGTTTTTCATGCATGTAGGTATGTGTAGCATGTGTATACACATGTTTACATATGTGTTGGCATTTGTACGTCTGTGCTGACACATGGTTCTGTTTTCTCTATGTACGCATACGTATACATAATGTGCTTAGATATGTTCACATATGCATGCATGTATGCACATATTGACACATGCATTTATGTGTGTATATCTGTACGCACGCTTTTCCTACGTACACGTTGAGACACGTACATACATGTGTTCTACAACATGCACATGCGGTTTTCCTCGAATAGGCACTCCGAGAGGGAGACATTACCGGAAGCGATTTGGTCATCAAGATCCAACAAGTGGCATGAATGTTCGCGCCTTGCGCAAGGAAGTACAACCCAAAGACCGACTTTGCGTCTGCGCTGGGTGATCAGGAGGACCTCGAGCGAATACCTCCTCAGGCCTGACGAGAAGCTAGCAAGTTCATACATACTGCCAGAAAGTTCACGCTAGGCGGCACTCTTCTTCTTCTGTGAGCTGGCATCCCTGCATTCTGCCGTGCAGGAGGACGAATCGTTTGCATTGTTTTCGGAGGGAAACCGCGAATGAGAGAGGCTTTCAAAGGCTCTTTGAGAGTCGGGCCTGGCCGGCCGTCCTTGCCAGGATGAGCTCGCTGCGCAGCTACTTTGGCGTGCTTTGGAACACAGCCGGAGGCGGGATGGCAAGGAGAGTCCGTTGCAGACAGTGTGGGAATTGCCGAAGACTCCGGACTTATGTCTTGACTTTGTGTCAGATGTGTCAGTGACAAGTCACAGGCTCCCGGCACAGGATGCAAATGTGGCGATGGTGTGGAACGGTGCCGAGCTCGGCCCCTCCGTGCAGTTGACTTCCGCACTTATTGCAAAGCCAGTCTTTCTCAAAGTTGACATCCGGGGCTTAAGGAGACAGATGTTATGTCCATTTCCAAAACATGCTGCATGTTTGCAAGATGCTCTCAGCGCCTGCACAGAGAACACGAAGCTGGAACAAGGTTAATGGCAAGGCTCAGAGAAATTCCTAGATCCTGGCTTTTAAGCATAGCTGGCAGTAAACCAATCTAAATAATACTAATACTAATAGTACTAATTAGACTAATAATGCTAATAATGCTAACAATACCAACAATACTAACAGTACTAATAAAAAAATACTTAATAATACTTCCCAATATAATAATTCCGGGGGTCAACGGCCCGAGGCCTCGGTCGTGTGGCTTTTCACATCGGCAGATTTGAAGATGCCACACGCCTGCACATGCAGCCGCCTTACAGAACAGGGGAGCGGGCCGTTCGTGTCCTCCTGATGTCTGAATCGTACCTGCGATGCATGACGTCAAGAAAAGACTTGCTCAACTTTCGGAGCAGGTAATAGTATCAGCATTTCAATTCGCCGGCGTGGTAGTCGCGATACCGCCCTATGCCGTCTTCAGTGTAAACAGACAGCATCGCTACGTTTGAACGGCTTATGAAGTTGGCGTTGGCTGCAGGCGGGCCCGCAGCATTCGTGAGAAGGCCCTCGGTGGGCCTGGCCCCCAGTCATGCTGGGGGTTGGTGAGTGGGCTCGCGAGCTACTGGATCCGGAGTTACTACGTGAGTCTTGCTTTACCGAAATGCTGCCCTCTGTTACCCCAAGGGATACCATCGACACGGCCACTTCTTACAACAATCTCGCCTGCTGCCTCGCTGCTTTGGACCGGCACACCGAGGCTCGGGCATAAAGTCTGCTGCAGCACTTGCTCGGACATCATCTCTAACGTCTGGAAAGCCTTGCAGGCAGTCACAACGCTTGCTGTATTTGTTACGCTTCCACAGCGATTTAACGTATGCATGCTGCTTTTGGTGCTAGCACGAGTGCAAGAATCAGGCAGCGGCATTTACAGAGCTTGCTGTGGAGATCTTAAAGGAGCTGGCCGGAGAGGACATCAGATACTGCATGATGTCAGCTTCATCGCACAGTCTTCTGCAGAAAGCGCAAAACACACTTGTTGCTGTCTTCCACAGCGTTGAAGAGTAGTACACGAGATGTCCTCCACACAGTACACCTGTGCTGCTTCCTGGCGAGTCTTTGTCGTAGCAGGAACCGTCCGACCGTAATAGAGCCGTGTACCCGACACAGCGATGCAAACCAGCTGCGGTTCCTGTAACAGGGTGGGGACAGCCTGATGTAACAGGAACTGCGTCCCGAGACCTTCCTTTCAAGATGCAGAAGGCATCTTTGGACGTCCTTCATTAGCTGGCCGTGGCGGACCGATCTACTATGCTCGGCCTCCTGCCAGCGCCTTGCTGGTTTCCAGTGGTAGTTCCTGGTACACTGGTCGCCTGGTTGCTGTTGCTACGGGAGCATGTTGCTAGTACAACTGTGCGACATTGGTATCCGTCACTCCCAAAACAGTTCCTGTTACTCACACACCCCTTCATGGCCGTGGGGCCAATGCTTCTCCACAGTATGCAGGTGCCGTGTCCAACTGTGTGAGATTCGTCCAAACGCATGGATGATAACCGCTGCATTCACGTTTGCCAACAGCCAGTGCCGAGACGGCAGCCTCATCGTGTCTGATGCCTTGTGTTAGAACTGGCGTGGATGCCGAAGAGGTCCTCACCCATGCATGCAGAAAGTCATACATGTCTGGCGCTATCCATTCTCCATAGTTCGACACCTCCATTCAGATCAGACTGCAAGCACTGGCCACAGGACGTTCCATCAGAACACTGATAGGCCGCAATCGTCTTCTGTCTGTTTGAGAGCTGTAGAGCAGGACCATCCGAGGACCTTGACGGCAAGCCGGAACCTGGCCAAGGTCCATTCATACATGTATGCATGCAGTATGCACATATGTATATGTGTGTATGTGTGTCTGCACCTGTGTCTTTCTCTGTGCATCTTACACACATTGCTTGTATTGTGTCATAAGTTGTTATGATGTTTTAGTTTGTAGCTTTGTTGATGTCATTTGCATGCATTGCATCCGTCCTGTGATGCTTTAATCTGACAGTGGCGGGCCTCGCTGAAACAGAGCGATTCGACGACTCTGACCGGCTTGATTACAAACGAAGGCTCATGATCAGGGAGCTCAGATAGGCCTGCATTTTCAAGATCGTTGTTGCAAACATCAACAGCAACTCTTGTCCGTGAGCCCTCGGATCGAGATTGCATCCGACAGTTGGTAGAGCTTCGTGTTTCAAGTTTCGATCTTTGCCCAAGGCATGGGCAAAGCCCGAAGCTTGAAACACGAAGCTCTACCAACTGTCGGAAGTGTAGTCGAGATGATTGCCGTGGACATCACCAACATGTTCTGATTGCCGTGGACATCGCCAACATGTTCGATGGATTGCGGCTCCTGGAAGTGTTTGCCATGAGCTGATCGGATCCTTGTAGAAACGAGTTCAATGCCCGGAAGAAGCATTGTCAGAGATGGCACGCCAATTGCAGCAAGTCCGTGCGCAGATCGCTGAGCATGACCAAAGTGAATGATAAGACACCAAAACAAACCCTGCTGAGAAACCGCGCGAGCTAGCGTGACAAGATGGTTGCAGTCGGGATGGCACAGAGAAGCGGCAGAGAAAGAGATGCACGAACTCCCGAAGGAGCCGGTCGAAGCAAGCCCGACTCCTTTGACAAGAAGATTCCTAGGAATGGCAGCCCGAGCCTCCAGCGGTTCGCTGTACTTGGAAGTGCATTTGTCGAGGCATGGATGTTCGACGATATTCCCACTCAGACCCCCACATCTTGTCGGTTACCTCAGCCTCGGTGACATCTTCGAGGTTGCCGAAGTGCGAACGTTCCGTGATTCGGGTGTCTTCCTTCGCCTCGCGAACCCGCAGGGCTCGGTGTTTTCACGGTCTCAGTCAGGCACCTTCTGTGTGCAAGTGGATGAGTCCTGGCGGCAGTACTCCATTGTTGGGGCAAGTACAAGTCTTTGTACATGGCATTACATGGCCCAGTGGTCTGCAATGTTCCTGGCATCATGCGATGCATCTTCGAGTCCTGGTGCTGTCATCGTCCCCACGACTTGGCGGGCCAGCGCGATGGAGATGGTCAGAGAATTTCTCCATCGCGCTGGCCTGCTGCCAAGTCGTGAGCATGATGACGGCCAGGACTCGAAGATGGCTCCCAAAGCTTGGCGCTGCTGAAGCTGGCATGGTCGTCCGGCTCTAGCAAGCAATTAATGCGAGAGCCGGACCATGCTAGCCTCAGTAGCACCAGGCTCGTTTAAGCGTGTCCCAGCGAAGAATTCGCAAACAGTTCAGTTGCGGGTTAACATGGACACATGGCCAGACTAGCATGCATGTGCTGATTTGACCCTTTAGTCGGAGTCATACTGAAGCTCCCAGTGGAAAAAGCTGCCCCGTTCGGATCTAGTGTGCGGACATGTAGCGGCGGAGAATTTAGCGAAAGCAGATTTTGAGCTGTGTGAGTTGCTGGGCTGGCTTCGGTCTTGATACCGTGTCCTTCGACCGGGTCAACATGCAACATCATGTATGTAAATGCATGCAGGGCCAATATGATCAGCTGTTTCAGAAAAGATTGATCGATGCAACGGGCAGAACCTTAAACAGGGCAGAGTGCCAAAGTCGAAAGCGAAAGGTACGCACTGCTCCGAAAAAGATGTCGTTGGAGGCACGGCGCAGAATTGCATCCACCATCGTGATATCGGAATTTTTTGCAGTTGAAACAGAGGGTGTCTGTCGTCTCAAGCAGTGATGCGGGCTTGTTAAGGGGTTCCTTTAAGCGGAGGGATGCTGTTTTGCTGGTGCATTGCAGGCGCCCCATTTGTTCAGCTTACCTTTGCACGCCTGCCCCTCAGGGTTTGCAGAACATGCGTCAATGAAGCAATCTGTCATTAGCTTTGAAGCAGTTCGTAGCATGTGGCACGACGGGTGGCTAGAATGCAGAACTTCCACTACCCTGAACAACCTGTTGAGCTAGAGAGCTGCACCTGTATGCTTGGGTGTGGCACTGGAACGCATCTTTCTGCGTTGAGGACTTCACAGCAGCTTTGCGAGGGCCCCTGCCCCAGGTTCCCAAAGAGTTGCTTCTACCCTGAAGTCTTTAGCTGTGCATTGTTTGCATCCGATCGAATTGAGACAGACATCGAATGTTCTCCATTGTGCTTGCGATTGCAGCTAACAACTTTTGTTTCTGGCGGTGTGTAGTGGTCAAGCCGCATTTGTGCCTGATGTTTTCAGGACGTAGACCAGGGCAGTTAAGCAGAATTGAGAGTTCATCCCAGTCCTAGGCGGCGCAAGAAGAAGAAAAAGAAGTCTCGAAGCGGGCTGCAGCCTCGGTCTGGCCAAGTACTTGCAGCAGGTTGCAACCTCCATCCAGAGGAGAAGCGCCCCGACACCAACGCTTGAATGCTTCAATTCGTGCTTCGATCCTCCTGTTCAGTCGAGAAGCCCCCTGGAGCGATAAGCAGGGTCTGATTCCGAGCAGCAGGTCGAGCAAGAGCAGCAAAAGCAGGAAATGAGGTGGCAGGGTTGAGCAGACCCATCAGAGCGCAGTCCGAAATCAGCATCAAGCCAGTTCATCGTTGCATCAAGCGAGTGTTGATTGAGCTCGATTCAGCTCTGATGCTGGCCGTCCGAATGTCAGAAAGGTTAATATCTGGCTGCCCGGTGAGTCCGTGCAGTGTCGTTAATGGCGATCCGTGCCGAAGAACGGCGTGGGGGTATCTGATAGAGCCGCCTAAGGCGCACAGATCAGAAAGTTGCGGATACCGCATCCTGCCGACAAAAAGCTGAGAGTTTTCGGTTGCTTCTCCTTCGGCATGATTTTGCAGGAATTGGCCTGCATCCTCGCTAGCTTTCTCGGCTTCGCCCTCAAGCTTGCGATGTACAGCCCCATTGTATCCATACTGCTTGCTGTTAGACACGTGCAACTCAAGTTTTGATCCCGCTGGCATTTCCCAGGAAAGGACAGGGTGTAATAGCAGACCCACCAGTCACCGCATCCATGAGGTTCTTGGCCACGTGTTGCTTGTGCGGCGTGGTTGGTGCGCAACAATTAGCGCGACATTCTCTGCCAGTTTCTCAATGGCGAATGAATTCGAGGAATTATTTGCAGGCTGGCGACGCTCGCTCCTTCTCGTTGTCCGAGCAGACTGGAGATGCTGACCGGTTGCTGTGTCAGGTGGGCTCTGTCATAAGCGCTGGCTTGCCGGGACGTTTGCCTCGGAAAGAGCTGTTTGAAGCCCATGCTGTTGCATCTGTGGCGATGCTAGGCTGAACTGCTCGTTCCAAATCGGCAGCAGACTCTTTACTGGTACTTGTCGAAATGCGTTGGGGGTGGCAGTATCATAGAAACCCGCGAGCCAAGGAACCGCTACTTCCCCTCCCACCTCAACATCGTGGAGCCTTGTGCTGGCTGCGGTCTTCTTGCTGTGTTCCTCGTCCTCCTAAACCGACATCGTCATGTGCGATGCTCGGACAAGCAGCGACCCCGCATCGCACGCGAACTGTCACAGTGTGTTGAGAAGGAATGGCCTTTCCTTGCCCATCAGATTCGATGGGAGGAAGCAGACCTTCGCAAGTCGACTTTGACAGTCGCTCCAAGCGAACTAATTGTTTCCTGCCATGCCTGCAGTTTTCTATCTGATGAAATGATCCGAGCTGCAGAGCAGAACCGCAGACCTCTAGTCCTGGTACCTTGCTGCTACGAGACGCAGCCGAATCTTCCCGATCGTCCCTGGCTGCCAAACTGGTCCTGGAGGAGGTGGCCCTGGCTTTTAGAGGGGGAAACCAATCGACTCGGGCGCTCAAAGATCCACGAAGCTCGCTTAGAGTTCTTGAAAGCAAAAGGCTACGACGTCGTGATGGATGAGATTGACAGGCAAATCACTGAAATGAATCGCGTCATCATAGCACGGCCAGCCTAGCGAAGTCTCAGCTTCACCGTGCCACCTTTTGCTTGAGCAGAATGATACCTGCGGATGCCTTCTCCTGCATTTGCCGGAGCAGCACCATGAGCATCCAAACAGACATGCTGAACGTGGGCGGCGTGGCTGCAGTCCTGTTCGACAAATCATCAGGATTCTTGCAGTAAGATCTTGAGAGAAGGGCGAGGTGGTAAACCGGCTGAACCACGGCTCTCGTTCTCCAAAATGCTCGTCCGTGTTTGAGTGTTGTTTTTTTGCAGAATCTATATTTCATATATATATATATATATATATAGAAATGTAGTGAGATTCAAGAGGTTACAGATTGTTTAAAAAATAGAATATATATATAATTATACATATATATATGTAAGAGAACTCAAACTGAACATTTTTAGATCTCACTTGATATCGAAATCTTTATACTTCATTTCATAGTATCTAGTTTACGAATGCGTAATTGAAGGGTTCTCGTTTTAAGATGGGGTTCTAGCGGTGGGGCGACGACCTGACATCGTGTTCGCAAGCATTCGCAAGCGTTCGCTTGGGACGCGGAGGGTGGCGCGCCCACCAGAGCTTTCGGGAAAGTTGTAGGAGGAGTGTTTTGGGATGGTTTTAAGCCACGGGGCTTACGGGAAAGCGGCTTGGATAGGTCGCGGGGAATGTTGTAGGTCACCGGAGTTTGTGGTAAAGCGGTTTGGTGAGTGTCGTCGGGATTTTGTGAGGTGGGTCGCGAGGAATATAGTAGGTCATGGGAGCTTGCAGGAAAGCGGGTTTGGATCACGTCGTGCCGAATATCGCGGGATGGTGCGAGGATGGTTGGAAGCTACGCGAGTCTGTCGGAAGTCGTAGTGAACGGGATAGGAGTTTGAGGCCATAGTAATTTACGAGAACGCGCTTTGGGGCGCTTCGCGGAGAATATAGCGTGTGGGGTGAGGTCGCGGGAGTGTATGGAATGCGGCTTGGGAGGGATATTATAGGGAATGTTGTTGGATGGGTTTCGGAGCTTGCAGATAAGAGGTTTGGTAAGTCTTGCGGCAAATTTCGTGCGATAGTTTGAAGATATGGGACATTGTGGGACCGTTGGAGCGTAGCGGGAAGAGGTTTCGTGGGATGGTATGAGACGATGCGTAATAATGAGAACATGGTTTGGGAGATATCAAGGGAAATATAATATTCGTGCGGAGCTTATGGGAAAGTTACTGAGGGCGTGTGGCAGGGAGTATCGTGAGTGGTGGGTGAGGTCGTCGGGTCTTTGGGGATAGTGGTTTGGGGGAGGTCGTGAGGAATATCGCGGCACGATATGAAATTATCATGAAAAGCAGCGTAGTATATGTAGTACGATAGTAGTGAAATTCGAAGGATTTCGAATAAAAGAAAATCTTGATATTTGAGATTAATTTTCTTTATCTTTTTCTCTCTCTTGTTCTTTCTGTCTCTCTTTTTCTTTTTATTGATTAGGTTTAAAATATTGTCACCCTTCATAAATGCGAAAGATAATTTAATAAATATGATATCTCTATTATGATAATTATTTGAATAATATGGGAATTTGATTATTATAAGAAATTTAATTTCTATATTTAAAGACGAAATATTGATATAAATGATATCTCGAAAATCGATAGAAATGATATATCGAATTTGCGCGGAATTAGATGAACGAGAAAGAAATCTCTTTCTCTTTATCTCTCTACTAGTTATGCTATGCAAAATAAGAAGAATAATTAAAATTTGAATTTTCATTGGAGATATTAATTTTGATGGAGATTCGTAGATTTTAGAAAATTATTGTATTGATTGCGAATATTCATTTTTTACGAAGTATTTCTATAAATTCTTTGGAATGGAATTTTCTATAATATAATATGAGAATAACTAGATTTCGTAATGATTCTGAAATTTATTTATGAAAATTCTAAATTTTTTTATATCGAAGATATCATA